>SPJY01015775.1:1098020-1225358 GCA_005191435.1 Raddia distichophylla
TTTCACTACTCTAATTTTAAAACAAATGCACTTTTTTATGGTATATAGATCAGGTGCTAGCTAGTTATTAGCTTCTATTGTACTACACCTGATATTGTGGAGAAAATTTAACATCTTAAAACCTATTGAATTTGGGGTTATCTTATCATCCTGGAAACTTTCTAAATATATAAGCACTTATCTTAATTACTGGACTTGTTTTTAGTTTTGTTTTTATCTTTGTTAATACTTGCTTGCAGCTTCGTCGTTGTTTGCATCTAATTAAGGTGTGTAATTGAACAACTTTCATCCTACATTTATTATGAACACCATTTATCCTTTACTCTAGCAACTATATTTAGTGGAATTGTGCCCGGGGCTTGTTCAAATCCTGGATCCGCCACTGATGAGACCCATACATAGATCACTCTGGTTGGGTACCCAAAGCCATATGTATTTTTGTTATTTTTGTATAAGTGACCTCCAATTTTATAAAATTATGGCTTAACGTCATGATTAATCTAGTCTAGCGCTAGCTCTGACATGACTCGTCGAGTCTTCTGAGCCAAGGCTTTGAGTCCACTTATGCAACTTCGATTCCAAATTCCAACTGTCTATGCACGCCATCTCTTTTGTATTATGTTTTAATTAAATTCAAAGGAGGCATGTGTCTTCTTACAAATTAAGGCTCTGTTTTTTCGAGCTGATCTAAACAGTTTAATAGCTGAACGGCTGAAATGATTAAATTTTAAGAGTTTTTCTAGGATAGTCTCGAGATTTGGATCCATTTCGTTTGGCTTGTCATTTAAAGCGTTAGAACTCACCTTCGGAGCAACGAAAAAAATAGACTAAAAAACTCAAAGCATATGTCCTTTTCAAAACGTAGATAAGTTGTTAAGCCGTTAAGCTATTAAGCTAAAAAGAACAAGCCTAAATTAATATCATTTGGTTGTCAACTTCTCGATGGCTAGACTGTTGAGAGAGCATTTTTCTTGATCCTGTTTTTTCTCGATGGCCGATTGTAAGACAACACTGTTTTGAGGGGTTTTTTTCTTGTCTTGATGGTAACGAGATGCTTCCATGCATGAGATGTGGCACCCATATGACGCGACCAGGCCCTTAAAGATAAGATGGGCCGGATTCTGAAGATTGCGCAGATATATCCTGGGCCTGGAAACCGACGACCGCCAGAGTCGCTGACTGCCACCTACGTCCAAATAAAAGTTGACGAGTGACGACGTGCACAGCACGACGCTGCAGGCATGCCCATGCATCAATTCTATATAACAAACGGCCTAATAGGCCGCTCCCTCGTGCGTCCACATTGACACCTTCCAGCGCCTCCACATTCGGCTGGCCCCGCGCCACCATGTTGATGAAATGACCACGGTCGTTCGATCGCGACCGATAGCTAAATCCGACCGTCCATTTATAATTTATGTGGACAGCACGGCGTTGGAGGAATGCCCATTAATTACTTCAATATTATGTTAGTGATGAGGCCACTTAAAAAAAATGGTTCATGTGCGCGCATGGTTCGTGGAATATATCAATCTTGGAAGCTCGTGCGTTTTTAGGGAATTCCCTGAGGTCATTTAGAATTCTACATATTTATCTAAACTAGCAGAGTGTCCGTGCATTGCAACAAAATATCAGTTGTGATAAATATGTTAAAATGCAGTTTGTTGAGTAGGTGGGGGCGTGTGAAGGAATATAGGAAGCATTCGAAAGGTGGAGGCATCGAGGAGAAAAGAGGATTCGTGCATGCGCCAGGTAGGTTGGCAGTCGAGAAAAAAAAAAGAAAATTTTCAGAATTCGAAGGGACCATCAAAAGACTTTTATTAGCAGAGATTTCAAAATACATTTCGGGACGGAGAAATCAACCCGAATTCTTTATTAGATCTCATGGGCCGGATTAATTCTCCCGGCCCCCTCACCTCCTCTCATATTCTCGGCCCATCCGCAATTCCTTTCTTTTGTAGAAGCCCATAACCTGCAGCCCATGGGCAGCCCAACTAACATGATTACGGCTATTATAGGCATATGATAACGGCTGGAATGCTGAGATTTGGAAAGTGTTTTCAGGGAGTTAGGATGTTTGGTTCGATCATTAGACTTTAGAAGCTTCGAGCTAAGCGGCCGAAATAATATAAGAGCATCTCCAATCGTGCTAGCTATAATAAAATAACATGGCACTAAGCGATAGCATATAGACAATATCTTCAATGGTGCTAACTATAGTGTTGTCTCTAGAATTAATTAGGATCCACATGTGATAGTGTGTGTCCACCTTGTAATCCGCTAGAGACTATCTCTTGGTTAAGAGCTAGTCTCTTCTCTCTCCTCTCCTTCTCTCCTTCACATAAGCAAAAAACTCATGTGGAGTTCTTATAGCCAGCTGATGTAGCCCCATTGGAGATGCTATAACCCCATTGGAGATGCTATAACGCAGGCATAGCTAAGTGTTAAAAGGTGGAGCATATGGACCACATGAGGAATTGTTTATTTTTTTAGTGTATATATCTTCAGGTGTAGAGGCTAGAGGCCAGGAATTAAATCTTGCCATTATCTAAAAGAATGTTTTAATTTTGCGTCTGGTTTGTATGCCCTTTTTGGTTAACATCTCATGTCGTCCATGTTTTAATTTAGTGTGGTATATTATGCCTTTTTTTGTTTGACCAGTTGTAGTGTAGCATATATATCTGGTTTATATATCTTGCTTGGCCGCCTTTCTTAGCATTTCTATTGCGCACTTAGCATATGCAATAGAGAGTGTTCTTCATCATAATTTTAGAGTCTGATGGAGGAAGGAATATTTCAAAGCGGTAGCTTAATTAGAGAGTGAAGAGATTTAGAGGCCGTACGTAGGGGGTTTCAAAGGTGGTGGTTTAATATATCTAATTAGACAATATTTAAGAGATTTCGATGTAGGGAATTTCTTAGAGGCCACATAGTTTAGGACATATATGTTCGAATTTAGAGTACACGGTGTGGCGCGCATGCAAACAACAAAAAAGATAACGAAACGAGAGAGTACCAAAAAGAGCTGTATATATATATGTATGATCCAGAAACAACATATATATCTGCTACAAACTCTCTCAGGTAATTAGCATATACCGTCACAAACAACATATGGAGGCACAAAATTAAAACTAGAACTGGCTGATCATCGTGGTGATCGATCGACCGACGGCTCAACCCCTCTCTCACATGCATGCATGGAGATGGATCGAGCTTTTTATTCAGTACAGAGACGCGCGTATGTATAAGCGTAGATCACGACCTCAACTCATCGATCATGGATGGATCGCTCGCTCAGCTGATTAATTAGCTCACCCTGCACCCACATCGATCATGCAAGCACATGTATTAATCAATAAATATGGTAGAATAATTAGCTGATGCGGAGTTGATTTGATTGGTTAATTACCTGGAGCAGTCGATGGAGGGGCTGATGGTGTAGGGGATGGAGACGCCGCACTTGGAGGGGATGCCGGCGGCGTTGCCGGCGTTGAGGCCGGAGATGCGGGAGGCGGCGGACTTGAGGCAGTTGCAGGCGGCGCGCCGGTCGGCGGTGCTCTTCGCCGCGCTGTTCAGGGACCTGACGCCGCTGCAGCAGGCCGCCGACGGCGCCGTGCCGGTGCCGCGCGCGTACGACAGGCACGGCCCGATCGCTGAGGTCACCTGCCCGCACGTCACCGCCGCCGACGCAAGTGGCGCGGCCACCACCAGCGCCGCCACCACCGCCGCCAGCACCACCACCTGAGCGCGCGCCATATCTACCGCCGACGAAGCTGCGACCGCAAGCAGTAGCTAACTATCTAGGGTTTACGAGGAAGCTAGCTGTGAAGTGATGCTTGCTGGTGGTGAGGAGAATGCGGGGGATGTGGGGGGCTTAAATAGGCCATGGATGAAGCTTCTAGCTGTTCTAGGGTTAGCTCTTCGATCGTCAGATGATGCTGCTTGATCCAGCCATATGTACGGTAGCTTGGTCGTCTTCTAGCTCAGTAGCTCGTCGGTGCATGCATCGATTAATTGCGCGCGCAGATGGAGGCAGTGGAGGTGGTTGGTTGTTGGATGTGATCGATCATGCTGCCCCAGCATTAGCTGGCGCTCTGCCTGACTAAGACCAGCATTAGCATGCCATTAACTTTGAGCGGTTGGATGCTGCATATATATGTGCATTGATGGTGTCTGTCGGGGTTGGATCGATCGATCTGGGTGCACGTCAAATTGCAGTACTGTGCCATCCTGCCTTGCCAGTTGCCACAGCTACACATGCAGCAGTATGTACAGCACGTGTGTCAACGCAGCATGCAGGTCATGGGCATGCTTGGCAACACCGTATGAAGGAATCATAGTTAGCCTCAAAAAAAAAAAAAAGAAGAAGGAATCATAGTTTTATAGTACATAGACGAGGATGTTTTGTGGTACGGTTCAAAAGATAACATTAATTTCTTTTATGCAGATTATCTTCATGGCATTATGTATTATTATGGCTTTGTTACTGGGCCTTAGACCATCTCCAAGAGCGTTCCGTCCCGGTCCGCGTTTTCGTCCCGATGGAAAAACGACCGGGAAGAGGCGGCAGGCGGTGCTCCAAAGACGTTGCTTTCTGGAAGCAAATTGCCTCCCGGCGAAGAGAGAAACCCTTCGTGTCGAGATTATCTCTCCTTTCCCTTCGTGCGACCGGCTGCAAAGACAAGCAACAACCTTGGATTCGCGCGCGAGGGAGGAAGGGGGAAGCGGGGAAGGAAGCGGCGATGCGGGTGGCGAAGTCGCGGGCGACAGCGACGGAAGCAACGGCCGCCAACAACGGTGAGGGGGCTGCCTACAGGTGCACATCCAACACCTGGAACGACGACGCGGTCGCGAGCACCGCTGACACAGTAGCCTCCTCCCCGGACCGTCGCGACGGTAGCTGAATTATTTGACTTGTGTGGATCAATCGGCTTAGTATGTGATTGATGGATTATAGTTGTGTTGGTTATACTGTCTTGAAACAAACTGCATGATAATCATCATCAATCTTTGCATCACCGTTGCCTGTTTTAGTGTCAACCTGAGACATGGTTCTTCATCTTGTAAAATCGTAAAATATGCCCACATCATCCACTTCTTTTACTTGTCAGCTTAATTGGAATTTCTTTAGACAATACCATGAAAGTTGATGTATTAGTACTATTAGCTTTACACTTGCCCATTGTTACAGAACTTTGTTGTTCAGCTACCGTTCTTGTATTTCTCTCACTGCTATGTCTGATCCTGATGCACTAATTTTATCTCATCGTTGTAAATTATGTGCATGACCTTGATATCATGTAGTGCTTGACAGAAAGAGCAGTGAGCACACTAGGCTGTGTTTATTCAACTTAATGATGGTGATCTTAATATAGAAAAACCTATTGTATCCTACTTAAAATAGAAAAATATCTGCCTGATTAAACTGGATGTGTAGAAAAATTATCACTTTTTAGGTAAGATAACGACTATTTCACTGCAAAAAGGAAAACATTTGGCAATGTAGGATACAATCATAGCTTAAGCTTGCCATCACTCTAGGATGATGACCCAAGGTTGCAGTTAGGATTGGGCCCGGTCCTGTGGAACTAGAGGTTTGAGCTGCAGTGTTCAGAGAAGTGGTGCTCATCGTGCTCATGGTTCATATACGGTCTTATATAGATGGACTCCGAAAGACTTGTCGCATCTCTGCGCTTGTTGCAAGAAGCCGTGGACCTGGAGGCTGTGGCTCTTAAGAAGGTTGTTGGCGACAAGTTCGACCCAGGGAACTCACCTACGACCATTGAGATGAACCGGGCTGTCATTGAGGTGGAAAAAATCGCCACTCGACTCGAGCAACTGTCCTTCCAGGCATTTGCGGTCATCGATGAAGCCAACAAGGCGGCTGATGTCGTTGCTTCTTCGTATAAATACGATATGTGGTATGGCGGTTATGAAAGAATGTTAAAATATGTAGGGTGGGAATGGAAGGGAATGAGGAAAGAAATTCTGTTGGAGAACAGGACTGAGAAAGGAATGAAGTCTGGGAAAAAAATCTCTTTAGAGATGTTGAAGGGAATGGAGGGAAGAAAAAGGTTGGAGATGGTCTTACGAGGGAAGGATTAAAGGGAGACTTAATTTCCACCGAGTATGTCGGTCTTTGAAGGTGGTTGTGCTATGATGATTGATGTTATCTCATTATGGTTGGACATTTAATAAATGGATCACAACATCCTAGGGTTTACTTTGTTTCTCTGTTTTTCATGTCTTGGTGTAGTGAGGTAGTTTGGCGATGCAATAGTTTTACTTTGTGACTTTGTTTGGGTCGTGTACAATTAAGTATGACAATCTTTGGTGGTTGTTGTGATGGTGTTATCTAATTATGGTTGGAGATTTAAGAATAGGATCACAACATACTACTGTTTCCTCTGTTTTCTTTGTTCTTTTTGCATCTCGGTGGTGAGGTAGTGTGATGATGCAATAATTTTGATTTGTGATTACGTTTGGGCCATGTATATCCTCGGAAGAGGGCGGATAATATAAACACACGAGAATGATCGATAGTGATGTATGAAAATTTTGTTAGGTTTTGTGTTGAATATATGTACGAGTAGATTACATGGACTCTGTGTTGTAATAGGTAGGATTGGTTTAGAGTTATAGTCGGACTCTAGCCAGGCCTCCACTATATAAAGGGAGGCAGCCCTGCAGATCCAATGGGAGTCAAACAAATATCCAAAATAGCAGCAAAAGATTGTTCTTCAGGACGAGAAGAACTCAGATCTGTTCCAAAACATGGTGAGTTTAAGGAGGACTCGTCGAGCAGACCGCTATAAGCTTCAAAAGAAGGAAGCAACCAGAGATTGGGTACAAGGGTTCGCGCAAGACGCTAAAACGACTTCAAAGTGGAGAAGGTCATATTCTCCATGGTGGAGGTAGTTAGGTTTTGTGTCGAATATATGTATGAGTAGGTTACATGGACTCTGTGTTGTAATTGGCAGAGTTGATTTAGAGTTAGAGTCGAACTCTAGCCAGGCCTCCACTATATAAAGGGAGGCAACCCTGTTGTAACCATGTGAATGACTTCATAATAGTAGCATAGACAAGAGGTCAGCGGTAAACATGTGGTCGTGTCCTGGTTAGCCGGTGTGCTGGTTATTATGGATTGGGGAGGAGCGCCCATAGTCAGATCCCCGCAGATGTAGGCGAAAGCTGAACTACATTACCAAACATCGTGTCTTCTAGTGTCGTTCGTGATCTTACATTGGTGTAAATCCTAACAATTGGTACCAGAGCCCCGTCGATAACCCAAAATGTCTCTAGGAGATTGCATTGTGTAGGACAGATGGTCCAATGTGGGATGGGGGAGATTGTTGGGTTTAGCCCCACATATCAGATATAAGTAATAGGGAGCACAACTTAAAAGGTGCAGGCACCCTCCTTCCTTCAGGCTAGTCTTTTGGGCTAAGTTATGTCAGGACTTGGGTTGTGCTTTTAGTTAAGCTAATAGATGTGGGGACCTGGACCCGAGACCAGGTGTTGGTCTCGGGGGAGCCGGATCTCTGACGGGCCATGAGATTGCAGGATCACAGCGGGCTTCAACAAATTTCAGATTATTTACTGAAACAGAACTTTGGCGCTTATTGGCTTCAATAACCTCGAACATATGTTTTCTAAAAAGGGAATTCAGAATGCTTATCCTGTGACTTTGTGATTGCTATAAGAGCGTAAAATACCCAAGGCATTTTAAAGAATAACTTAATATTTTGAAAAGTGTACTCTCCTCCGTTCAATTTTACAAGACACGGTTTAATTTGGCAGGGTCTTGAAAGCTGCACAGCTGCCATTGTAGGGACATGGCCTTGGGCGGTCGCCACCATGCATGCAGTGTGTACGTACGTACATGCATCGATCTGTGATCTGTCTCCCAACCCAACTTCCCCGGCCCATATTAATGGCGGCCCTGCCACGTACGCTGCATGCATGCCCATGCATATGCATATGCCTGCCACTCTGCCACTCTGCATATATATATGTCAAATGCATTCAAGCATCGTCGGCCAGCCACCGCATGTATATCCATCAATTTCGTGGTTAACTGATCTGACGACGACCCGGTACGTGATGTAGCTTGTCAACAGCTAATTAATTACACCATACATACACGTACGCGCGTGTGCTGCTTGATCAATTCATCCTCACACCCCAGTAATTCACTTCACTATATATTTGATCCTATATATATGTGTGCCCTTTTTTACTCTATCCAAATGCTAGCTAGCTATACGGTCTGAAGTATCCATTTGCTGATGCTCTTATACGTACGTTCGAATGTCAAGCGTGTTCCATTAATTTAACCATGCATTAATTTATTGTTCCTTTTTCCCCACTCATATTGCATGTCCACGTGCCCTCGCTTGTTTCCTACTCAGTAGTCAGTACTCACTGCCAGAAGCCGTCAATTTGTTGTCAGGGCAACGCTGGAATTCCACCGCGCAGCAAATGATCAAAACAATCCTGACCCCAGAGAATTTTTTTTTTGAAAAAATAATTATTGATTTCAATTATTTACGGTCTATGAGTGGCAGGTGTTAGGAGAGAGCGAGCGAAAGAAAGCGAAGGTTAGCATGAGAAATATTAAAACAGGGCGTTCCTGAGTTTTCCGGGCCCGGGACGAAATCATAGATGGAGGCCCCTAAGATAAGTATTAAATTTTTTTATAATACCATATATCAACTAAAAAAACAACATTCAATGTATTGTACAAATTATACCGACAAATAAAAGTGAAAGTACAAGTAAGATTTTTTACCTCAAATAATTATGGAGGTCATCTTAGAAATGTCTTCTAACATTTCTAGATGCAAAATCATCAATTATGGCCTCTATATTGATGTCATCCAGTAATTTCTTCTCAATACATAAAGTTGCTAGACCGTTTAACCTTTCTTGAGACATTGTAGACCTTAAATGGTTTTTCAATAATTTCAACTTTAAAAAGCTTCTTTCTGCAATCATCTCAACACAAGATAAGAAATTACCATTTTGTTCATTGTAAAGCTGATTACTGGAGTTGTGGACTGCCACGGTGACCATATGGGCCCTTGGCCTGTTAGCCCATTGCCCCAACTGGGCCTTTTAATCGGTAGTTGCTGTTTTTTTTTTTGAGAAAAAATCGGTAGTTGCTGTTGCTGATTGGCTTTGGCTCGCTGTCCTGTCTCGCTGGAATTGATCACCGATCGATGTGCAGCGGGAGGCGGGAGCGCTACTGGGGGTGGGGGGTGGCCGGGTGGGGCCCCTGTCCATGGGGGCCCGGGGCGGTGGCCTCGCTCGCCCCCCCTCAGGCACGGCCCCGTATTAAAATGAGATGGCATTAAATAAAAACGTATAACTCTGTGATGTCTATAGAAACAAATATCATCTAAATAATACATTTATGCCAACAACATAATTATTTCATGCCATTCGTGCATAGTAATTTGATTATTTTGAATCGGGCATGGCCGGCGAGTTCATAACTTCATACTAATGCATGTGAGTAAGAAGAAGCCAAGCTTGTTGGTCTGCTTTGGAAAGTGCCCGGCGACATGGTTCTCTGGGTGGCCCAAGCCCCAAGCGCAGCTCAATAGGTCGGCCCAACTTTAGGCCTTTACTCGGGCACCCCATGTTAGACGGCCCATATTTAAGCCCACAAAAAACTTAAAACTGTTATTTTTAGGATGCGACAATGTTCCATCCTCTAAAAAGATTTATACGTACGGCTTGATTTGGAACCTGAGCAATAACGAAGGTGTGGTTCCTTACGGCTTCAATTTAAATTAATAGTTACCGCTTGAAATTTGTCATTTTTTTAAGTCACGCATATACGTCTTCGGCCATGAGCCACCTTGTACCATGAGCGCCTACTACGGCTCCATTACAAGCCTACGCCTTCGGCCACGAGCCACCTAGCGCCATGAGCGCCTACTACGGCTTGGTTACAAGCCTACGCCTTCGGCCAAGAGCCATCCAGCGCCATGAGCGCCAACTACGGCTTAGCTACAAGTCTATGCCCTTAGTACACTCTATAAGGATCGTCAGTTGTACACTATGACAGACGGGTACAGATATTGCTCGGCAAAACCTAGCTTGCAATATGGTACACCCCATGATGGGCCGACTGCCGATCACCGCGTCAAACAAGACTTGGGTACCTATAAAACTAATTTGAAAACCAAATTCTTCTTATGGTATGCCCCATGATTGGGCCGACTGCTGGTTACCACATAAGTCAGAACCGAATATCATGAGTTGATTCTGCATTAGGGCTTCGAGGGTATGCTCTTAAGAGGGCCGCCAGCTATATATCATGATAGACAGGTATGGGTACCACCCGGCTAAACCCAATCTAGACAACGAAGCGCCTCATGACGGGCTGACTGCCAGTATCCTGAAAATTGGACTGGGTACCACTCGAAAATTCCGACACATGTAGCTCTATTGAGTCATTCACAGTCTTCTTGCATACAACGAAACACTCGGCATAAAGAAGAAACCAGTCGGGAATCGATGTCAAGAACTGAAGCACTCGGGGTGAAGCATAACTCGGTTGGAGTGCGGACAGAAATACGGCAACTTGATTGTAAAGGACTCGGGGCTATTGTGGAATACATGACCCGGGTATCTGCATTGCAGGCTGCGAGGACAACCCAACAGGCGGTGGGCCGAGCCGGCTACATGCGCATAGGGGACACCCGGCTTGCCAGCCAACCCTCGCGGCAAGTACAAGATAAAAGATAGAAGTCTATCCAAAATAGGGAAGATATGATTGTAATCCCGAAAACTATATATCCGGCAAGAAAGGATAGAAATGACAATCCTACCTCGTAACGACCAGGACTCTACTTTGTAACCCTGTCCCCCCACTATATAAGGCGTGCAGGGGACCCTGTTCGGGATACACCCATCTAGGGAAGAATACCAGATCATCAGATCACCATCATAATCCCAGAACACAGGACTAGAGTATTACCTTTACCGCGAGCGTCTGAACTTATATAATCTCTTGTCTTGTATTACCATCGAGTTTGGATCCAACGTCTAACCCCACATATAAATTGCCGACAACAGCCCCCGGTTAAACAAACGTCGACACTAGCACACTAGCATAAGGATGCTATAGCGATGTAGTCTTTATCAGATGGGTCTAGTACATCTTTGATACACTATGCTTTATCAATCGTACAAAGAGACTAACTCCTATCATGACACATACCATGGAGACGATGGGACTGAACCATTGAGGTACCTGCTCCGCATAAGATAAGTCAGAGCCAACGATCAGTTATACCTTGTCGGGGCAATGTAATATAAGATCGACTAACCCATCATAAATTTTAGTAAAACTGGATAAGAAATATGAGCTAGAGATTATGGCTCACCTAGACCGAGCGTGTCGAGGTTCTATATCCGCTCTACAAACTGCTTCTCGAGTTCTATCGAATCTATCGCGAAGAAGCAATTAGTACAAATAATCACAAGAATGTGCATTGATACATGATGCATGAAATGCAATCGCATCTAATATTATCGGTAATATTTTGTATCGTGGCTATTCTAATGATTGTTTATAGGAGTATAAAACCTTCTTGTCAAGGAAATTCCATGAACTCCCTTGATAGGCGTGCAAACAATGTTATGCATGAATATGCATCTAAATACCCTTGACTAAGTTCCCAAAAATAACACACATTCTTAAAGCATCCCCAATAGCCCTCTATCCCACCTCTTAAAACACTATCCATGTGTGTATGAATAGTGTTTTAGAGGTGGGATAGAGGGGCTATCGGGGATGCTCTTAGTATTTCAAATATAAGTTTATCCAATTTATTGAAAAATAGTTTTAAAAAGGGTTTTGTCTTTTTATTAAATAGGTACACATATTCCAATAAGGTCTGATAGGTTTATTGAGTTAGAAACCTTATAAAGGATTTACAGAAATAGTAGTTTTGGAATATCAAAACATGCCTCAAAATGTTCTTTTGGACATAAAATAACAACCCTAAGAGAGGTTTGATACTTATAATAAATTAATTTCTACTTAACATACAGAATTTAGCATTTTCTTAAGGAAAATTTCATTCTTAGTATTTACAGGAAGATAATAAAGATTTTTAGGTGCTATATACTATTTTTTAAAAAAGAAGGGAAGACCATTTCTAGAATTTCTTTACTAAGAAAATATCCCAAAATAGCTATATATCCTCTTTTACCAGGGATAAAATAGTAATAGCATAGGCTTAAATATTTTTTCCTATGTCTAGAATAAGGTCTACTATTCTATAGAATTGCTCCATAGTTTGTGGATAGACAAAACTATAGCTGAAAACTGTTTAGCAGATTTTCCTTATAAATGAAAATACTAGAAGAGATCTAATAATGAAGTTATAGGGTTTTTGAACAATGATATATCCAAGGATATATCTTTACTGGGTTTTAGGTCTAATAAGTTGTGCATGCTGGGGAAGAGTGAGGTCAGCGGCGAGAAGGGCCTCCTGAACCTCGTCGGGAAGACCGCTGACAGTGGCGGCGATCTGTTGGATAGCGATGTTCGCAAGCTGAGCCGTGGTCGGAGGGGTAGGGGGGATGACGGTGTTCGATTCCGTGGAAGATGGAATCGGTGTCGTAGAGGGAGGGACTAACATCACCGTCGTGATGACGGGCGATGTGGAGGGGGGTCGACCATGGCCAACGTCGAAGGAGACGGTGGTGGCGGCGGCGGCGGCGACGGAAGGTGGGAAGAATAGGGTTTAGCCTCTGATACCATGTTAGAGAGAGGGATTAGCTGAATAGATGATTTATGTATTACCTGGGAAGAGTTATATAGTAGAGGAGATGGGCCTTACCCCTAAGGCCCATTATACTCTAACAAGGGTTATATAGTACAGGAGATGCGTTGGAGGTCTCGCGCGCGCTGTGGCTCACTGTCCAAATTCCAATCGTCTTGTTAATCCTCCCCTTATCATCTTCGATTTGTCTCCACTCCTCTCCCAGATCCGATCGAGACGCTAGCCCTCCACGTCGTCGCTCGCCACCCTCCAAGTGTCGGTCTCCCTTCACGTCGCACCGGCGGCCATCCTAAGCCTCCCTATAGTAGACCAACCTCCCGTCGTTGTGTCAGCGAGGCCACATCAAGATCGGGAGGCCAGTAATGTCATCGCGTGGTGGCCACTCCGCACGAAGCATGGATTCCCGCCGCCACCGCCTCAGTACAGTTTAATGGTTTGCAACTTCCGTCCTTCTCCTCTTCCTCCTACCCTTATGGTCAGGATTAGGGCGGACCCACCATGGGGGCTGGTGGGGCCTCGGTCCCACCTAATAATTTTGAGTCTATTTATATATAGGTAGGAGTATAAAGCAGATTTTCAATTATTTAGGTCTTAGGTGGGGCAACAGCCCATTTTTCTTTCCAGCGAGCCGCCCACGCCCCAGCCCACCACGCACAGTCGGCCCATTATTCCCTTCAAACACCTCACCTCCCACCCACCACGCAGGCACGCACGCGGCACGCCTCTGCCTGCGGTGCGGCTTGCCCTCCGCTCGCCGCCGGCCCGCCGCCCCAACCCCAATACCCCGGCCCCGGCGCCGGTGTCACTGCCCTGCGCGGCTGCGGCTGCGGCTGCGGCTGCGCCCTGCCCGGCTGCCCCGGCCCCGGCGTTGCCGCCCCAGCCCCAGCCCCACCGCCGCCGCCGCCCGGGCTCCTCTCGCCGACTCGCCGCTGCGCGCTGCCCGGCGCCGCCCAGGCCCCTGCCCCGGGCGCTGCCCTGGTCACGGCGCCGCCGCCCCGGCCGCCCCAGCGCTGCCCCTTCCTTTCGGCTTCGGGCTTCGGCCAAGCTCCAGGAGCAGTGAGCAGTCCACCCTCCAGGCCAAAGTCCAGGTCCATCTATGATTCACTCATTATCTGAGTCCATCTATGATTCACTCATTATCTGAACACTTGAACAGTGAACAAGGCAACAAGCTCCACCTATGTTTCGATATCAAATGGATGTGATCATTAACTAGTGTGCTTATGATTGTTGTGTTTGTATAGTTTAACTAGTTTGTGGCGAATTTTGTCAACAGTGGACAAAAAAATATTTAGCCTTGCCCCCACCTATAATTTTATCTTGCGTCTGCCACTCAGGAACCCTAATCTAATCTGAATGGCCGGGCCTGCACTGCAGGTTGCGGGATCTGCTGCTGCTGCCGGGTGCCAGGCTCGTGCAGACCCATTAAGGATTGGGTACGGAATTGTATTTATAGGGTTCAATTTCGTTTTGTATATCTACTCCTAACTTTATATATTAACCCGGCGATCTCATCTTCCTCTTCTCAATTACTAGCCCTACTGGCTTCACCACCATGTCGGACGAGGATACATCTCTGCCCGCCTCTCCGTCGTCGTCGACTTCGTGGTTTTCTCTTCTTCTTTTAAGATCGGCGTTCATACTAGTCATAATATTGAATTGATTTGTTTCTGTTGATTATCATATTGCAAGTCATCCCATTCATAAGACATTCGCTACACCACACAGAAATACATATGTGAAAATAAATAAAAAGGGATTGTCATTCATAACCGTGCTGACCTACAACACAACAGAATTGGAAAACAGTTATTGAAAATAACAAGTTATATAAGTCCTTTTATGGATGGACAGAGATCAAGCATAATCTACTACTTTCATCTAACCTTCTAAAGTTTTCATAAAAAAAAAATAGGTCGCTTGAAGCATATGATGAGGAGTGTTTAGACAGTAGCAAACAGACAAAAATCTGTGTAGCGCTCGCTTCGGAGTTCTACAAAAGGGAGAAGGTAATAAATCCACACCATATATATGGATATACATGCATATATTCTACTGTCTTCACTAAGAGCAGTATTTTACGTGCTTATTACAGGGAGTTGACTTGAAGACATTACTTGGTGAAGATAGCCATGTATTTGAATGTCGGTGGATTAACACTAAGGATCCTCGATTATGCTTTCATGTCAACTTTCAGGACTTCCCAGCAACCAAATCCTCCTTCCCAATCAAATACCTGGGTATCCCGCTCTCCGTCAGAAAGCTCAGGCATGTCCACTTCCAACCGCTCATTGACAAGGTGGCCAATCGGTTAGCAGGGTGGCGGGGCCCGCTAATGTCCAAGGGAGGGAGGCTGACATTGCTCAAAGCGGTCCTTACAGCTCTACCCACCTACACCCTTTCGGTCATCAACACCCCAGCCTCTGTTCTAAAGAAAATTAACCACATCAGGAGAGCTTGGCTCTGGGGCGGTGCTGCAGAGCCTGGCACCCCCCCAAGAGTCAACTGGGACACGGTTTGCTCCCCGGCCAGGCTAGGTGGACTAGGAGTCCTCAAACTCTCCTGTTTTGCCCGCGCCCTCCGGCTACGCTGGCTCTGGCTGAACAGGACTTCTCCTCGCCGCACCTGGGCTGAACTTTGCGACAACCCACCCACAGCCGATTCGGATCTTCTGCGTTTGGGTTGTTCCTTCACCCTCCGCAACGGAGCCTCCCTTTTCTTCTGGGAAGACCGCTGGCTAAATGGTTCCTCGCCAAAGGATATCGCGCCTCAGCTCTTTGAGCTCTCCACCAGAAAGGGCCGCCTAGTCAGGGAAACCCTCCACAACAACAACTGGCTAACCGACATTGGTCACCATCGGAACACCGGTTTGTTCCGCCAGCTTATCACTCTCCTGCATCGGCTGAGCGAGGTGGAGGTTGAGCTCGCCACGACGGACGAAGACTCCATCTCTTGGCGTTTCTCTGCTAATGGCGTTTTCTCTGTCAAGTCAGCTTACGACCTTCATTAGTTGGGCGATGCCCGGCGCCCGGCCTTCACACAGTTTGGAAAACCTGGGCCCCATAGAAGTGCAAATTCTTCTGCTGGCTACTCCTGCGCTCACGGGTCTGGACAGCCGACGCCCTCTTGCGTAGCCAGCTGCCCAACAGCTATTTTTGCCAACTTTGCAACAGGAACCTGGAGACTCCGGAACACCTCTTTATTCAGTGCAGCTTTAGCTCAGCCACCTGGTCGGGCCTGGCCGCATCCCTAGATCTGCCCGCCCTCAACCCGGTCCGCTGGTGTTCCTCGGATCGCTTGCAGTCATGGTGGGAGCTTGACGTGGCGTCTCCAACCTCGCCGCGCTCATCGATATCCATCGTCATTGCCGCTGTCTGGCACCTGTGGCTTGAGCGTAACAACCGAATTTTCAGAAATTCGGAGCGCACACAACCTGTCTTCTGCGCCACCTCCTCGACGAGTTGCGGCTTTGGGCGGCCGCCGGTGCCCATTTTGTAATCCCTTAAGAGCCTGTAAGCCCTTCTGGGGGGAAGGGCTTGTTTAACCCCCATTTTTTCTCTGTAACTTCTTCCTTATTAATGAATGGCAGCCCTCCTGCCCTTTCAAAAAAAAAAAAAAAAGATCTTAGCTGCCCGGAAGATGCCTGCCCGGAAGATGCCCGTGTGATGGCCTCATCGAAGACAATAGCCCACTCTGAATCGTCACCTATGAGGCCTCGAGCCTTGCAAGCCCGACGAAAAGTGTCATAGATCATGTCATTATACGTTCTTACATCCTCGTAACTGATCGCCCCGTTGACCACCATCAGGAGCATTCTCAGATAAAAAACCTCGCCAGCAGAAGGATGAATATGTTTAAGTCTACCGATCTTAACACCTCTTTTTCTTTGGCACCACATTTTCCTGTCAGCATACCATGTCCATTCAGATGGGAATTGGCAGTAAGTGAGGCTCCGAGTGGCTGGGTACCGCTCGTTAGCAGTGAACCATTCAGTTAGCATTGTCATTGTGCTGGAAGGGTCCTGTAAAATGCTGGTAAGATGTCGATTTTCATAGTACGAATTAGCCTTTCAACAATGAACCTTTCAATGAACAATGAGCCTTTCAACAGCTGGTGTCCTTTCATGAATTGCATGTCCCCATATTCTCCAGTATGCTTCACATGCTGAAAGATATCTGGCATTGATATATTCGGCTATTTCATCAACAACTTGCAGTGTGTGTCAATGAGCATTGCACGATCAACAGGCTGTGAAGAAGATGAAGAGGCATATGCAGCAGTATCAACATCGAACGGAATTTGCTGAGGCAAGGAAGAGGCCGACGCCTGTAAAGAAGGAATAGTCTGTGTAAGTGTTCTTGTAGCCTGCGTAGCCAATATACCGCAATGAAAACGCGCAGCCGGTGAATTTCACGTGGAACTGCATGCATGCTGAGAGTTGCCTGGTCGGGTCCTTTAGTAATATACTTGAAGAGATACTTCACAAGATACGATCCGACACACCACTCGACATTAATGTGTGCTTCGAATTTTTTTAGTAAATAAGGACTGTATGGAACAACCCATCTACTGTCCAGTTTAATGTGTTTTCTTTTGACAAATCTATCATTTTTGCAGCGACGGCATATATAGGGGATATCTTTGGGCATCTAGTATAGTTTGTTCCTGAAATAGCTTTGGATATCCTTTAGAACAACGGCGCCCTCTCATGCAGGGCGAAGCTGGATTAAGCTCACCACAGGGGCGGCCATGAGTCATGAACTCATCTACTAAAGCATAAGCAAGTGGATCTGCAATATAGGATTAGGTATTTCAGCAGATATGAAAAAATCAATTATTTCTGCATTAGGCTCCTTGTCCATAATCAACCAAATGATGTTGTGCGAATGCGGTAGACCTCTTTTCTGAATTTCAATGGCATGCATCACTACAGGGGGGAAAAGTGGTTATTATCGCAGCAAAAGACAGAAGACAAAGTAGCGAATGAAAGTCAAGAACATGCCTACCTGCACTAACATTACCAAATGCTGCACCAGTCTTAACATCGGGCAAGAATTCTTTCTGCTTTAGATGAAAGACCCTCGTTACCATGTCAGGCCTATCTGATGATCTTTGACCTGGCCCACATAGAATGGCCTGGGTAATTTCAGGCCATTTTGGGCTGCAAGTAAAAGTAATGAACAATTGTGGACACCCATATAGTACCTTGCATATGGCCAAAGCATCTTGACAATTTTCAGTCATGTATCGTTTACCACCAGTAAAGCTAGCCTATGTCCCTCCCATTTGTGCTTCCTCTTGCAACGGCGTCGGATATGCCCTGAAAAGTTTCCGAACGCAGTTTCGTCTAGTTGAAATAAAAAAAAAAAAGATAATCTGTTAGCTTCAATGCAGGAGTAAGCATCGACAGCCAAACGCTCAGATAGCCTTCCGCAATATGTATACTGGTTAGGCCTACCGCATCGGTAATGAACCTCATACCGATAATACTTCATCATAGAAATATCACGTCTAGTAGAGGACATTTGGCCGCGTATATTCCTTTGTTTCATGCCCGGATGAAACCCAACATCTCCATGAGGGAACAATAACGGATACTGTAAGGCCATCATGCTAGGGTGAGTTGGTGGCACATGCTGGTAATTTCCATCACGTGCCTGCACAACTATGTCAAACTGAGAATTCCGAGGAGTAATGTCACCGACAATAAGAGCAGCAAGCTCTGATGCTGCAGGCAAAGAATAGGTGCGTCGACCTTCTCTGGTTGGCCCCCTAAGACTTATAGCAATCTCAGGACAATCTACAGAAAGCAAACGCTCACACGCCAATCTAAACTTTTGAACAATAGGATTGTGGATATCCAGCATGGACAACAACCCAGCAAGCAGCTGACAATCCAGCTGAGCTGGCGCACCGTCATCTTCTCTAAAAATAGCAAGCCTATTCTCAAGCTCATGAGATGCGTCATATATATAGAGCTGGGCAAATTCTGGCCAACGGTCAGGTGGCGGTAGGAGTGAACCAATGACATGATGGACAACGCCGTTGATCCGGAATACACATGGGCCAGAACCAACATTGATACTTTTATCAATATTAACTCCCGCGGATGTGAAAGACACAAGAGAATTATGTTGGCCACTCAAAGGCATGAAGTGCCTAGAACGAGGATTTTGTCTAAAAGACATGAGCTCATTCAGCGGATGAGGGAAAGGAAGATGCGCAGGTACATGAACACGTCCTTCACGGCAACATAGAGTATACAGAAGGCCCTGCATAGACGAAGAAGACGTCGAGGGCCTAGCAACTGCTTCGTTAGACCAGAAAAGAGCACCACAATAAGGACATTCATTGGATGGACCACCGTAATATGATCGACCCACAAAAGAAGCTGCAATAAGTGGAAGGGGTAAATCAACGATTAAGGCCGGACGTTTGGACGGCACAGATGAAACAATACAAAGTGATGGCTTCACCTTTCAGCGCCTGGATATCTTGACCTCGCAAAGGATCAGTAGGAAAAGGCATGGACATAAGCGGAACCGCACCACGCACAGGAATAGAATCCGCACACTCTACAGGTGACAATAAATAGAACAAAACACGCATGAGACGGTGGGAGGTAGGCAGAAGGGAAAGCAACACAGGTCTAAAAAACGGTGCACGGAAAAAAAAACTACGACCATGCAAAGTAACATCCAAGCAATATTACCTTGTGAAGGCATTGCATCGTCATGCGTGGTGTGGTTCAAGGCGGCAAGGAACGGCAAATGCACGGCAGCTGGAACAGGCACTGAACGAACGAACACAGCGGCGTGTGCACCTGCAAACCGCTCAGCACATCAGCCCATACATTCATGAAGAAGTCGACAGGGGGAAAAGAAGAACACGGACGCGGGGCATTAGCCTTTGATAACATGCAAGCCCTCCTATGCGCGCGATTAGCCGCGGACTCAGCTCGAGTAACGCGCGGCAAAGCAACTGTGCGTGCAGCAAAGGACATCAGCGAAAAGAAGCGAACAAAATAAAAGGGCTCTTTTACGGTACCTATCGATAAAATACTACCGTGATAGTATAATTATGATCTAACCGTTGGTTTTGTAAGGGTGTTCTAGTCTTTTCTTCTATTTTAAGGTATTGCTATATATGGCATGTTACTCGTACATTAAATACTTGATCTGATTTTCATGACGTTAATTACATTCCATTAATTAAATGATTTGGCATCCATGCATTAATTACTATTTCCATAGCGTTGGTTATGGTTTGGAGTGTATGTGCATGTCAGCATGGGAAAAATCACAGAAATCACATCAATTATGCATATTAATATATGGAAAATATACTCATGCATGGAAACTCTGTGCACCATTTAGAAACTAATAAATCACGTACGCACGATAGAAATAGGTACTAATCCATTGATTTCTCATTTCACAAAATGAACTAATTGTTCAAAACCTTTGTCTTTTTAAACGATTTGGTGGATTTCTATAGAACACTTGGATGATTTCCTTTTTTTGATAAAATCGCATTGTTTTTAACTTTATACAAAATTTGATCTAATTTTAACTGGAAATTGAAAATCGTTGTGTAGCAGGATATATATGACCTCAAAACGATTTTTAATAAAATATACAATGTGAGGAGAAAGAAGTTGAAATAACAAATATAGGATTCAGTTTGAAATGATTTAAATTAAAACTATGAATTTTTGTCCAATTTATGGGGTGTTGAATCAAAATGCATGCACATTTAATATATTAATTTAACAAAATACTTAGTATTTGTCAGTGTTTATAATTATACCTGAAGTCAATTATACCCTCCTAGAGATATACTACACTTGTAGTATAATATACTAACTTTGTAGTATAAAAAAACTTAAGACCGATCTAAACCTATAGATAGAGAGAATTGGACGGCTCATACTTACTGAAAGGTACCGTAAAAGAACCCAAATAAAAAGAGCAACCGCAGAACGGCAGGGACAACACGTGAAAGCTATAAAAATGGGAAGGGGAAAAACCAGGAGGTCTGCGTATACGGCGCGGCGAGGCCGATGAAACGGAAACAGGGATAAGCCCGCGGCGATTGCGACCACGGGAAGCTTGGGGACGACGCGGCATAGGGCATCCAGAGAAAACACAATGCACACTGAAGAGAAGCAGCAATGGCAAGAAGCGAGGAAATGGAAGGACGAAGCGAAGAGGCCGATGGAAGTGCTAATGCAACCCATGAGATTACGGGAGACGCAGCGGCTAAGCACGTCGTAATAATCGACGGAACCATACAAATGGCACAGGGCGGTAATTCGGCGGAACAACAGGTGTATCTATGAAGAGCAAAAGGGCCTTTGTGCGGTACGGGACAAATACGGAGGGCTGGATTGCAAGTATGCACGTTCATAACGAAGGCACCAATTAAGGACCAAAACAAATAAGAGAAGGATAACCGTGCAAAACACAGGAAGCACACAAGGGCCTTTTTGCAATACCACCAAGACCAGTAGGCAGCAGCACGTGTATCGGGAGGGCAAATGACACGTTAGGGCGTACAGGCCGACGTCCAAAATTAGGTGAAGCAAGCGTGCGTGGGCAGAGCAGGAGCGTTGATACGAAGTAGAGGACGATGACGAATTGACGATAAGCATGTAACGTGGACAGGCCGACGGCTACGCTTACAAAAGCGCTACGCGCTATATAGCATAGTGAAATGAAATTCATAGTTTAATCTCATTTGACAAGTCCAGGAATCACCAATTCACCATTAGGCTTTAGCTGTAACAATCAATTTATCCCTAGTTAGAACAGAGGCTAAAAATTTCTTCCATTATATATATAAAAAAACTGTAACAATCAACTTTGTGAGATAATCAGGTATATCCCTAACTTACCCTTCATCATCATCTTGATGTACCTAAACTGTATTCCTCAATCATGTTGCATCTTGATTCCTCCTTTGGATAAGAAATGGCAACTCAATTCACAGACTGTATAGCGTCGTTATGTGCCTAGCTAAACTTCAATGGCCATATTTATAATCTTACTAGTTGAGGTGGCGCGCCCATGGCGTGCCGAGTACAAAGTGTACCCATCGGCAAGTAAAACTAATTACAAACTGAGGTGCAAACCGAAGCCTTCACACTCCATTAAGCAACAATATTGAATACATCACGCATAATTCTATACTCTTGCTACAATTATTAATGCCTGCATCAGAAAATATTAAAAAAGATTATCATTTTAACCAGACAAATCACAGGGTACAAAGAAATAGGATGAAAAAAATATAAAACCTGATCGTATAGGCCGGGGCCATTCAGTAGATAGAATTCTTGAAGAGTTTGTGTCCTAGATATCACGTAGACTTTATGTAAAATTGTTAAAGAGCTTCTATTTTATATATCATCTAGACTTCGATGACCAAACTAAAATTCCATAGTAGTTATCATCATTTCATTTAGAATTTATATAAATCAAATATGCACAGATAAATATTTAAATACATGAAATGTGGTAGCCCAGATCATGGCAAAACAAACTAAGATGCATGTAAAGCTAAGAAAGAAAACAACCATACTAATTTTGTGTGTCCGTGCTAAGTTATGTTTTTGGCAAACTGCAAGAATTATCATAACATAACCGTGGGCTTGCATATGTTCAGAAAAATAAAACAAAGAGAACAAATACATGTACACAACAAATGTAGTTCACAGAAAATGTAGAAACAGTAATACAACTTTTTTTACCCACAAGAATAAAAAGTAACACTATAAATGTACATAATGTCAAACAAAATCAATTATGACCGCAAGCACCACCAATCAAGGAAGGTCATGCGTCATCTTCAGGTTCAGTGTAATAGCAAGAAACAACAATTGGGAGCATACCCCAAAAAAACGGCAATATGAAACTTGATAGGAGTGTGGACAAAATCTTTAGGAAGGTAGCATTCAAACGTGTAAATTAGAAGCATTTATTTCTGTTCATAGACAGATAGTTAAGAAATGTATACTCAATCTGAGTAAAGGTAGTACATGATAAAATGAAAGACATCACTTAACTTCAACGTATTGAGCATTGGCACTGAAATTAGTAACTCAAAAAAGATTATGCCTCAAGTGGTGCTATGATGAAAAACCAAAAAGAGCAAGTCATGGTTGAAAACAATCATTCTATTAGGGACAAACTAATGAAGCTAGCTACACTGATTCGGCATACCAATCGTCAAGAAGAAAATATTGCTGCAAAAAAAAAACTCACCTTCTAACTAAAAAATGAAACTGGTAGATGAGATTAAATGAAGACAATACTTCCAAACCATAAAATAGTCATAAGTGCACTGAAATATGGTAAATCACTTTTGAAAAAACATATCGCTATGATGAATCAATAGAAGAGCTTTATGATCACTTATCTAGAAATATAAGCATGGTGATTCCTGCATGAACAAAAGCATCATCATATGCAAATCACAAACAATGGATATGAATAAAAGCACACACAAATATATATTACATTTCAGAGGCCAGCATTGTTTAGGAGAAATATAGAAGTGCATCTCATTGGAAAAACAACCATAATGTGTATTAAACGTAGCCATCAATGCTCTGAAAGAAACATGCTAAAGACATAAGCTTTATATATGTGGTGCTGCTTTGCAGCAATAGACTTAGTCCCTTCTAAAAGTTGAGGTCTGCATTATAGACATATCCACACGAAGATAGCAACCAACGGGTCAGCCTTTTAGCTGTTTATGCATGTAAATAAAAAATAAAAGGAATAACATGCTATTATTTCTAGCTAAATGGTGATAGTAGAAAAATGGCCAAAAAAATCGCTATATTTCTTTTCCAATGATCCATTTAAAGCAAACATTTAGTATACAACTGGTTTTGTCCTCTTAGAACATATAGCACGCGAAGTGAGAACAAATGGCGAACTGTAAGAACAAAAGGAAATTAATAAAAGAAAGATTGCTCAGGACCACCTTTTCTTATTCACTTCATTTGCATGATTTAGGATGCAGAAGGACTTTCTGGAACAGCAAGATTCTACAATGTTTAAGCAGCAGATCTAAATGGATGACAAAAACTGGAGCACTAAATTTGGCACAAAAAAATTAAGCAGCAGCCCCAATATCTTTTCTCTCAGAGTAATTCCATCATGAACACATGGCGGAACGAACTGGAAAAAGCTAGGGCAACGCTTTGACGACGAGCCTGTAGTCGCTGCTATGAGCATGGGAGAAGGGCAAGGTAGAGGAGGACCACTGTACCGGTGAGGACGCGAAGAAGAGGGACAACAGTGGATCATGCGTTGGTCAGGGAGACGGCACCTTGCTCCTTCCCCTATCAATGAATCCAGGCCCCCGTCGACGGATCCGGGCTCGACGGACCCCGGCGGCGCAGGCTCCGACCTGCACGGAGGAGAGCACCAACGAAGACCATAACGGCGGCAATCAAAGGAGAGGAGGTCTGCAGTGCAGAGAACATCGGCGGAGGAAGGGGGGACGGCCGCGAGGGGGTGGGCCATCGGCGCCGTGGGGAGGAGGCGGCGAGGCATGTCCCGCCGACGGATCTGAGCTCGACTGACCCGGCGGTGCCGGATCCGATCCACACGGAGGAGAGCATGGGAGAACACCAGCCGGGGGGGCATCGATGCCGTGGTGGAGGCAGCGAGGCAGGTCCCGTGGACGGATCCGGGCTTGACGGAACCCGGCGGCACCGGATCCGACGAATGTCTCCGCGCCAACCGTTCAGACTGCGGGGGAGTGACTGTGTATTTGTGTTTTATTTCTTTGGTCACTCTGTTTTGACCGTAGGGAGTGTTCTGTGTTTGTCCTATACCAGTCTCAACGCACTGTGTGCCGTTTAGACTGCGGGGGAGTGTTAGAGTGTATTGGGCCTAGGGAGGCAGGCCCACTTTGTGTACTACATATACTCTACCCAAAATGCAATGGAAATTATGAAAATCCCCTAAAATCTACAAACACTGTGAACTTTAAAATTCAAAGCATTAGGGTTTAATTCTCACGGCTGAACCTGTGGCTAGTTCATTTTATAGCACTAATACCACCATACCAGGGAAGAAGAGAGTATAGCTAGCTAGCTGCCTGTACGGACTAGAGATTATCAACTCTGAAGCTTATTAAGTACTTACAAATACATAACTTGGCATGCATTCATATATACCTGAATATCTTGTCATTCGTTGAAGGACCTCATCTTGACTGGATCTACCATCTACCTCTATTCATTGTTTAATCTCATTTGTCAAGTCCAGGAATCACCAATTCACCATTAGGCATTAGCTGTAACCTGTAACAATCAATTTATCCCTAGTTAGAGCAGAGGCTAAAAGTTTCTTCCATTATATATAAAAAAACTGTAACAATCAACTTTGTGAGATAATCAGGTGTATCTTGATGTACCTATACTTTATTCCTCAATCATGTTGCATCTTGATTCCTCCTTTGGATAAGAAATGGCAACTCAATTCACAGACTGTATAGCGTCGTTATGTGCCTAGCTAAACTTCAATGGCCATATTTATAATCCTATATCTTAGTTAGAAGGTGCCGTTTAATAAACTGGCTGGGTATTGACCATTGGTTGCGGCAGATTTGCTATCATGCAGTATAACATAATGCCTCTACGAGTGTATTGCAGAGCAGGTAGACAGCCACACCAGAGAATCTGTCTGACAAGATCTATAAATATGTAAGAGAACTAGGCAGAAACATGAAAGAAAAGAATCAAGACAAAACCAATGAGCTCCATCCAAGGCAGGTTAAGGTTACTACATGCTAATCAGTCTATCGTAATATGGTGCTTGATGTAACCTTAACCTAAATAAGGTTAACTTATTTCTGATTCACATATGGATTCAGTATCCCCTGCAGCCCCAGACCAAACACATTGGCGAGCTTTTCGTGGCATGCAGGACAGCAGGATTGCAGGAGGAGTTCTTGACAGCATCTCTAGTAGTGCTACCTATAAAACATTGACATGTCACATGGAAAAAAAAATAAACAACTCTCTAACGGTGATATCTATAATACTCTTTCTAAATTAATTTAGAGTAAATTTCAGAAAATCCGATGTTTAGAAGCCAATGTAACACATAACCACAGGTTTTATATTTTTTATCACATAACCACATATCTCCAATCCAAACTAATGTAAAACCATAGGTTTACAGCTGCTAGCGACACATCGGCCTTATGATATGGCAAAAGAGCTCCATATCAGTCTGCCGTTTCGGATGATATTTAGGGCGCGCCCCGAGTTGATCCCGCACGCCTCCTCGTCGTTCTCATGTGCCGCCATGCGCACCTCCCAGGCGACGCTCCGTCTTCCTCTAGCAGGCAACGGCGACCCTGGAAACCACGATCGTGGAGGCGAAATGTTCTTGGACAAAGACAACTATTGATGAAATTTGTAAATTCCCCAAGTCACCCAAACCTTAAAAATAGACTATTCTCCAAATTATAACCTACCTGCACAACGGATTCACCAGAAACGCTCGCCTCTAGGACTGCATAACGGATACACTAGAAACGCTCGCCTCTAGGACTTCTGGTTATCGGCGTCACGGGGTTTCGTCCCTTGTAGCCGGCGGTCACGGGAGCAGCTAGGTGAAGACAACACGTAGGACGGAGGGAGGTAGTTGGGCACTAATGTGGAGCTCTTTTGCCATGTCATAAGGCCGATGTATCTCTAACAACTCTAAACCTATGGTTTTGCGTTAATTTGGATTGAAGACATGTGGTTATGTGATAAAAAAAATAAGACCTATGATTATGTGTTACATACTTACATTGACAGCTAAACATGGGGTTTTCTAAAATTTACTCAATAATTTAAGTTCATATATAATAGTGCACGTGTATCTTGTAATCAGCTATAGATTGTCTTTTATATAGTGCACGTGCATCTTGTAATCCGTTATAGATTTTTCTTGTATTTAAGAACTAGTATGTATCTCTCTTCCCTCTTTTCTTTCTCCACATAAGAAAAAGATTAATTTGAAACCAACCGGCTAATTTGGCACCATCGGAGATGCCAAGACTCTTACTCCAACATGGTAGCGTCTACCTCATCCGTCTTAAGTTTTTGTAACCTTGGGATCAGCGCTTGCTGTGAATTAAATTAAAGTTGCAGCAATCAACGACATGCCGCTGTCCTCATCGATCCGCAAGAACCGTGTCCTTGACTGCGAGATCAGTAGATCACTCGCCGCCTGCTTGACTCCTCCTCCATGGCCATCTAGCTAGCCCTGCGAGATAAGAAGATTGAAGGTCGTGGCATGGAGGGCCAGGAGATCGCGCCTCTTCTTGGCGAGCGCCGCGGCGGCGGCGAGGTCCCGGATGCGTCCCTCCTTCGCCGCCTCTACGCCGGCCACTTCCTTGCGAGATGGGGCGCGAGGTGCACGGATCCTCCCGAGTTCTATCTTCCCTTGCGGTTTTTCCTTTTCCGAAGAACTATTCGGTGCGAAGACGCAGCAAAACGATGCAGCGCTCTGCTCTTTCTTGTGTCAGGAAAAGAATTGAATTCCTGTTCGTATCATCGCCGACCAATCCATATGGATGATTGGATGGATGGATTGCTTTGCGATGGAAGAAAAATAAAATTTTATTCCCACAAATCAGAAAGAAAAAAAAAAGGCTTCTGTTTGTCTGGTCTGAACTCTGAATCTGGCCATTTTTTTTGCGAGGTTTCTGCAGGATGTGGGAGTTCTCGGTGGGGTTGTACATGATCCACATCTGGCCGGACTCGCTGCTCTTCACGGCCATCTACGGCGTCGTCGAGTCCTCCTCCATCGCCGTCTTCGGCCCCATGGTCGGCACCCTCGTCGACAGGCTCGCCTACCTCCAGGTGCGGCCGTCGGCCGTCGCTCGACGTCGATCATGTCGTTCCTATCACTCACACGCTGATAATCAGATCAGTGATACAAGTGCTTGTTGCTGCTGTCGCTGCTGCTCAATGAATATGTGGGTGCACTGAGCTGCAGGTTCTCAGCCTCTGGCTGCTGGTCCAGGGCTTGTCCTTCATCGTTGCCGGGGTCTCCGTCACCTGCCTGCTCGCCTACGATAACCTGAAGGCCGAGAGCCTCGCTGCTTTCATGGCGCTACTCGTCGTGACCAACGCGTCGGGCGCGCTCGCGGCGCTCTCAACTCTTGCCGGCACCATACTGATCGAAAGGGAATGGTATCTATCTTCAGATCATTCAGATTAACCGAGATGATTTGTCAATTGTCCGGTTTCAGTTCCTGAACAAATGGAAAGCATATGGCTTCTTTATAAAAAAGAATCGATCGCTGCGTGCAGGGTGGTGGTAATCTCCGGCGGGCACCCGCCGGCGGCGCTGACGAGGATCAACTCGGTGGTCCGGAGGATCGACCTGAGCTGCAAGCTACTCGCCCCCGTGCTGTCGGGGTTCATCATCAGCTTCGTGTCGATGCAGGCCTCTGCGGTGGCGCTGGCGCTGTGGAACATCGTCTCGGTGTGGCTGCAGTACTGGCTCTTCGTCTCCGTCTACAACGGCGTGCCTGCTCTCGCCGGCGAAGATAGCCGGCGGCTGAGGAGGGACGCGGACGCGGAGGCGCTGCCGTCGCCGGAGGCCGAACTGCCGGCCGACAAGGAGGTGACGAAGCGGCTGGCGATCATACCCTGCTGGGAGTCATGGGTCGTGTACATGAGGCAGGAGGTGATGCTCCCCGGCGTCGCTCTCGCCTTCCTCTACTTCACCGTTCTAAGGTGAGATGACCACGGCGAGCTCGGAGCTCAGAGCAGACATCCATGGAGCTCTGCTCGCCTCTCTATCTCATTTTCTTGGGTTGATCTCGCAGCTTTGGGACGCTGATGACGGCGGCGCTGGACTGGAAGGGCATCCCGGCGTACGTGATCAGCTTGGCGCGGGGGTTCAGCGCCGTCGTCGGCATCGCCGCGACGCTGGTGTACCCGGCCGTGCACTCGTGGGTGTCCACGCTGCGGACGGGGCTGTGGTCCATCTGGACGCAGTGGTGCTGCCTGCTGGTGTGCGTGGCATCCATCTGGGTCAGCGGCGGCGTCGCGTCGGCGTGGGTGCTGATGGCCGGCGTCGCCACGTCGCGCCTCGGGCTCTGGATGTTTGATCTGGCCGTCATGCAGCTCATGCAGGTACACTGTCACAACATTGAAACAGCGTGGTGTTTGCGCGTTTAGATCTCGTATTTATATTACTCATAACTCTTTTTCTAATCCATATTTAATTAATATGATCTTCTTTAAAATTATTTTTATTTAATTACTAACTTTTAATCTAATCCGTTATAACTCGGGTACACGACAATCAATAGTGTAGATTTTTTTTCTTCCTCTGATTAATGTGGGACTTCTTATATTTTGAAATTACACTTTTGCTAATCATCAGACAGTGATCAATGGTTCAAAAAATCGACTGAGAGTTAAATAATTCTTAGTTATCCGATGTTAAGTCGGTCCCTTAGAATTAACATACTAACGTAGTGGATCCGTAGTAATAATAGATAGATAGGTAGATATATTGCTCATCTTTATTCCTCGGTGCGCGATGCATATAATCCAATACACATGGCATGCGATTGATCAAAAAGCATTATCCTTGTTACATGGCTGCTAATGCTGATCATGATCAGTAACTGGGATCTGCATGTGCAGGACGAGGTTCCGGAGTCAGATCGGTGTGTGGTTGGAGGGGTGCAGCTGGTTGAGCTAGCCAACCTAGCAAATCGTGCGAGCTGCTGATCCTTGCGGGGGAAAATTTATTTTATACCTAAAAATCTAACGAACGCCTAGACCTGACTGCTGCGGGCGATCGGACGGCCGTGGTGGCGCTTGGCGGGGAGGCCAGCCACATGGTGAGCAACCATAGCTCGTGGTCGGGTTTGTACTATTTATTGATTGATTGATGATGGGTTGGGAATTTGGAAATGAAAGTTAGGAATTTCAAAAATTGTAGGAATCAATAACATGAATTAAGCAAATTATAGGATAAAAAAACAGAAAAACTAAATTTTGAAAATTCAAAAAAACTAAAAGCGAATATATCAAAATCTAAAATACAAAATATCTATAAAGGTTTACAATTTCTGAAATTCATTTATTTTTAATTTTTAAGTGTTCTATATTTGAAAGGCTTTTTATTTATATTATTTACTAATTAATATCGGAAAATTTAGCATCTACAATGCTTAAATACATTTATGGCCCGCTATTATAAAATTTTGATTGCATTTGGATAACATGTAAATTTCTGGATTTATTTACGTTGCTAGACCAAATTTCCCCCACTTAATCCTATCTCTCTCTCCATTCTTTATAAAATTCATGTTTTAGGTGGTTCGATGTTTTAAAATTGAATATCAACAAATTTAAAATTTGGAAATAAATTTAAGGGAGTTTAGAAGATATTGAAATTTCCGTTTAAAATCGGTTTGGGAATTTCAAAGTAAAAAAAAGGATTTAAAAAACTGTAGGATTCACAAACATAAACTAAGCAAATTGTAGAATACAAAAAAAAAGAAAAAAAATTACAAAATTGTATTTTAGAAATTGAAAAAAACTACGGAGACGACGTGTCAACCGGAGACGACGCAACTACGGCTTTGTACTATTATAGATTACTTATAACTCCTTTTCTAATCCATATTTATTTAGGCAACATATCCGATGTCAAACTTATGGTGAAAACATCGTGCAACCGAAACTATCAAAAATTATAAAAAAAAATAATCTGAAAACAATTTTGTAGATGTACACTTCAACTTACTCTACCTCTATATAAAATTTCAAGTTCAAATTCATCCTATATTGAAAGTTGCAAAAAAGATAAAATTCTATCAATTTTGAACTCGTCAAAGCTGCCAGTTTTTTTTTTCTTTTTTTACAACTCTTAATATAAAAATGAATTTTGCTTTGAAACTTCATATATAGGTAGAGTAAACATTGAATTACATTTATAAATTTTTTCAAATTTTTTTATAACTTTTGATAGTTCAGTTGCACGGTGGTTGTATCGTAAGCTTGATTGCGAAGAATATGTTCCAATTTAATTAATATGATCTTCTTTTAAATTGTTTTTATTTAATTACTATAACTTTTAATTTAAACCGTTATAACTGGGGTCCACGACAATCGGTAGTGTAGATCTTCTTTCTTCTCTCCGATTAATGTGGGAATTTCTTATATTTTGAAATTACACTTTTGCTAATTACTAGACGACTGATTTACAGTCCAAAAAATCGAATTAGAGTTAAATAATTCTCAGTCTCCTGATGTCTAGTGAGTCCTCCTTAGAATTAACGTGGTGGATCCGTTTAGATGGGTAGATATATTGCTCATCTTTCTTCCTCGGTGCGCGATGCATATAATCCAATACAGATGGCATGCAATTGATAAAAAAGCGTTATCCCTGTTACATGGTTGCTAATGCTGATCATGATCAATAACTGGGATCTGCATGTGCAGGACGAGGTTCCGGAGTCAGATCGGTGTGTGGTCGGAGGGGTGCAGAACTCGCTACAGTCCATGTTCGACCTGCTAACCTACATCATGGGCATCATCATTTCAGATCCCAGGGTGCGTCCGACATCTATATAATCACATATGGTGCCAGATCGACACATTAACAACCTTTTTAATTTCTAATTGTTTCATATGTTCATGCATCAATTGATCCATCCAAACAGGATTTCAGCCAGCTAATCGTGCTGTCCTTCTTCCTGGTGACATGCGCGGCACTCATGTACACGCTGCATGTGTACCGGGTGCGGAAGCACCTGTTCCACCTGGACAAGATCTTCGCCAAGATGAACTGGTGAGCAAAGCTCTCGCTGCTTGAATAGTTCTAGCTCTCGCCCAGGTTCCATAACTTTCTTCCTATTGTTACAGGAGTAAAATTTCATGATCTGTTTTCCCGTTGATCACGAGTGACCTGCCAAGAAATTTGGGTTCAGTGTTCGCTTTTGTCAATTTTTTTTGTTATCGAGTTGGATGCATCAATCAGTCGGTTCCTGCGAATGCCTCACCGGATGAGGTGGATGACATAATTTACAATATGCTGCTCTAAAGGATGAACTTTTTTTTTACCTTTTTCAAATACATGATTACATCATCATCATTATGTCATTTATACCTCTTACAAGTTACAAGTGAGGCATATATGATCATGGATCTAGGTATAGTAAATAGCCTTCTTGGTCACATTGTTGCCATGTTTTTCATTATTCGGTTGTGAATCACGTCGATGTTATTGTTATCATTCCCTAGCTAAAGTAGTGATCGTCGACTCTATTGAATTTTGTGGAGGCAGCCAAATGAAGGAACGGATTGGGAGAAAGAGGAGTGAGGAGAGTCAGATGGGCTTCAGTACAAGTTGTCCTCAATGGGCTCCTACAGATTACCCCACATGTTTTTACAACATTCTTGTGAGTTGTGTGGCCCACATCACACACCCAACAACTTCCTTCGTTGCCAACACTAACGCTTGTGCACCCAAACCACTCGAATCCCCCAAGCCTAAACTCTAGCGTCATCTAAGCTCCCTCCCCCTCCATCTTAGTAATTTAGCTTAAGGCGATAGGGAGCGGACACCTGCCCTTCGCCTCCATCGCTCTTCCTTCCCTTCCCATCCATTTTCCTCCACCACCAAACATATACCTTCTACACTAACAACCACACCAATGGTGAGAAGGAGGGGTCTTGGATTTTGGAGCACCGAAGTCCAAAGGAAGAGAGTTGGTCGTGTTGGGGTGAGAGTGGATCTAGTAGTGTTGGGTTAGGGTAGCTTTTAGGATTTCCTCGTTGTCGATGTTTGGCTAGCCCACAAGGCCTTTGTTCTTTGGTGGTCTCTTTAGCAGGGTTGTCGACATCGGTGATGTTGTGATGACTGCCGAGATGCGCAAGAGGAAGGTGCTTCACTCACTGCGTTGCTAGGATGGGGTGCTTTTGGTCCTTACTTCCACTATGGCAAGGTGTTGGGGATTAAGTTTTGCCTTCTCTAAATAGTGAAACATCTCCTGATATTCCCTGGATATCCCTTTGCCTGTTACCAGTAGACGTGCATCAATCTGAAATGATAGGCGACATTCCAGGTTAGCATTGCCTGGTGGTGTGTTGATCAAGGCATTTGAAGGTTTGGCGGCTAAGTCTTCGTCTTTGCGGTGACCCGACCCGTAACGATGGAGCGCAAATAGAGTTTCAAGACGGTGCCGACGAGTCACATAATTCTAGGAATTTGTTATCATGTATGCTTATCTTTCTGGATTTGTATACGTAGGGTTAATATAAATATCTCCCTCCTGTGCAAGGGTAGAGAGAGGACCACGATCATCACCATCACATTCTTAGCACACTTTCATCACTCAAAGAGGAGCCCTACCAGGGTCCTTCTCTCGCAAACTCTTGTATTGTGATCCCCTGATTATAGTAAAGGCATTGGAGATAGGGCTATTATCCCTTTCCCGGGAGGCTTGAACCAGGATAGAATTCTCTTTGTATCTCATTTGTTGTCGCCTACACTAAGATCTATTGTTGCCCTTAATTGTCGAGCTGCAAAGCTAGTCGTTGCCAAAATAAGGACTTTAGGATCTATCTATCATCTCCCTCCACCTCCTTGACATGTCTCCTAAATACGCTAGCGATTGGAACGCCGCCACCATCTCTTAATCGCACCTTCCAAGATGAGGATGCTAGGAGGTTTCCTGTGTCGAGTAGCTATCTTGCCAACACTACTCATAACCGAGCCACCGTAGCCCATCATTGAGATGAGTATTCTCTCCCATATTGTCTCCCTCCACCTTCTCAAACTGTTGCTAGAGCATGTTGTTAACCAAAATACCACTATTATCGATTTGTCGTGAGCTCTATGTTGAGGAGGAAATGGTGACTTGTTGTGAAGGAGAGGAGAGAGATAGGGAAAAGGTAAGAGGAAGAATGTGGCATGGATGCCACATTAATTTCATACGCAAACTTGGCTATCGTCCTAAGGGCGTGTTTTGTTGTCTTCCAACCTCATCGTGCATCATACAAACCCAATCAGATTGGTGGGAGCTAGGATGAAGTCAAGCAGGCTTGCTTGTTTAGTTGTGTTGCATCTATGGAGTTTGGTCGAAGGCAATGTCTGTTTGGTTTGTTGCATGAACGGGCCGTCCTTGCAGCCTAGACACACTCTGGTCGTCGTCGCGCCTTTAGGCACGTTCAACGCCGCCATTGCTGCTCCATCCAGCATTCGACGCCACCACCGCCTCTCCTGTTCAGATTCGGCGCCACCGCCACTCCCGCACATGTCCAACAAAGGCCACCGCCTTTCCCACCCGCGTTCAACGTCTCCGTGCCAGACCATAGCCATGCATCATGGTCGATGCCATAGACGGAGCTCTTGCCGTGCGTCGCTGCTAGTCTAGACCACCATCCTAGCTGACACTCTCGCAGCACGTGCGAGGTTGCCTCCATGGCCCGCATGGTGCCGCGATCCTAGCCACACACGTTGGCCTTCCTGTGAGAAACTGCACCACCTCAGCCTAACTCCATAGAGTATAGATGGTCAAATGAGTCGGGCTAAATTGGGTTGCATGAGGCACAACATTTTGGCCTAGCCCGAAGCACGGCACGACACGATATAGATTGGGCCCGGGCTGGCACGGTCCGGTCGGGCGTGCCGTGCTTGGGCCGAAGGCTAGGCCCATGGGCCGGCACAGGCACGACACGATTAGTTTTTGTTTTGTTTTCATTCAATAGCATGTATATTAGAACAAACTCTAATGGAATATATACAAAGGAACAAACGTCCTACTGGCTAGCAGAGGTGGGAACAAGCCTTAGATCTCTGTTGAAAGCATGGTGGCCTCATTTTTGTCTATTTTGAGCATATTTCCTCAGCGATTTGTTAGATGGCTGACGTGGCCCATCTGGCCCGCCGTGCCTCGGGCTGGCCCGGCACGACTTGGCATGCTATCGTGGTCGGCACGGCACGGCCAGTTTCTCGGTTGTGCCTAAACCGACCCGTGCCCATTTGACCATCTATACCATAGATACGGTTTAGTACGAGTTGGGCCTACCCAGTACAATGTTTTTGCATGGTGTGACTGTGTGAGTCAGGCCCGAGAGCTCATGAAGGCATTCAAACAACCAACTTGTTGCATCTCTTGGTTAAGAATGAGGTTGATGCTAACAACCAAACAGGTCCTAAGTAAATAACAAATGACCTAACAGATCGTTGTGGTGGTAACGTTAACATCTTTTAACCGACAAATGTAAACAACATTAATACGACAAGTTTTACTATTTTAGATAAGTTTTACAATTTTTTCTTTCTTCTACTATTTTCCTTTTTTTAAGCACACGTCTTTGTACATAACTTTTGGGTATTACTGTGTGAAACTTTTAGAGTTCTTTTCTAAGAAAACATTAATAGAACAAGAAAGTAATTTTAAAGAAGAAAAGCAAGTAATTTTAATAGTCTACCATAATTCCAGACAATCTGGATGGGGACGCCGTGACGGCACTGTCACAGCACGGAGGACCCGGCCGAAATTCTGCGGGTGCAACTTGTGGGGCACACATTAGCCGACACTGACAGGTATGCCCGGTATCACCGCGGGGTCCCCAGTCAGTGACAAGAGTCCCCTCCATGCCTGCCTGGTCCCACCAACAACAGTGACCAGCCGCCTTGGTGTTCTGTACTGCGCCGGCGCGATCGGAAGGGATCATGGGAATCTCGCCGTGGGGCCCACCTCCAAGCCGGATCCAGTGAAACATCCGTCGCCGACGGCGAGGCCACTCAACGCGGACGGCGATGCGCCGGCGACTCCTCCTCGCCCTCGCGCTCCTTCTCGCGGCTGCGGCGGCGGCGGCCTCCGAGACCGTGATCCGGACCGTGCCGGAGGTCCCCGCCACCGAGATCTCCTCCGGCGGCGACGCGGACGAGCTCTTCTGCGACAGCTGGCGGCTGTCGGCGGAGACGGGCAACGCGGGGCCCTGGAGCGCCGTGCCGGGCCGCTGCGTGGCGCTCGTGCGCGGGTACATGGAGGGCGAGCGCTACGCGTCCGACTCCGCCGTCGTCGCCGCCGACTCCCTCGCCTTCGCCACCCAGGCCTTCGCTTCCGGCGAGGGGGGCGCCAGGCCGGCGTGGGTGTTCGACGTCGACGAGACGCTGCTCTCCAACGAGCCCTACTACGCCGTCAGCGGATGGGGGTAATTGATCGATCCCAACCCGGCCCTGTTTCCCCCCCTTCTCATTGATTATCTCAAAATTTGTAAGTAACCTGCTCTTAAAATATGCTTTTAAAAAAGCTTTATTTGCAAATATATTGCAATTTTCAGATTTGTAAGTGAGTACCTGACTTTGAAAAATTTTTGGTCTGCAAATATGTTTCAATGTAAAAGAATACTACAAATCTGAACCCTGTAACCCTGTTTTCCTTTTCCTTCCTTCTCCCCTTGTTTTCCCCTGTTTTCTGCTTCTTCAGTTTGCTCTGTAATTATCTAAACTGTTCTTGCCTTCGGGCTTTCCCTACTTAATGAATGGGTAGAGCTCCTACCTCCAGTTCAAAAAAAAAAAAGAATACTACGAAAAAAATTTGGTCTGCAAATATGTTCCAATGTAAAAGAATACTACGTGCAAGTCATGATAATTTCTGCATGCAACTTTGGTGGTCAGCTATAGTTCTTTCCTCTAAAATTTTTTGAGGCATGGTTTTTTTGAAAAACATACCTTGATTGTACAATGAGCTTCAAGGACTGCATAACTTGGTTGTATCCAAACGACTGCATGATTATTTTTAGTTCTGTTGAAGAAGGCATTTACCTTGTTTTTTCACACTTCCCCTGATTTTGTAGATCGAAGAAATTTAACGAGACCTCGTTTGATGAATGGGTAAATGAAGCTAAGGCGCCTGCATTACCTTCAAGCCTCAAACTGTATAATGAGCTTCAGGGACTTGGTTTCCATATCATCCTCTTGACTGGCCGAAGTGAATTCCAGCGTAATGCTACGGAAGAAAATCTTTTGTTCGCCGGCTACCATTCATGGGAAAAACTCATACTGAGGTATTTCCTGCAACCCTTTATCAAGGGAGTTGTACTTTTTATTATTTATTACTTTATATAGTCATGTTAATTGCATCAAGCCAGTTTATACAAGAGGTACATTCTAAAATGATATCTTTAGAAGGCAATTGGTTTATATGGGGTTTCTCCTTGAAAATATCATGTGAAATGTGTTTTTTTTTGTTAGATGAATAGGATATCACTATGGAACCCTATGAAATCCTTGATAGTTACTACCATGTATGTGAGTCCAATATAATTATTAGTAGAAAACCTTTCTGACAAAATTACTTAAAAAGTATGTGGAGTTTTTTTATTTAAGGCTTAATTTCATCCATGTCATTATTAAGTTGCAAAATTGCATGGCATGTACAAAAAATGGTGTAACTTGATAGAGGCATGGATGCAAATCGCCCTTTTATTAAAGTGCTGGTTTTCATTAAGAATACTGATGCTATAGGCAAGCGAATGATATTGGGAAGACTGCCGTGCAGTACAAATCAGAGAGACGGGCAGCAATGGAAGATGAAGGATTTAAGATACTTGGAAACTCTGGGGATCAGTGGAGTGATTTGACAGGGTTGCCAATGGCGACGAGATCCTTCAAGCTTCCAAACCCAATGTACTTTATCAGTTGATTTTATAAGGTGAAAACATTGGAGGAAAGAGGAGATGCTATTCTCCGCAAAGAGTGTTCCTACCATTTTTATGGTCCCACTATGGAACTTCTGATTTGTTGGTTCTAATCTGTAAAGAATTCATGAATCACAATATTGGACTTAAATGATGTACCTATCACCAGACATGTTGAAGTCCCACTGGGATTAGGGACCATTGGAAATTCAATGATGGTTTTGTTATGGATATTTTGGCCAGAAAAATGTATCTTTACCGATACTATTGGAGTACATTTTTTTAAGATAATTATGAATACTATTTGCGGTATAGAAATTGTAATGATGGTGTCAATCAGTGTCTAGATTTGAGGATGTCAACTATACATGGTGCAGTGGTGGTTCTTGGAGTGGATTCACATGTTAAAAGTTTCTTGTGTGAATTTACGTGTTATTTTCTAAAAGCATTCAGCCATTATGTGAAACCTAATGGATCATTGCGTTCTCTGCTTTTGCTGTTACCTCACCCTTCCAGGCTTCCAACTGCGACCTTAGCATCATCCAGATTAAACCAAGCACACAGAAACAAGACTTGTCACAGAAGAAAAATAAACAAAACAAAACTTGCTTCTGAAAGATTATCAATTGCAAGAAAACAACATTGACAAACTGCACATATTCTAGATCCAGCTCTCAACTCTCAAGTGCTCATCCATGGTAAATGCCATCTCACCTTATTTCACTTTTGCAACGCCCTGGGGGCTTGCATTGGATTGGAGCTAGAACCTGTAAGCATCTCTCTTGGTCTTGTACGCGGGCGGTTTGCTCCTTGCCCTTGACAGCCGGCCATTGGACGAACGCCATGGCGGCTTCTTGGCTATCCCCTTGCTGCACGGCCCTGGGCCTGTGCCTGGGCCGTGCAGGGGATTCGGCGTCCGGCTCGAGCCTTGCCTTGCAGCACTGTAGCCTCTGCTCGCCTTCATCCTTCTGGCGTAAGGGGTCGTCTTCTTCGCGAGGTCCTTCACGCATTTGGCGTCAAATAGCGATGTGAAGGACTGGGAGCTCCCTTGGTAGAACTTGGACAGCCCTGTCCTGTGGTGAGTACGTGAACTGAACCTGTCAGAGATCTCTGTGCATTTGGCGTCTATGCATTGAACTTGCATGGGTATTAGATTAAGGTCGAGCAGTAAGCAGTTAGCAGCTGTTCGATCATTTTTTTATCGTTTAGTTTGCTAGCGCTTTGCTGTTGTGGAGTACTGACTAGGGACCATAACGGTAAGTGCTGAAACGTATAGATGAATGAACCCCAAAAAAAATGATGTTGATTCTCTTCAAATTCTTTTATGTGAAACTTCTTTCACAGCCATCGTATTCCTCCAGCACGATCTGGAGCAGAGGGTAGTCCAATTCCGCATCATGTCTCGCAAAATTCTCTCTCTCTCTTTTTTTGTCTACCAAGCACATTACCTGATTCATTTCCTAAAACTATTGCATCCTGGAACACAGATGCTGAATTATCAGGAGACCTAATTCTTGGGGCCGCTCATCGCTAAGCTAATCAGTTTCAAGAATGATCATATATATGACAGGCACGGCCGGATACTATCAACACGGATCATAAAAAAAAAACAACTTTTGAGTTGTGTCATCGATCCATCCACACGTACCTGACAGGAAGATGCGCGAGCAGCGGAGACAGCTCGTAGAGCGGCCCGTCGTCGCCATCGCCGCCGTCCAGCAGCATCGACTCCGACGACGACGACGACGACGAGCGCGACTTGCGCCCACCCTCCGGCGGCGACGTCACCTCGCCGTCGACGTCCTCGTCGTCGTCGGTCAGGCTGGACCTCGACGAGAAGAGCGAATCCCCGGACACCCCATCGTCATGATCTCCTCCGCCGCCGCCGGCGAAGACGTCGTCTCCCTCATCTCCCTCCCAAAGAAACGGCGGGCGCGCGTTCTCGCGAGGCTCTCCTCCCCCCATCGCGGCGCGGATCGATCAAGAAAGCAGCAGCGCGGCGCCCCCATCTATATCTGTATCTATATATACTCCATATGCGAAGGATGGTGAGTGGGTGGATAATCGAGCGGAAAATGTAGATAGGAAAGCGCACGGGGGAGAAGGAGACGTTTCCGTGGGCGGGAGGCGAGGCTGCGGGCTGCCTGATTGTTCGGCTCCCTCGAGATAGGATGGAAGACGGAGGTGGAAAAGGAAGCTGTCATCGTCCGTCACCCTGTCGCCGATTCAGCTCGATCTCCTCCTGTGGATGGATGGATGGATGAATATCCATTCCCTCCAAGCTTTTCTTGTTTTACCGTTTAAATTAGTCCACATCCATTTGTTACTTTTGTGAATCGAATGGATAGGTGCTTTGTAACTATTTTTCAAAAGATTTTGGGATTTTTTTTATGCATAACACTATAACGTGGTCCTTTTAGCGTTTTTACCATTACAATGTTGGTATTATCGCTGGTGCCATTATGATTTTAAATTTATTGCGTGCATGCCATTTTTCGGCTAAAATGATCCAAATGCCCCTTTGACCACTTTAGATTTAATGAAATTGTCACTCCCTCACCTTCCTCCTCTTTTCTCTCTGTTGCTCCCGTCTCTCCCAACTCCGGCAACTCCACCGCCCCCCAACCCGTCACCGCTCCTCGCCTCCACCAATCCCCGACCTGTTGCTGCTCCCCGCCGCCTCCTCCCTGACCAGACCCGCCGGGTGAGCTCCCACCGGTATCATCACCTCCATGGACGCCGCGTCACCGCCTCCTATTCCTCTGTTGGCGGCGTCACGGGCCTCATAGTTGGTCCTTCCCTTCTTCTTTACCGGTGGAGGAGGTAGCGTCGCATGCCTCGCAACCGAGACTCCCCTTCTCCCCTGCCAGTGGAAGCCGGTAGCCCGCACGATGGTGGCTGGGAAGAAGGCGGTGGCGGGCTACCGATGTCGCTACGATGCTTGTCCTCGGCTCTGCCACCGTGATCCTATGTCCAAAGGCCTCCGAAGGAAAACATGCTCGCCAAAGGGTAGCTTGCTAGGGATGAAGTCATCGGAGAAGAAATAGAATGAAGGAGAGAGGACAGAGGAAACAAAGAAGAAGGGGCATTTGGTCATTTTACGTAGAAAATGGCATGGACACAATAAATTGAAGTTATAATGGGACCAGCGACAATTTCGACTTTGTAGTGGCAAAAACACAAAAGGGACATATTGTAAGGCATGGATGGAAAAACCCCAAACATCTTTTGTGTTTATTCTTAAAACTCAAAAAACTTATTTTTAATTATTATTTTGTTACTCTCAAAACCTTAGCTTTTGAAATTATAATCCCAAATAGCTTTCCATCTCAGAATAAAAACACATCGTGGATAGCTTGATATTAAGGGTGTGTTTGGTTGATTGAATGAGATTGTGTGGAATGATACGAAACATGGTCAAAGCATTTGGTTGGCGGGATGTGATTGTATGGGATGGTACATGGTGGTTCAAATTTAAGAAATATTCTCTGTTCATGTTGTACGACATGGTTCAATCATTTTAGTAAACCGATCTTGTACTATTTTTATTCCGTTCTATATCATCCAATTCTGTTTCATTTTATTCCATACAAACTCCATACGAACAACTAGTATCAATGCATTCGGAGCCGTTGATTGTTTCATATCAAACAGGCTTTCTATTGTCTCAAAATAAATAGAAATAATTTCTTTTTTTTCAACTATTACGGTTATCAGGTGTTTGATTGTTTGACCACTTTAGTCGGATAACCTTAAAACATGGTATTGGAATTTCTACGTCCGGCTTCCTCCTAGTCCTATCATCTTTCTCTCTATTTCCTTTTGAAAATATCTTTTGCTTCTCCCGGCTGATGATAAGTTGATAATGTTGGCTGCATGCACATGCCCCTGTCCAAATAAATTAAGACGCAGGATATTTTGCATCCCCTTATCATTATTGCCTTCCATCCCTTTATTGATATACTCCACCTGGTTTAATTCCATTATCTTGATTAAAGCCTTGTTTGTTTCAGCATAAATTAAATTAAATTAAATTAAATTAAAATTTGTTATTTTTTTATAAGCCAAACGATGTCATATTTTGTAGTCATTTTTGTGAGGTTTTAAATAGTTCTTCTTAAAGTTCATAAAATAATTTTTCCATAACTTTTCGAATTCTTTAAAATGTATTTCGAATGAGTCATAAATTTACTATAGTAAAACTCAACTCAACTTTAAACCGAAACAAAACAAGGCCTAAATTAAATATACGGCCATATATTTTTGCATCCCCTTATCATTATTGCCTTCCATCCCTTTATTGATATACTCCACCTGGTTTAATTCCATTACCTTGATTAGGGCCTTGTTTGTTTCAACTTAAATTAAATTAAATTAAATTAAATTTTGTTATTTTTTATAAGACAAACGATGTAATATTTTGTAGTAATTTTTGTGAGGTTTTAAATAGTTCATCTTAAAGCTCATAGAATAATTTTTTCATAACTTTTTGAATTCTTTAAAACGTATTTCGAGTGGGTCATAAATTTATTACAGTAAAACTCAACTCAACTTTAAACCGAAACAAAACAAGGCCTAAATTAAATATACGGCCATATATAATATATATCGGTGGATTTTTACCGTCATCATGCCTGTATGTATGGAAGTATTGGCCGGCCACAGGACATGGACAACGCACGGCAGGGGAGTAATTAAACACGAGCGTTAATTTGTAATTAGGGCACATGTAAACGCGTGTCCAAGACTAGTGTAATTTGGCGCGTAATCTTAGCTAGTCTAAGCGCGTGTCCAAGACTAGCCGAGACTGCGCGCATGTGCATGCATGCGCGCGGCTGCATGCGTGGAGATGATTAATGCGTGCGTGCGTCTATCACCGTGTCCGTCTATTAATACTTATCTCCATGGATTACATTTACAGGATTAGCTTTGGCTGCCAAAGATAAGGACGGCATGGGTTAATCGTGACGACAGCCAGCGTCCAAAATGGTCATACATCCTCGCCGTTAGCTAGCTAGCTGGAGCCTACACAAGTGTAGTACGTAACTGATAGGACGTCGGAGCGAGCTTACTCAGGTTCCGGCCTGTTCGTAATTTTGAAACGAACTTATCAAGTGACTAGGTAGTAACCACCAGGTCGACCACCAAAATAAACTCCACTATCTAAAACTTGTTCAAGAAGCAGGAAACTTTCTGTTTTTAAACCAGGAGAAAATTACGCTGTTACCCCCCTAAAGTTGCTGTGATTCTCACGTAACCCCTTGAACTTGAATTTTACTTTCTCGCCCCCCTAAACTTGTCTCTGTTTACACGGTTACCTCAAAACCATTAGGCAACCGTTAAGTGCTGACATGCCAATTACGTAGCCGTTAATCGCTGATGTGGCTGCCACATGGCAGGTGAAGGCTAACATGGCAACCCATATATGGCTAGTTGTTGGTGAAAAATTAATAAATTTTTTTAGAAATCATAAAAATTCAAAAAAAAATGACAAAATTCGGGATAATAGGAAAAAACGGAAAATTCAAAAAAGAAATAAAAAAATGGACGAAGAAGGAAGAAATTTGACAAGCAGATATATTCAAATGTTATGATGCCAATGATGATTTTTTATGATTTTTCAAATTCATTCTAATTTTTATGATTTTTCTTTTTTTGATATTTTATGATTTTAAAATGGATTTTAATGAGTTTTCCAAAATTTTCTGTTATTTTATTTTTTTTTTGATTTTTTTGTTTTTTTCCAAATTTTTATGAATCTTTTCTAATTTTTAGATAATTTTATTTTTTTATGAATTTTTCAGCAACAGCTAGCCATGTGAGCCTTTAGCTACCATGTGGCAGCCACATCAACGCTTAACAGCCACGTAATTGCCACGTCAGCACTTAACGGTTGTCCTAACAGTTTTGCGGCAATCGTGCAAACAGAGACAAGTTTAGGGGAAGGGAAATTAAAACTCAAGTTCATGGGGCTACGTGAGAATCGCCGCAGGTTCAAGGGACAACAATGCAATTTCCTCAAATCAATCTTTCATCTAGTTCATTCTATGAAATACGTTGATGTTTATGTGCGCAGCAATCACAACAACATATTTATTATTAACTTCAACATGAAAAAATGAAGCACTTTAATTTTTAATGAAACATACAAGATTTGGCATGCCTTTGAAAGGCACCATCTATACACACTACTCTCTCTGCATTCCCTTCCCATCCCCTATGCCATATTATTTTCATTCATTTTCCACCATCTCTAAAAGCATCCTTTTAAAAAATGATATAGAAAAAGGAGATTGTATCTCTTTCTAAAGGGAATGAAAAAAATCCTTTTGAAAGTGAATTGTGAAGGAATCCATTTAAGCATTAAAGGGAATAAGATTCCCTCTGCAAGATGGAAATGGGAAAAAAAGTTGTTGCTAATGGTCAAGAGCACTCCCAGATAGGGATGAAATGGTTCTTATATAGATCATATGCCACTCATATTGTATTTACATTCATATGTTTTGTCAGATAGGGATTCAAACATGGATAGTGTTGAATACATATTCGAACACATATAGTATCAAATATAAATAAGGATAATATTCAGACGACACAGATAACACATGAGCAAACAACGATCGAATTGAATATATATCCTCAGATAAAATGTGCAGACAAAAACCAACTCTATAGATTAAGCGATAGGCTATAATGAATACTATGTGTGATTAAATTTGTAATTTAAAATAGGATGCAAGACGTTTAAATTATTTTCTGATAAGCCAAATATGGACCTTAATGTCCACATGATATCTATAATCTATTACATTAAACCATAGTGTCAATGCTAATATACAAAAGAAATAAAAGTAAAGAGTAAACTGGAAAGTGTGCAACAACATAAGAGAATGGAAATGGTCAAATGGGCCTATTGCCCCGATGGGTTGATCATCACTACTAAGTCACTATATGGGATAGTCTAAAAATATGGTATTGATATTATCCAAATAAATACCCAAATAATATCTGAGATATTAATATTTATACATGTTCGTATCTGATTCACTTTATTTGTGTCCAAATCATTATCCCAGGTGTTCTGGTAAAAAAAAATCCATGCCATTTTTATGTCTATTCCCAATGGATGGTTGATATGAGTTGCTTCTAAGATGTCACATCATATATAAATCATTATGGATACATATCTTTCAACCAAGGTTCTTAAAGCGGCAAGGCGAGGTGCAGCGCTGAACTACCTTCCAGCCGCCTAGGCGCTTAAGGCGCGCGGCGAGGCGACGCCATACACACATGCTAATCCCTACTACCCTGGAGCCCTGGACTGGAGAAGTGGAGAGTGGAGATGGAGGGCGTGCAGCCGTGCAGGACAGCAGGAGGAAGCCGGCGGCCGGGGCGTGCTGGAGGAGCAGAGATCGGCGGCGGAGGGGACAGAACTCGCCACTGCAGAGCTGCCCACTAGCCGGTGCCGCGGTGGAGGGGGCACCGGAGAAGAGGGGCGATGCGGCAGAGGGAGCACAGCTACAGAGGGCTCGCCGGCGGAGGGAGCAGAGGTGGAGGAGGCAGGAGCTCGCCACTGCCGGCGGCGCGGTGGAGGAGCTCGCCTCTTCTCATATGCGTTTCTACTTTCTTTCCATCTCTCTCTCTCTCTCTCTCTCTCTCTCTCTCTCAGTTTTCCTTCCCTCTTTCTCTCTTTACGCGCGTTGGCACCCTGCGCCTCTAATTTTCCCGCGCTCCCCAATCCCCTTCCCGCGCGCTACGTGTGGCGCCCGCTTCAACCTTCTAGGCGCTATATCGACGCCATACTATGCCTAGGCGACACCTTACACCGTACGGAGGACGCCATACGCTTCGCGGCCATGGCGACGTCGACGCCCCGCCTGGTTCACCGCCTTGCCGCCTAGGCGACGACTAGGCAACGCCTAGGCGACGCCTTAAGAACCATGCTTTCAACCCATTGTATCTAGTAACTAATTTATTCTTTTTTTTTCATTCACCAACAGCCCCCGCCGCTCCTTCACGGGCTAGGCCGCGCCCGCGCTTCTAGAGGGGAGGAGGGGAAGGGGCAGTCGCCTTCTGCGCGGAGAAGGAGGAGGAGGAGGAGGGAGGATGATGGGGTTCAGGCCGCAGATGCCGTGGTCGGCGGCGCCGGCGAAGCCGCTGTGCGACGCGGCAGCGGCTGTGGTGGCGGAGCGCCCGGGGATGGAGACGCCGCTGACGGCGGTGGCGGAGGCGTTTGAGGAGCTGGCGCGCGGGATGGAGGCCGACGGCGGGGAGCTTCGCCTCGCGCCTTCGGCGACACCTGCGCCCTCGTCTCCGTGCTCTTCAGCTGCCTCGGCATCGCCTTCAAGTTCACCGAGATCGAGTATGTCACCAAGGTGAGAACCCCCCTGCCCGCCCGCCCGCCGATCTGGCCCGTGCCTGCTCTTGCCAAATCGCGAAATTTCCCCCCTCACCGCTCGCATCAATCCTTGCCGTTCGTTGGTTCTTTGGCACGAACACACTCAACACAGATTTCAAGATTTCACTCGGCCTTTGCTGTGCATTAACGGGATTCAATCAACGAGCTTCTTGATTGAATGAATTAACGGGACGTCAAATTCATTCCGCATTTACAATTGCAAAAATTACATCTCCCAAGCAGGGAAATTTTTTTCCGGTTGTTTCTTGTGCCCAAAAATTTACACTTGTATTTGTTTACAAGTGTAAAAAAATTCTAAGTTACCCAGCAGGGCCTAATTGGTTGACGGCCAGAGTGCGATAAAAACCCCAGCATGAGCTGACCGGGCAAGTGGTTTGGTGTTGTCTCGACGGCAATCACAACCTCGGCTTGTCAAATTGCGTCTCATAAAAACACAAGGGAGTATTTAATGCAAAACCACTTTTAGCTAGTCAAAAGACTATGTGAGCCCTGATTTTTTGGGTAATTCAGCGCGAAATTCTTAAGAATAACTTTTCCTTATTTGACAAAAAATGTCCTTCCCAATTTAAATGCAATCATCTCTCAATCATGTTTATATTTTCTGGTTTTTTTCAGATGATCTTATGGGAGATCACCGGTTACACTATTAGTTATTGCTATAAAAGGACTGAGAGAAGAAATGGTGCGGCATGCCGTTTGCTTGGTTTTTTTGCCACGATATTCTACTACGATAATGACTAGATATAATGAATAATAGGATCGTCGTTTCTTTGACTTGTCTTTTTTTTTTGGTGTGTTAGGATATGCACCAATGCAAGATCACGAACGACACCAGAAGACACGATGTTTGGTAACGCAGCTCGGCTTTCGCCTATATCTGCAGAGCTCTGATTATGGATGCTACTCCCCAATCCATAATACCGCAGCACACCGGCTAACCAGGTCACGACCACATGTCGACCGCTGACCTCCTTTTGCCTATGCTACTATTATGAGGTCACTCGCTTGGTTACACCAGGGCTGTCTCCCTTTATATAGTGGAGGCCTGGATAGAGTCCTACTCTGACATTAAACCAATCCTGCCTATTGCAACACAGAGTCCATATAACCTACTCGTACACATATTCGACACAATACCTAACAAACCCCACCTTAGAGAATATGGTTTTCTCCACCTTGAAATCGTTCCAGCGTCTTGAGCGAACCTTGTACCCGGCCTCTGGTTGCTTTCTTCTTTGAATATTTGTTTGACTCCCATTAAATCTGCACCTCTAGATCTAATCTTTGAGTCCTCGAGCAGACTTCCTAGCCCGCCACCATGCACCACGTCCGTGCACAGCAAAACATGTCGCACCGTGGCTATCCGCATCCATGCCACAGCTTCGCCCTCAGTGTCATGATGCAGCGCCTCCTGTGCAACATCCGGTTAAATCACTGCTCCCGCCGTTCCGATCTATCCGACATCCATCCGCGCTTGCTTGTCTGATCGCAAATGCCGAGGTCGTCGCCGTCGCCTGCCGACCTCGCCGGCTACTTTGTCGGCCTTCGATTACGTGGTCTGGGTAGATCCCCGTCAATGGTAGCCCATCGAAAAGTTCGAGCCTCCTACCCAAAGTGTCCGACACCACCGATCGAATCGTCGATCGCCGCCATGCTCCACCTTGCGTCGATAGGGCGTTTTCCGCAGCACCCGTGTATGCATAAACCTCGTGTCTCCCTCTAGATTCTCCGCATGGCCAACCTCGCCAACAAAGCTTTGATACCACTTGTTAGGATATGTGTCGATGCAAGATCACGAACGACACCAGGAGACACGATGTTTGGTAACGCAATTCGGCTTTCGCCTACATCTGCGGGGCTCTGATGCGCTCCTCCCCAATCCATAATACCGCAGCACACAGGCTAACCAGGTCACGACCACATGCCGGCCGCTGACCTCCTCTTGCCTATGCTACTATTATGAGGTCGTTCGCTTGGTTACACCAGGGCTGTCTCCCTTTATAGTGGAGGCCTGGATAGAGTCCGACTCTAACATTAAACCAACCCTGCCTATTACAACACAGAGCCCATGTAACCTACTCGTACACATATTCGACACAATACCTAACATTTTGAAGAGTCAATTTTTTGCAAGTTGATACTCTCTCCGTTTCACTATATTTATCCATGCCTCTATGGTTTTAGAAAAATATGTTTCACAATGTTTGTCCATTTAAATTATCAAGAGTGTACTTATTGTGATGTTTTCACTCTTTGCTCTCTAATTAAATGCTTAGCAGAGGAAAAGTACTTCTAACATGTAATATTAAATAGGGATATGATGGTCATCGCATTTTTTTAGAATTACAAATTTTTTTATCAGTGTGCCATGTCAATCATCACAAATACTACACATTTGTTAGGGAGCTGCCTCCTCGCGCCACCTGGCTTGCTCTGGGCGCAGCGCGCTCGGGGAGCTCAGCGCAGCGCCCCCCACGAGCCCCACGTCGGCTCAATTTTTTCGGCCCGTCCGATCGGCTTTGTGCGGTCCACAGCCGGCTCTGTCCTGACGTTTTTGCAAAAATGCCCCTGTAATTTCATAAATTAACCCGGGGTCCACCTGCTGATATGCCCCCGGCTCTTACCTCTCTGCCTCTCGCAACCCTAGCGGCCCCTGACCGGCGCGGCCTCACCCTGCTGCCCTCCTCCACGTCCTGCCTCACCGTCTCCCCCACGGCGCCGATGGCCCACGCCCACGCCCTCGCGACCGTCCCCCCTTCCTCCCTCACCGGCGTGCCCTCAGCCTGCTGGCGTCCTCCATGTTTTGCCTCGCCGCCTCCCCAGCGGCGCCGATGGCCCACTCCCTTGCAGCCGTCCCCCCTTCCTCCCGTGCTCTCCCCTCTACAGGTCGGATCCGGCGCCGCTGCGGTCCCTCAAGCCCGGATCCGTCCACGGGACGTGCCTCGCCGCCTCCCCAACGGCGTCGGTGGCCCACCCCCTCACGGCCGTCCCCCCATCCTCCTCCGCCGCTGTCCTTTCCCCTGCAGATCTTCTCGCCGACACCAACGGCTCCTTGTTCCTGCTCCTCCCGCCGGTGGCTCCAACGGGGATGGTTCCCATGACGGTGGGCAGCAGCGCCCCAGTTTGCTCCAACATTTTCAAGTTTTGCAAATGGGGGTGCCTCAATTGCAAGGGAGGCCCAGCCTAAGAGTGCAAAAGGTACAGACATCAGGTGAGATCCAGTGCTATTCTTGATCTGTTTTGGAAATGACTTTTTATGCATTCGTGTTCTGAGTTATGCTGGTTCTGTATTACTTTAGAGGGGCGAATCCTGCGAGAAAGACATCACTGTTACAGAAAAAACCGAATGGGATTTCTCAAATGTCACTCAGGCTTTCATGTGTTATTCGTTTATTCGATTAATGCTGAAATATACGGAATCTTATGCCCTCTTATTTCGTGAAATGGATGGTATCGTTCTTGCTTAGTATTTCATCATATGAAGGCGTCACGAATAGATATAGAAGTATCGGGTTTGAGCAACCATCTACATCTTTTTGGTGTTCCATATGTTACATGCGTGTTATGTAATGCTCATGCGGTTGTGTTCGTTGGTCAATCAAAACTTTAATATGGAGGTCAAGCACTACCACCATGTGCGGGTATAAAAAATAAAGCAAGGGATGGGCCATACGCTAAATTAAATTACGGTGGTGTGTAGAACTGATTGAATTAAGCGCCATGCGCAGGTATACAAAATAAACTAAATTACGTTGGTATGTAGGACTGATTGAATTAAGCGCCATTCGCAGGTATACAAAATAAACTAAATTACGTTGGTATGTAGGACTGATTGAGTTAAGCAAAAAATCCTTTAAATTTCTATTCTTCCAGTTCATTGGTGTTCCATTGCTTTCCCATTTTTTAAGAGGCTGTGCAATGCGCTATATGATTTTTGTTATGTGCTGCTACCATTTCAGGTCAGTTGCCGTGGAGTATTTGCAGATGTATTCGAACTCAGTGTCAAGGTTTGTCTTTTTAGTTGAATTTGTCGGTGTCGTCCATGCATCAAAGGTAGGGTGCTCATATTCCTCTCTCAGCGTTATTTTTTCGCATATGTCTTTTACGCAGTGCACAACGCGCAATTAGAGGTTGCATATACACTTCTTCATAGCAAGCCGGTTGTTTGCTTAGCGATTTAGCTCATCGAATTGTGCTTTGGTTCTGTTTGGTAGTCGCATCTTTGCTTTTCACGTTATTTGGTCATGGATAGCGCATGCCGTATGGTCTAGCAGTTTACAAATTAGTTTTTAGGTTTGTTTTGTGCAAACTAAAAAGGTTTTGTTTATTTCGGAGTAGTTGGTTAATTTGTAAGAACCAACAGATGCAGCGTTTATTCCGTTTGATGGTAGGGGAGAGTTATCCATTAGAGCACATGGAGGATTTTCTTTTTGCTTTTGATCCCATCTTTTTATAGTGTACAAATGCAGATCTATTGCATGAAATGTTTGGGGGTCATTCTTTATCAGAGCACAGGGTGGTTTTCCGGGCACTCTTATAGTTTCATGTCCTTCTCATCTATGTTTCATGGCTTAAATAAAAACCGGTTTCAATTTTTCGGGCGCTCTTATACTTTTCTGTCGTCTTCATCTATGTTTCGTGTCTTAAATAAAAGCCGGCTTCAGTTTCCCAAATTTTGAAAAGAGACATTGCCAATGCGTCAATTTATTAATTTATTCAGTTGTGGACACATAAGGAATATCATGAATGCAGTCAGTTCGCTCCTTTCTGGGTGCTTGATTCTGATCTGAACCCAAAACCAAATTGTTTTGAAGAAAGGGTATTGGGGACATGTTGTGTGCATCTTTAGCTGATTTAGCTTCTTATCAGGACTACACCATTTAGCTCTATATTCTTTGTAGCCGTTAACACAAGCTTGGTTTCTATTTGAATTCACCTGCCTTCTACACAGTATGTCAGGTAAATCTTATTCAAAGTTTTTCGATCTTAAGGCAGATGTTATGTTTCTGTTTGTATTCGCCTGCCTTCTACATAGTATGCCTTCTCTCATGTTCTTTTCCTACCACATCCTGAAACAAGCTTACCATTTTTTGATCTTAAGGCGGATGTCATGTTTAGTTGCTCGACACATTAGCTGTTGCAATAAGGTTAATTGGTGTTTCTATTCCTTCATGCAGTATCTCCCTTGCACTTTGAAGTGACATCTCCCTATGCCATCGAGACCATCATAATAAATTTGGAGATTGGAAAGACCCAACTAAAAAAAATTGAAAATAAATGCTTTCAATGATTTTCTTTATTCTAGATCATCTGCCATCATTTTGGATTTGATTCCAAGTCTTGCTGCTAAAGAGCAGAATTTAGAGGTCTTGGCTTGCTATTACATAACATTACAAGGAAGATTAAACTATGAATATATAATATAGCAGTATACATTTATTAAGTTTTATACAGCACATAGACATACATGTACGAGTAATGTATTTCTATGAATTGTTATGAACCACTTTCGATTATCACAGACTTGCTCGGGTTAAACCACTGTGTATATCTATGGTTTAATCTTTTTTTTTGTGTGGTTGTTCGTTGATTTGGCTTATATGGTATCGTTATATGTTAAAGATGTAGTGCTAATTTCGTGTCGACGGGCTCGACGGGCCACAGGCCCATCTACTCAACGACTCCGTAGTAGCTAAACAAAGGAAGTACTAATGTTTTAGCAGGTAGACACCTGGATTTGTTATTAGAAACACTGATATCGAGAGAGATCCTAGGCTAGTCCTAGGGGGAGAGGATAATTATAAGCACTTTCTAGTCTTCTGTGGTGCTTTGACGCTTCTCTCCCGGCCTACTGGGGGCTTCTAGAACAACCCAAGATACACTTTGACTTTTCTTTTTCGTTTTATATGGACGTCTGTTTTTTTCATTTTGGTGGAGTAGGAGTGTAGGACTTGCCCTTGCAGCGTACTCCTTCCGAGGATGTTGTTGGCTTCACATCTTAATGATGCAAACGAAACGTGTCGATCGACCAACCAGTGAGATTCCTAATCCTAATCTCCTTTTTCCTTCCCACGGAATTAAGCACTGTACATTATCCACGACAGCTATTTTGAGCCATTCAGAATGCAGGGAAACTGTCAATTTTACTTCAACACCTCCAGTATCTCCCTGAAGTTCATATGCGGCAAATTACTCTAACAGTAACATCAACACGATGAACAGTTGAACACTTGCCGCATGAACAGAGGGAATGATAATTAATCACCAAGATTGGAGCAAAAAATTAAGGCCATGATCTCTTCAGCTTAATTATCTAACCTATCTACTCATCTAGCATATCTTCTAAGCTTTGAGAGCTTCACGAGGTGGTTTTCGGAGACGGATCCTCTTTGTCTGACTTAATTTTATATATAGAGCTTTTAGGCATGCCTTATAGAAGAAAAAAATCAGATTAAAAAACCAACTTGTTTGTATTTTAAACAAAGATAAACAAATACAAGTGTGGATTGAGGAAGAAATGAAATTAGGGATTTGAGGGAGAACGGGAGGAAGAAGGCAGAGGAGAGCAGGAGTATTTTATATTATGCGTGGGTCCCATAGTTTTTGGAGTTGATGCTTTATAGCTAAGCTATTGGATTGAGAAATGGTCTCTTAAGCTGACTAGGATGTGCCACCTAGATCTTATAGCCAACAAGTTGGCTCTACTATTGGAGATGCTCTTAGTCATACTCATCTTAGTTGTTCAACTGTCCATATCAGCCCGAAAAAACATAACCTTAGTCATCGATTTATAAAACATTTGGAAGGTGTAACCACAAGTGGCATGCATGCAGTGCAAAAGTGCCACACATAAGTGCGCTTCTCCAACAATCACCCCATTTTTTGCCACCTTATCACAAGCCACCTCCCTGCTCTCAATACTGTTCACCTACCTATTATTCTATCACTATTCACCTACTAACAACATCCACTATATCATTATTCACATAACTAACAACATCCAATTTTTTACTCCTCAAATCCCACATTTTATATTTACTGAACTTCCTGTCTCTCAAAAAAAACTTCTTCTACCCATAATTTCTCATGCCTTCATTATTCACCTCTTCAACAACAATGCTCAAATTTGCTATTACATTGTGGACACCCAAAATAGGGTGCGACCATTCAAGATGCCTTATAGCCTAAGCTTTACAATGTCACATTAGATAAATTGTTCAGCAGCGGGTCTATGCACATCATGCCAACCCGATAATAATCCACCAATGGCACCTTCTCATACACGCCATTATAAAATCTGACCTTGCTCTCATGCCGCTTCTAAGTTAATTCTCATAGATATGCCTTCTTCCCTTCTCTATTTCCTTTTCTCTCTGGCCAATTCCGGTGACAACTTCTCATGACGTCAAACACTCGACCTCCTGCCTAACTCCAACGACCATCTCATCTAGGCTAGGCCCGACCTCAAGAGCTCGAGATGCTTCCCTTGCCCTTACCCCGCCTCGCCTTCAACGAGCCTACGCCACCGCCACGCCGTGCAGGAGTTCGTCGGTGGAAAAGATGTTGTGCTGTGGTTGAGCTTTCGCCGCAACGACGATGGCGCATGGAGATGCGACCAATGGCATGGCGCTCCGTGGCAACCTCGGTGGAGGCCTGTAACAACACCTAGGGCTTAATTTGTCTTGGGGGCAGCACGACGGCATGCGATGGCCATATGTTAGACTTTTATAACGATGCAATCTACCGTTGCACTAATTAATTAAGAAGATAATGGTTTTAGTAGCATAAAGTAAAATTTAAAATAATAGTCGAAAATTAGTTATTTTCTACCAATAAAACGCTGGGCCACTTTATTATAACGCTGCGTGTCTGCGTATGGTAAAGATCTCGCTGTCGGCGTCGGCGTTCACACCGCCACGCGCCCACGCCGCAGCGCTTTCCCGCGGCGCCAACAGATTCGGCACCAGCAGTCGCACGACTCGAAAGGAGGTCAGCAACCGCCTCCGTCCATTATCCCCACCGAACCCGCCAATTAGCTCAAGAGATTAGCGCTGATACCCCGCAAATATCCATTTAAACCCCCGCGAAAAAAAATCTCCCACCCCGAGCCCGGAAAATAGAGGCGGATATCGCATATCTCACATCCCTCCCCACGCGCTCCCTTTCTCTCTCCACCATCCCCCCCCTCTCTCCTCCGCCGCGTCGCTAGGGTTCCGTCCCCCCCTCCCGGACGGGCTGCAGCGGCGGCGGATCCGCCCGGCGCCGCCTCCGATCCGGAGCCGCGTGCGCCCTCCCCTCCCGCCGATCCGGCCGCGTCGGCCTGATCTGGGCCCGCGGCGCGATCCGATCGGTTCCGTGGGTGGATTCATGGGGATGAGGGTTTCCCTGTTGGGGCGGTTCGGATCCGTGTATCAGGTGGAGGCTCCCTCGGGGGAATCGTACTAGGACTCGTGCTTCGTCTGTTGGAAGGTGGATTTTAGCCGGGCCGGATCGCGGCTCGCTCGATTTTTGTGAGGAAAGGTTGGATTTTGCGGGGGCGGGGGTTCGGCTGAATTTTTGGGGCCAAAACATCGGCCTTTGAGGTGCCGATCCGTGCTAGTTAGGGTCTCTCTTGCTTGAGAGCTTGGCTCAAAGGCGGCCGTACGGGAAGGAGGATTATCTGGTTGTGTGTGGTATCTTCCGAGGTTTTTGAGTTTTTTTTTGTGAGGATCGATTCGATGGCGAGCTCTAATATGGGCGCTGCCCCGAAGCAGTACGGGATTACGAAGCCGATTTCATTGTCTGGGCCGATAGAGGCTGATCTCCACAAGACGGCGGAGCTAAAGGAGGTTTGAGGCGATAATTCGGCTGCTGCTTGTTTAACATTTTTATTTCATGTTAAGATTTGTCTCATGCTAATATTTGTTGCTGCTTGTTCATCTTAATTGCAGTTCTTGGCTGAGGTGGGGTTGTACGAGAGTGCCGACGAGTCTGCTAGGCGAGAGGAGGTGCTAGGGGAGCTTGACAAGGTAACTTTTTCTTTTACCACCTGTGAGAGACTGGGATTGTGATGTGAAGCTTATGTGATGTTTATTGAGATGAGACCATGGTTTCAATTCTTTCCGTGTCACCCTTCAAAACAAATATTTCTTTTCATTTTTTGTTATCTTTGGTAGATTTTTCATTTTTTAAACTCCATCCTTGTTTGAATTTGCAGATCGTGAAAGATTGGGTGAAACAATTAACTAGTCAGAGAGGATATACTGATCAGATGGTTGAGGAGGCAAATGCTGTTCTTTTCACCTTTGGGTCATACCGTCTAGGGGTAAGTACCTTGGGATGCTTGGTCTATTCTCTCTTATTAATGTTCATACCTTTTAACCCATCTGGCCATGAAATAGCACAGCTTTGTTGGTCATCATGTTTTTTGACTTGAATGGATTCTTTAGTCAGTTTGTCTCAGTAGTTTGTAATATCATTCGCTTTTGCATCATCTCCTTCCATTTCGATAGTGGAATTTTGGTAGTTGTGGCTAAATCTCATTTGAACTCATTGAAATATAGTGAATGACAGACAGATAGAGTAATACAAGTTTCTGGTATTCGAAGATTAATTGGCATTTGATTTGACATGGCAATGATCTCCTGGCTGATGAAAAAGTGACAAAATGTTGGGCAATCATCAGAATAAGCAGCAGCAGCAATCACATCGAGTTTTGCATTGGGTAGGCATGCAAGACAATAAATGTGGGGAGATGCATTTCCTGCTATGCTACATCTTTATTGATATTTTTTCATGCACATCTTACACTGAAAGTCTGATTTTTTGAATTTGACGATGAAGGTGATTCCTTATCAAATAGATAGATTAGAACAGATCTCCATTATGCTCCACCACCAACCAGCTCTTGTTACCACATAGTATCACCTCAGTTAGCAGAACATAAGGCTTGTTCGGCATTCCTGTGCTGTGGAATCAGACTATCTTGTAGAGAATCCTTGCCTTTTTTTTGTGTATTACTTTCCTCTGCGCTAAACAGTGCCATGCCATTCTGTTAGTAGCCTAATGTAACAAAAAAAAAGGTACAAGGTGTTATTTAAAAAGACAAGTACACAACACAACGCAGGAAACGCCAGTCACAGCGTTATTATGGTGGTTAACAATTCAATCACCTCACTCCATGTCCTGTCTAGTGGTAAGTTAGTAACAAGTCAACCACCTCACTCCATGTTCTGTCTAGTGATACAGTAGCAATTATTCACAGTGCACAGTTCAATACATGTTCACAAGTTATTTGGTTACTTTGCACCCAGTTCAAGTCAATTTCAGGAAAATGTAAACTTGATTATCATTATTTTGAACATCATGTTTACTTACCCCCACCTTTAACTCTTTAAGGCTTTCATTATGCTGTACCTTATACCATTGTTTCACATTGTATACAAGTTCTGAGCTATCTCACCTAAGGCTTTCATTATGCTGTACCTTATGCCATTGTTCCACATTGTCTACAAGTTCTGAGCTCGTAAATTAACATTGTAGAGAGCGGTCTACATGCACATGTTCTTAGGCGTTCATTTCCAATATTCTGTGCATAATTTGATTTCTGCTTTGATAGGTTCATGGACCTGGCGCTGACCTTGATACTTTATGTGTTGGACCTTCATATGTTAATCGCGAGGTGATGCGTTGTTTCTATTTTGATGTTCTGTAAGTATGTTTTATTGGTTAGATATAGCATTGATGCTTTCTAACATGTTCTTATCTGCAGGAAGATTTCTTTATTGTGCTGCATGACATATTAGCCCAAACTGAGGAAGTTACTGAACTGCAACCTGTTCCCGATGCACATGTACCTGTTATGAAATTTAAGTTTCATGGAATATCAATTGATCTTCTTTATGCCAGTGTTTCCCTCTTAGTAGTACCACCAGTAAGTTTATATTCTATAAAATGTTTTCAAGTCCTGACTTCTTTATGTGCACTTAATAGTTTTTTTTGTTCATAGAACATGTTATTTGTGGTATTTTAGCTTTCTATATACCCCAAAAGTATTTTTTGATGTATTTTGGGAGTTATTTTCTGATAGATAGTATCCTGTTACCAAGGCTCCTCTAGCTTAGTTTTTTTTTTATGTTTTGCAGTTGTGCTGCCTTAGTATTTCGAATACAAAATAAGTGTCGGGAGATATCACAGGCTTTTATATTTGTGCTGCCTTTTATGATATTTATATTCTATATTTTATTGATATTCCTGGAATATCCTTTTATAACTATCTCTGTGACATAAGATGCATGCATGTAACTGACAGTTCTTTACTAACAGCCGTGAGGTGATAAAGAGGACATTTACAACAATCAATGCTACACTTCTGCTGTTGATTTTGCAAGCTCTTTAGTTTCTTTTGCTGTCATGCCTTTTCTTAGAATATGAAAGGTTTACTTGGAAGTTCGCTTCCTGCCTTGTGCCTCTTTATGTTTTTTCTTTCAAAAGATGCATTGTGCTTTAAACATATTGCTGCAGGATTTGGATATCTCTCAAGGATCAGTACTTTATGATGTTGATGAAGCAACAGTTCGTAGTCTTAATGGCTGCAGAGTGGCAGACCAAATTCTTAGACTTGTTCCAAATATTGAGGTTGAGTACATAAACTGTCATATTTCTTGTCGTCTACCCCACCATTCCTATATGTCTTCTAGGAAAGCAGTCTTAACAATATATACATTTTATTGTAGAACTTTCGAACAACACTGAGGTGTTTGAAGTATTGGGCAAAACGAAGAGGTGTTTACTCTAATGTAAGTATCGTTTTATTATCATTATCGGTAACTGCTCTTTTGAATTGCAATAATTAATTTTCTGCTTTGCTAGGTTACTGGTTTTCTTGGGGGTGTCAACTGGGCTTTGCTGGTTGCACGTGTCTGCCAACTGTATCCAAATGCTGTTCCAAGCATGCTGGTCTCAAGATTTTTTAGAGTTTTCACCCAGTGGTGCTGGCCAAATCCAGTGATGCTTTGTGCCATTGAGGAGGATGATCATGGTTTTCCTGTGTGGGATCCACGAAGAAATCATCGTGACAGATCTCATCATATGCCCATTATCACCCCAGCATACCCATGCATGAACTCGAGCTATAATGTTTCAACAAGCACTTTGAGGGTTATGATGGAGCAATTCCAGTTTGGCAATAAAATTTGTCAGGTAGTATTATTTGCCACCCCTGAAGTTATTATTGTAGTACGTGCTTACTGTTTTGCGATGTTTTCATTGCTCTTTTTCAATGCAGGACATCGATCTGAATAAAGCTAATTGGTCTGCTCTTTTTGAGCCTTTCCAATTTTTTGAAGCGTACAAGAACTATCTACAGGTTGACATCATTGCTGAGGATGACGAAGATCTTAGACTTTGGAAGGGATGGGTTGAATCCCGTTTGAGGCAACTGACTTTAAAGGTATTTTGCTGCTCAAGTTCTTTGTTATTGTGTTACACTGCCTTTTGGGACTTGTCATATGGGAGGAATTATTGGTTACGGAATGGGGGTAGTCACTGTTGAAATGTCCTGATTGTGGGGAGTCATTTATTCGGTAAGGGAAGTGAAATCCCTCTTATGCGCATCAACATATTCCATGGGGAAGATCTGAGGACTGCTTCTTAAAGGTTGACTTAGGAATTAGTGGGGTGACAATTCTTGTGCCTGTTATTAGCTCCAAACAACCCTTTGTGATTCAATTTTTACAAGAGTTATCATTGTTAATTTGTCATGTGCATGACTGCAGAGCATTTGTTTTTATTGTTGTTGCCACTTGCAGATTGAGCGGGACACATATGGAATGTTACAATGCCATCCTTACCCACATGAGTATGCAGATCCTTCTAGACAGTGTGCCCACTGTGCCTTCTTCATGGGCTTATCTAGGAAAGAAGGTGTGAAAATACAAGAAGGTCAACAGTTTGATATTCGTGGAACAGTAGATGAGTTTAGGCATGAAATCAACATGTATATGTTCTGGAAGCCTGGGATGGAGTTAGCTGTTTCTCATGTTCGCAGGAAGCAGATTCCGTCTTATGTGTTTCCAGAGGGTTACAAGAGACCTCGTCCTTCAAGACATTTGAATCATCAACAGCATTTGGATAAAAATGAGACTGAAAATGGCTCAATGACTGGATCTCCGGATAGTCAACTCAAAAGAAAGCTTAGTTCTTCTGGGCCTGATGATAATGAACCTTGCAGATCTGTTAAGAGGGCGTCAATTAGCCCAGGTCATCCAAAGGCTTCATCACCGCAATCTGGGAGAGTTAATGATGAGACCAACCAAGTGAAAATCTCTTCTAATATGAGTGGTGGGAGTCAGACTTCACCTGGTGGTGGCAATCAAGAACAAGCAAATTGCTTGAGTTCACCAGAGACATCTGAGAAAAGTTTGGATGCTGTTGCATCAGGCTCGAAGCACGTAACTGGGGTTGCAGTTTGTTCTGTTGATGTTATTAGCAAGCATGATAACTGTATATCTCATGTGAAGAACTGCACCACTTCAACCGTAGAAGTATCCACAACTTTAAAGCGTGTTGCTGAGAAGGTTGTATCAGAGCTCGTTGGGAGTGAAAGCTTGGGAAAAGGCAATAATGCAGAATTACTGGAGAGAGCGGAAAAGGATATGGGAAATGTCCTTGCTGAGAATGTGCATTTCAATGGGAATGGAGTTGCTCCGAGTGGTCTTCCGGAAGAGCTAGAGGTCTTGCTTCTAGCTCATTCTTTCCTTTTTTTGAAAATATATTTCCCTTAGATATGATCTGAATCTTTTTTTATTTGTTTAATTTTGACCTATAAAGCTAAACAATGGGATTGAAGTGGTTTCTAAAGCTCATGCAGGTGTGACCTCGGATGCACCCCAGAAGTCGTCCCTGAGGCATGATCTTGAACTTAATCCTTGTGCGTTCTTGTATTTCAGTTGCTCTGTTTTCTTTATACTCTGCTGTTTGGTACTTGTTTGTTGCTTTATGGCAGGGTTAGTCTGACATCAACCGCCTGAGATTGAAAATGGTGTTAAAAAAAAGAGGATCAAGTACTGCTGCTGCTGGAGCGAATGGAGGATCTTGTGTCTATTTGGTAAGTTGCTCAACTCACAAAGTTTCCTTTCCGACACAGATCTGCAAGCATCGGGTGCTCTTGAAGGATTGCGGTGGTAAAATGTAGTGCAATGACATGGCAAAAGCAACCAAGGAAAATTTCTTTCGTGGAAGGACATGTGTGACTGAAACTCTAGATGTATGGCATGTTTAATTGTTCCGCGTCTTTGGCGGTTGTTTTTTCCAAAGTCGTGGAGCAGCATGCTCAACTGTATGAACTGAACTCAAGATGACATCGGTGCGTTGACTGTGAGATGCCTTATCCTCCTGTAGGTCTAGATTAGAGATAGGCGTGGTACTGTTTAACAGGGGTCCTTTGTAATCCTTCCTTGTAATATAGTAAGAATTTGCAAGGCTGTTCCTTACGTTTTCGTGTCATTCATATTTCGTGCTGACTCGAGTCTCTGGTTTTTCGTGCATGTTTCATGCATACCCACGATTATTATATGATACATGCTGCAGACTGAAATGGGAATGTGCAAATGGTTATGCATGTCTCAGGAAAAAGAGATGGTTATGCATGAAATGCGCGCGATTCAACATTCAAGGAATCCGTAGCTGTCTGACGGTGCACGCCCTGCGAGCGGGTAGATATTCCCTTGCATCCTGCATGCGCTTGTTTGAGTTTGGTCGCACCTCTCGCAATGACCTGATCGGAGAGCTGAAAGAGATCGATGCTTCATGTTGTCTAGCGATGCCTTCGGCGGCTGGAGGAAGCAGCAGCATCTGATCTGGGTGATTGGGTGTATGTATCGTCTCTTGGCGTCCTACAAAGGTTAAAAACATGCATTGCACCACGTGCACCTACTGGCAACGGGCCTCGCTGCCCCTACGTACCTTTTTTTTAATTGATCGAATGGCAAAACGTCTACCATCAATGATAAGATTCAATCACATAGGCACACCGACGTAGAGAGAACACCTGAGTTGAGAAATCTTTAATTACAAAGGGTGTCTTATATTTGTAGTGGAGAGTTTTTTGACCACCAAGAAACCTTTAAGAGAATAATTTCATATGTCCCGATTTGGTTTGGGGATAATTTCATCTATCCTGATTTGGTTTTTGTCCACAATACCTTACAAATAATCTTGCTGGGTTTATTTCCCTTTCGACGAAACAGCGGCATGTCAATGCCCCGTTAAAAACTCATCTAAAAATCCAGTGGAAAAAAGATCGGAGAAAAGAGTACACAGCGCACATATACTGTATTGCAATATTGTCTCGTTAAAACCTTACTATGAGAAACCATATAGAAAAGAACTCATAAGAAAATAAAAGTATAATATATTGATTCTAAGGATCAAGGTAGTCTTCTAAACCATTGCATATAGATCTTTAGGATCTATATGGTGATGTCGTAAACAATATAAAATTCATTGTCATTTCAACACCTTTGGAATTTGACCAACGATGAAAGCATCATGATCTTCATATGCCCAATCAATATTTAGCACATACTCTCCATAAAGACGGCATCCCTGATGTGTTCTTACTTCAATGTCTCCAGACATTGATCATACTATGCTTAAGAAAAGTATGAGTATAACATAAATGGGAAGAGTTAACCATAATCTCAAAATATCGCTATCCACACTTATGCAATACAAGGAAAATTATTTCACAACATAGGGTGGGGTTAGATTAGTTGTAACACCAAATATCTTTCAGGTATGACATATCAAACCTTTTGGTGCCGGTTGTGTGCTGCACTGGACCTTGTCTGTGCTAACCACGTGCGGCGCCAGAATGCGTGCCACGTCGGTCCATGCCTGCACTAGTTGCACCACGCTGAACCGTTGCAATTTTCAGCAAGTGGTTACACATACAACATAGTAGCCTCTCTAGTAGGACTTATACACATGATTATACCACTCTCACCAGTCTTATGGCACTCAGAGGATTCAACAATTTGTCATTGATACTAATGTATAACGTATCTTTGAGGGTGCAAGAGAATACCACCAACCACCTAACCCCTGGTGGGAGATGCACATAACAAGTGCTCTTGTGAGGCACTTTAGGGTCTCAATGGGTCGTCCGTCACTTAGAGGAACAACTATTGGTAACCACCTGCAACGATAGATTGAACGGTAGATTGATACAAGAACAACATACCGATTTTCCGGTAAGAAGAGCGATTTGTGTATGATAACGTGTTATGAAATAACGAATCGCAACATGTCGAAGACTACGAATATTACAAGATTTAGTCACATAGTTTATGGGCTCGGATGTAGAAAGAGAATACAAGATGAGGAATCTTTATTAATCTCATATGTCAGCAGTCGATTACAAATATGTGCATCTCATATTTATAGTGGAGTGTTTTTTTATCGTAACAAATTTTAAGGAATAACTCCATATCTATCCCGTCTGACATGGTTATTCATCCGGCCTACTAAGCATAGGTCTCTGAGCTTTTCCTCGTTGGTCGCACCAGATGGGGCTACGAGCTCACTCCAGGATGCATTTCTGCGAAACCAACAATGGTGGCCATTCCAACCTGAAATGTATATGTCACTAGCTGCAGCCTGCATGCGACGGGCTACGACTAGGACACCTCCCTTTTGCTCATTCAAAACTTGATATTCTGGGCGTTCCCTTGGCCTTTTAGATGAATTTATTTTCAAGTGTCTAACGTAATCAGTTAAAGATTCTCATACTCTAAAACTTTGACTCAACTACGTCATTATTTCCGAGAACCAGGGGATGCTGCTAGCAGGGGTGAACAAATCAATGCTAGCTGATAACTTAGGAAAAATACGATGCATGACACTAAATTCATATGCCTTGACGTATTTGTGTATAGTATGTGTGACCATCTGAGTCTATGACAGTGGACCAGTATGTCATACGTGAAATCACGAATTTTAAAGAGTGTCATACATCGTAATCTCCAAATAACGTACGTATGACAAATGAGAAGGCCTCCACAATCCACGTGCATGCATGCGTGTAGTGAACTATTAAAAGTATGTACAATGGTCGAAACAACTATTAAATCTAACGTGCCATGTTTTAGACGTCTGTGTCACCACACCAGTTTAAGTGCTACAGGTGCGCTTTAATAATTTACATCGAACATACATCACACACACTCTAGCGATGGACCAACAATGCCAGATGGACCCTAAGTCCTAAGAGCATGTACAATGGTTGACATAGCAGTTGTCTCTAACTATTGTCATGTCAGTTAGAGACAATACTATATAGAGATAGCATATACAATGCTAGAAATGACTGCACGTTTTTATAGGTAATTTTCTCATACACAAAGTTTCTTAATTCTTATGTAGAGTCGACTCTTTAGGCTCATTTCTATTCATGCTCTCTCTCCTGCACATCATCATATATCCTATGACAGACCTTTAAGTTGTTTTAAAGACTGCTGAGGCTTCACTGTTGTACATGTACATGCTTTAATACTTACATGCATGGCAATGCAAGGCAAAGCAATGTCCCTTCAGAAACCAGAGTTGCATGGCTGCGGTAGCTGAGATCCCCGAGGTGGCCATCGACGCCGACGAGCGACACGTCAGGTCGCCGGCAACCACGGCAGCCAAAGTACCCATGCCTGTCCCTGGCACCGGACAAATCATCGATTGATCGCACAGGGAAAACTCTAATCCTCTATGCGAATCGTACCAGCTCCGTGCCTGCTCCAGTGCTCCGGCCATCGATCACTACTGACCGAACTGACGCTGCATGCAGCGACGAAACAGCAGGTGGGCGATCGATGGAGAATTAATCGGAGGTGATCATTGGATGATTGTTCGATCACATGCAGTCACCTGATCAGTTCACCTGCAGGCTGCAGGCAACGACGGATCGATGCATGCATGATGGCACTGCTCACTGCAGGAAAAGATGCATGCGTTCTTCGATGGCAAAACCGATGGTCGATTGACAGACAGAGAGAAACGGTCGACCGTGTAAAATTAATACGACCGATATAGCTATGAACAGTACGCCATTGTACCATAAGTCATAAGATCAGCACGTACCAGTGCACGCCAAAGATATTTTTCGAAATATTAACCCGCAATACGTACAAACATCACAGTTTGATAGAAAACCGTACGTCTACCCTACACTTACGAACTAAACAGAACTTGTGTCCGATCGCGTGGACGGCCTTGGGCATCAAAACTGATGGATTTGGCAACGAACAAGTGCAAACTGCTATGATCTATATATGTTATCGTCAGTTCAATCACTGGCCATGCATAGCCAGCAATTTCTTACGGAACTTGTAAAAAGAAAGCATTCAGAATCTTGCGTGCAGATCAGAGTGATCTGCGCAAAGTTTAGCTAATGACTCCACATATGCATGATCATTGATTGATCACACCCATTGGCACTTTCGACCAGTACGTAGCACGTAGACCCTGCACTAGCTAGCCACCAATCTCGGTACGTACGTGTTGCTAGCCTAATACAGCAATACTAGCTCACCACCAACAACTCACTGCAGGTTTTGTTAATTAGGATTGGTCGTAATCATTTTAATTAGGAGCTCGAGGGGGACACGGGCACTGCCTAATATACGTTTGTTCCCAGGTTGCTGTAGACTCGGACCACATGGATCCAGCCATCTGCTGCACTGGACCAATGGAAATCCCACACCGGGGCATGGCTTTTCATCACATATTCTGAACATTCTTTTCGAGGCTTTTTATCATCAGGTGTCAGGTCTAGTGTCTAGTGTCTAGCCAGGAACCATGCTTCCCAGGTTCCATCTCCTAATTACGTAGATCCATTATGGAACGGTCGTCCATGTGGATGTCGATCGAACGCAGAAGTTTCGGTGTGCCATAAAGGTTCCTCGTCTCGATCGATATACATAGCCCGTTACACATGCAGAATGCAGCTACGAGTATGAGAGCCACTGAGCCAAACATGCAGCACGCTACATTCAATCTAAAAATATCAAGAAGTACATATGAATTGTACGTTGCATAGTTGATAATTTTGTGTTCCTTTAGTTTTTTTGAAACGTTTATTTTAAACTAAAAAAATAACTTTTTGGACCAATAATACACATGACAATAAACAAACAATCACGATGGCACCTAAGAAATAAATTACTAAGTAATGATACAGATAGGATCGATTAATTAAGGTCAAGCACGACGACACAAATTAAAGGTTTTATCCTTAAACGCTACTACAAATTATAGCACTCCAAATATTATAAGCCTAGATAACAAATGACGTAACAACAACAAAAGAAGTCGATGAAACATGTGATCAAAACACTCCGTACATCCATAGAAAACACCGACTACTGAGATAACAGGGGAAGCCATCAACAGGAAACGAGCGCCCGCCGTTACCTTACAACTGATCTAAGAAAAAACAACATAAAAAGAAAAACATGACAATGTGAGTGAAAAGATAATAGAAAAATGGGCGTGGCTTGGGGACGGACGTCCGTCCATCGGATGCCGCGCCCACGACCGCATGCATGCGAAGCTGGGTAGCAAAATGCTACCCCTTGCATGCAAAAAGCTGCAGGGCATGCATCCTTCTGTTGTGTATGTACAAAGCAGCATATTTAATTTTTTGTTTGTGATGACGTCATCGCTGACGTCAGCGAAGATTTCTTTTTTTTGTTTTCTTTAAACGATTATAACTTTTGACTAGGAGCTCCAATTGACAGACCGTTTGCGCCAACGCGTTCCTCGCATTTTTTCGAACAAAACAAGACCCATGTTGCTATATAAATTTTACTAGAACAATTTGTCTATACTAATGGAACAATTAATTTGGACTATTGGAACAATACGTCTAATACGATGGAACAACTTGGTATTTGGCCTGCTGGAACAATAGGCTAAGCTCAATTGGAACAATGCATTTGATCTGATGGAACAACTTGCATACCTATTGGAACAATGTATTTGGTCTGTTGGAATAGTAAAAAGAAATGCCTACTAAAACAAGATGGTTTACCTACTGAAACAATAATTTTTGCCTGCTAGAACAATAAGGTTTGCCTACTGAAACAAATCAAAGTTGACTACTGGAACAAATAAAAGTTGACTACTATAACAATAAGGTTTGTGCTATAAGAACAGTTGAACTTTGCTTACTGGAACAATAACTTTTATCTTATGAAACAATAAATTTGTCTTCTGAACAAATAAATGTTTTGACTACCGGAACAATAAAGTTTGCCTACTGGAACAATAAAGTTTGTTCTACTGAAATAGTTGAGCTTTGCCTACTGGAACAATAACTTTTGCCTACTGAAATAATAACTTTTGCCTTCTGGAAAAATAACTTTTGCCTACTAGAACAACAAAGTTTACCTACTGAAACAATAAAGTTTGTCTACTGGAACAATAAAGTTTGTCCTACTGGAATAGTTGAGTTTTGCCTACTGAAACAATAACTTTTGCCTTCTGAAACAAATAAAGTTTTGCCTACTGGAATAATAAAGTTTACCTACTGGAACAATAAAATTTGCCTACTGGAACAGAAAAATATTAGATTGTATGGAACAATATGTTGACATGTTGGAACAAAAATTTTTGACCACTGAAACAGAAATGTTAGTTTGCTGGAATAAATATGTTGACATGTTGGACCAAGAAAAGTAGGCTATTGGAACAGAAATGTTGGCTTGTTGGAACAATTAAAATATTCTATTGGAACAATACGTCTAATTTGATGGAACCTTTGGGAACAAAAAACACACACTGCTGAAACAAAAAAATAATGATGGAACAACAGGTTATACATGTGGAACAAAAAAACACACACTGCTGGACAAAAAAATGATAGAACAACATGTTATATGTGTGGAACAAAAAAACACACTGCTGGAACACAAAAAAAAATAATGATGGAACAACAGGTTATACATGTGGAAAAAAACACATTAATGGAACAAAAAATAAATAAATGATGGAACAGCTTGTTATATGGGTGGAACAAAAAATACACATTGCTGGAACAAAAAAATAAATGATTGAACAACATGTTACACATGTGGAACAAAAACACACACACTGCTGGAACATAAAAAATACTAGTGGAATAAAAAAATGGGAACAATTATATTTGCCTCGTGGAACAATTATATTTGTCTGTGAGAACAATTATATTTGCCTCGTGAAACAATTAAATTTGCATGCACCAGGAACCGATATTTGTCTTTGGGAACGATTGTATTTGCCTCGTGGAACAATTATATTTGTCTGTGGGAACAATTGTATTTGCCTCCTACTGGAACAATTGAACTTTGTCTACTGGAATAATAACTTTTGCCTTCGGGAACGATAACTTTTGATTTCTGGAACAATTGTATCAATAAAAAAGTAAAATTAAAAAATAGAAAAAAAAGGTATTTAAAATGAGTTCATTAGAAATTTAGATGAATTATAAAATTCGTACTGCATAATTTGGATTTCAGATGAAAAAGATACAAAATTGAGAAACGAATAAAATAACATAATTATGAACACACAGTTGCTAACTAGTTCTGTACGCGTGAAGCAACCTGAAGTTGGGCAAGTCGCGCATGAAGTCAAACGAGCGCGCGGGACGTCATGGGCTGGGCCGCAGTGTCCGTCCCAACGGACGTTCAAACGCAAGCATTATCGTAGAAAAATTAATATAGTTTGTTTCCTATTTTTGGTACCTTTATGCTTATTAGAGTCATCGTGCTCTGCAAGGCTATAAATCCCCACGTTAATTTAAAATAAAATAAAAAATCTACACAAATCCTACATCGCTAAGAGGAAAAAGAGAAAAGTTATACACCATCAATTAAATTTAGTCAAACTATAACAATGTCCTCCCTCCATTCCAAAATATAAGGCATATGAGTTTTCGACATGATCTTTAACATAAAAATTTGACAATTAATTTCTTCGCAATATATTTTCAATACAATTAACTCGTATAAAAATATTTTCAAATACGAATCCAACTATATTACATGCGTAACACTAATAAACATATAAATTTTTAGCTCAATTATTAGTCGAAATTGACTTATATTTTAGAATAGAGGGAATAGTTCTAGGAGATGTGGCCAAATCTAACTATAAACTAATAAATCTAGACGCAAGTGCATGATATTGTAATTGGTTAGATCTTAGTTTGTGACTTTAGCTGATAATCTTCGTAATCAATTATAGTGGCTCCATGCTATAACGGTGTAGACATTAAATATGTTTAAATTGAGCTGATAATCTAACTATGTTGGTTTAGGTTATAGTAGCAAATCTAGCTAAGCAAATACGTAGACCATCATGCTAGTTCTAATTAGCTTTATGATTAATTGAAGTCCGTCTATTGAACTTCATTACACGCAGACACTTATTATATAATTAAAGCAGGGTCCGACGAAGTCAGCACATTAATTTTAAAATCAAGAAAATTCCTATAATAATCGAAAAGAAAAAGAAAGATCTACGGCTCTACGACATTTATTGTTGTGGGCCTAGATTATAACGGATTATATTAAAAAAATGATTTCATATGAACAACAGCAAAAGAATATAAATTTGGAATAAAAATAGTTGAAATTAAGGTCCATCTTAGATAAAAAGAGTTTATATTCACTAAAAAATGCATAGATTTAAAAAAGAAATAAGAGTTTATATCAAATTAAAGTGTTAAGACAAATTGAGTCGTGCAAAAACGTGGGGCACCATGCTCATTATATATTAAAACAGAGTCCAACTGAGCCACTACATTAATCCTAAAATAAAAGAAATTCCCACATTAACCGAAAAGAAAAAGAAAAATCTACACCACCGATTGTTGTGGGCCTAAATTATAACAAATTAGATTAAAAGAAAGATATTTATACGAACTACGATATAAAAATTAAAATTCAAAAAAAAAAATTGAAATAAAAGTCATGCCGGATAAAAGAGAGTTCGTATTATTTATAACAAAACAGTAACAGCAATTAATAATAAAAATAATAGAAGTAAGTGTACACGTTGGATTAAAGGGTAGGGTTCATATCGAAAACTGTAATTTTTTTTGAATAAATATAGAATAAAAAAAATAGGAGTTCATGTCAATTAAAGAATGGCGACAAATCTATCCGCGCAAACACATGAAACATCAAGTGTGTTCTATATGATTTGCCGGAAGATGTTAACACATCGTCTTCTCCTGCAAAAACTGCATGCATATCTATTAAACTATGGGTTTTTTATATGCTGTTGCGCAAGTACTTTAATTGAGGTAGCTATCTACATGGTGCTTTTCTTGCTCTGGCTTGGGTGAGAACGCAAGTAACCGAAATCCCCTGTTCTTTCCCGGTCTTTTTGTTGCTACTTGGCCGACACTCTAGAACTTCACAGTCAAAAAGAAATTTCGGCTACGAATTCAAGATCAAGTTGAAAACCATTAACTAAGATACATTATTAGGTTAAGATAATAGTAGTCTATGTGCACGCGTACGTCAAGCCCCACCATGGCACAGCTGCGTGCTTAATTTGTTCCCCGTGCATAAAGCAACGTGGCTAGCTAGCTAGCTACACCTGAAAACATTCTTTCTTTCCTTTGCATATTTAGCCAGCCACATCAAACATTTACGTGCGCTTTCTATAAAGTTCGGCACACACCATGATTGCGATAGTGGAAATTAATCGGTTTTTGCAATGTTACTCTCACTGTTTTGATATAGTACTAGTATTATAGTGTGGGTATAATTAAATATATGGACCCAGTCTATTTTCTTTCTCCAAGATGCAGAAACAGTGACTCTTGTCTCTATATTTATATTAAGAGGGGGTTATCTCTTGCGTGCTATGATCGATATATGATGATGAAACTGAAGTATGACCCATAGTGGTGAAATGTATTGTTTTAGCAATAACTTAGGTTATGGAGTTATGGCCTGATCTATATCTCTAGATGTTTATGGCGTCATATGCAGTACTTTCAAATTTATTGTTCCTAAACTTAATTGAACTTAGTAATCTCTATGAGTTAATTTAGTTATGCAAGTGATCGGTGAAATTAAGTTGTTTGTAGGACAGTCAAGTATATAGTGGCGAACGCATTACGATCGTAAGAACTGTACGTGGTTAATTGAGCCCATCTTTTGAAAACACACTGATGCTATAGCCTCTTAGTACTAATTTAAGCTAAATTATTTTAAATTTTGCCCACATGCATGGCTGCACTAATGGTATGCAAAAGTTAAAATTCACCGAAAGGGTGCAAACCTCTTTCGTTCCGCCATCAAGCATGGGTAGCAATTCACGATCGTTCTTTGGAAAGTATACGTAGGGATCAATGTGATCATGTGCAAAGACAATGCATGAGATAACTACAGTTTGGTGGTAGTTGAAAGAAGGCCCATGAATATGTTGGTCTAAAGAAGGGGCGAATGATGATCAGCTGGAGAGTCTGATACTGGAGCTGATACTTCACTGTGGAATTGGCAGCATTTTAAGCCGTTGGATTAAGCAATCAACGGGTTTGGATGTAGGTATCACTCATGCACCGAACGGGATCATTGTAGGACCGCACATCAGATCGATCATCAGCACTAAAGATTTCAAACCCACCTCATTATTTTAATGAGGATTTGTATCTAACATCAGTATTGCATTGTCATAGTTGAATAATACCTTGCAGTCATCAAATCAAGAAGAAGAATCAAAGGCTTAAAAATTGACCTTCCAGAAATATTGTAGAGGGAAAAAAGTATTGTAGGGTACACTTTTTGGGAATTCACCCCTGGGATAATACATTGCGTGTCAATGAACTTAAAGCAGTCCTATCCGTGCCATTACTTAGCGACTTCTCTTTTCCACGACATCCCAACTCCTCGATTATTATCTTTGTGCGCCATTGGCAAAAAGCTAATTTTTTGTTTAAGCTATATTAAACTCCTCAAAATCATAGAATTATCAAGTATACATCAATTTAAATGTACATAATTGTTGTAATTTCAAGATTAATCTTTGCTTATGTATAAATTGAATATAAGTACTTTCATAAAATTATCAAAAAATATAGTAAAATTATGCATATTTGATAGCACTATGTTTAATTTTTTTATGATTATATATAGATAAATTGAAAAGGATAAATTTTCTTTAATGGCACATAGGAAATAACAGAACAATTGTGCTGTCAAATAGAGAAAGAGGTCACTAAGCGATGGAACACATATATATATAGGTGAGAATCACACTTTACAATGGCATATAATTGTTAACACCAAAATTTGGTTGCAGTCGATGTTTCTAGGATGTTCTAGAATCGGCTTGATGTTTTGCGAAATGTCTAGAAGAAAGAGGAATTACATGCCGAGTTGGCTAAAAAAAGAAATGATTTAAGTCGGTTAGAGATATACGAGGAAACTATGAAGAGATTGGCTTGGATAAGGAAAGGCGGGGAGTTTGGATTGGATTCGTGATACATATAAATAGAGTTTTGTATGAGTTTGATTCAAATATTATATGTGGGAAACACGTTACTCCTTATATAAATAGTAGGGCGCCTTTGGCTATGTAATATGAATCAATCGACATCAATTAGTACAAATATACTTTTTGTTGCAATATTTTCTACTTTCATCACTTTAGGTCTAGTTTAGATTAATATTACCAATCTAGATTTCAATAAACTTGTTTGCATCGCCTTTCGATTGACTTCTAGGTACATCTTGGGTAAGTGATGTCTTGATTTAGTTTGATGCTCTTATTTGGTCTCATCTTTTGTTGGCTTGTCATGGTTGGACTGACCGACGATAAATCGTTTATCTTTTCGTTGCTAGTTGATTTTATTGGCTAGTTTGTTGTTTGTTTACCCTCTTTTTGCTGCTCTATTTATTTCATCAGCTTAGTAGTAGATTGTTTATCCTTATTCTATTATCTTGTTGATATCGTCGACTTGATAGTACATTCACCTTTTGAATATATTGGTTTAGATCTCTTCTAAACCGATAGTTTCATTATCATTTATTTTTGCTTGGATCTGTTTCTTAATTAGTGTTTCAGGTTCGATCTTTTACGGATCGAATCGGCTATCTAAAGTTGATTACGTCTTTTTGATCGCAGGATCAAACTGGTTAGCACATCTAAAAACCAATTTTGGTGTCCACTGGTGGGGCTCTGAACCCTAAGCTTTATAGTGTGTGTGACCGATCCATGAACAACAATAATCCCCCTTTTTATTAAATATGACTGCTGATATAATATGAAAAGTGTCACACCATGACATTGGTACATAATGTCAAAGAATCCACCTTATGGCTTTCATGATTTTTGTGTGTGATCAATATCCCATCCTTGCTATATTTGCATGTGAATATGTTTATCTAGAGGGAGTACGTACACCTTTCTGTCCTGCTTTGAAAGTTTCTTAATTTATAGTGGGATATATCCACCATGCATGCATTTAGATGCGCAAGCGAGCTTCACAAAGGGGAACATGTAGATATAGCTTATGTGGTGAGGAAGTCGAACAAGATGGGTTATGTGATGGATCATTCTTCTCTTTTCTTTGGAGCAAAACAAGCATATGCATCAAAGGAGAAGATGCATCGTTAATTAATTAATTAGCTAATGAATGGTATGCTTGCTGGCTTCATTGCCTTTGAAGGTTTTTGAATTAGGCTTTGTCAAGTCCGCGCGCAAGCATATGCACGAGTGAGCTGATTAATCATATTTAACCGTCACACTTTAGTTAGTGCTGGAGTTCAGTACACGGTTGACTGTCCAACTGAATGCATATCCGACGTGTTGTTTACCATATGTGAAAAAACTGAAAAGCAGCCCGCACGTACAAATTAATTAAAGGAACACCGGAAACACTTCCATACGTGAATATATTTAGAGTAAAATACACGGGCGGTCCCTAAACTATTAGTCGATTCTCATCTAGCTCCCCAATCTTTAAAACTACAGTTTTGGGTCCCTAATCTTTTTAAGTGGGCCCGTTCCGGTCCAAACTTGCCATGTGATAGACCTAGAGCTGACGTGGCGCGGACATGTCACGTAAATTAATTTTAAAAAGAGGAAAATTATTTTTAAAAAGCATTAAAATACGGGGAAATCATTTTAAAATCATTAAACAAATGAAAAATCATTAAAATATGGGAAATTATTTTAAAAATCATAAAAATGAAAAAGCAAAATCATTAAAAACATATAGAAAATTTCAAAAGAATCATATATAAAAACATGGGGAAATCATTAAAAATGGGGAAATTAATAAAAATAATGGAAAATCATTAAAAAAAGCATAACCATATGAAAAAAATAAAATTATTAAAATAAACATAAAAACAATGTGGTCGCCTTTAATCCCTCTATAGTTGTAAGCGCAATGCCTCTAGCATCGTGACATATGGGAGCCCTCAAGTGCTACTTTTTTCTAATTTTTTAATTTCTCTAATTGTTTAAGATTTCTCGTTTTTTTTTCTGAAATTTTTCTGGTTTTTTTCTGAATTTTTTAAGTAATTATGTGACATGATGGCCATTTCAGCGCCAAGTCAGCTTCAGTGCTGTCACATGGCAGATTTAAACCGGGACGAACCCACTTAAAAAGATTAGGGACCCAAAATTGCAATTTCAAAGAATAGAAACCTGGATAAGAATCGACTCATATATTTATCCAAATAGTAGAATTAGACCTCTATATTTAGAGATATACATAACTCATCAATGCATGTCTATATGATATGGATATATAGTGCATGAAAACACCGTAAAATGTCAAAAATAGATGTTCCATTATAAAGTTGCAACTCTCATAAATATACCATATAATATATTATAGAGTAAATTACACTGTTGCCCCTTAAAGTTGGACGAAAATCTCACTTAGCCCCCTAAACTTTGTTTTGTCCGCTGCGGCCCCTTAAAGTTGTGTTCGGGTGTCACCCAGCCCCAGAAAGTTGGATTTTGTTGCACCAGAACCCCCGGAAGTTGGCTTTGGGTGCTGAAAAAATTAGCCTGGGTGACACCCGAACACAACTTTAAGGGGCCACAGCGGACAAAACAAAGTTTAAGGGGCTAAGTGAGATTTTCGACCAACTTTAAGGGGCAACAGTGTAATTTACTCTATATTATATTAAAACAAACTACATGGCAAAATCTAGAGTGGCATAGTCTCCATCATGGCCACCACCTTGACGATTTTGTAATTCCCCAGTACTCTTTGACTTCACCAACCTTGTTGGTGCTGCCACTGTGCTCCACCCTCCATTGTGCCTCTTCCTCACGCTTCCTCCCCATCAATTCCTATCTCTTCCTCGAGTCCCATGCATGTTATGTTCTAAGCTTTAGATTGCATGATCAACAAGTTGGATCTAGTTGTCTGATCGTCTCTCACAGTCCTAATGAGAACATTATGAATGAAGACGCTTATGGTATGGAGAAGAGTGATGGTGAGGAGGCTCGAGAGCAGCACGCTATTGAGAACGCCTAATCGATTAGAAGCATGTTGAGGAGGATAAGTATTTTTTAGTAAAGGGAAGGAGAACTGACTTATATTTAAAAATGAGGTTTACAAAGGGAAGAAGAACATGAAAGGTAAAATTTACATCCTCGGGAAAAAAGAACCACCAAGCCTATATTACACCAATAATCTTAGCACTATCCGACCACCAAAGACGAAAATTGTCCTTTACAAAGTTAATGAACACACGCACTACTATGGAAACACCCATCTGCGTCTCGTTATCACTGGCGGAGGCAAAAACCATCGGGGATAAGCCCCGATCCGCCCCACCTCACGTCCGACCCTAGAAAAACGGTTTTGATGACAACCGTCAGTAGTATGAGTATCGCTGTCAGATCTATGAACGAACTGTTGTCGCTACTAGCACCGCTAGACACAGGATCGGGTTAAGGTTGGGGTTGTGGTGTTTTGTGCTCCGCCAGGCTTAGAGAGGAGCTTCGAGGTGGCGGCAGGGGCAACGGAGCATAACAACACGCACGGCTCCGCGCCATGCGAGGCCAGCCTTCCAGCCCGTCCGAGGGTCCCGCTCCGCAGAGAGAGAGAGAACCACAGCCCCACCGTTTCCGGCCACGCGTACCCGAGCATTTTTTACTATTTCGGGGAAATGCCGAAATGGTGCTGGCTGCTGCGCGGCCGCACGTGCCTGCATTGGGATCGGGTGGCCTCCTGCCTCGGGATGCGTCCAGCCTGGAGCCTGCCTGCCTGCCTGCCACTGCCAAGTGCCAACACTCTCGGCCTCGTGCTTCCCTTCGTGTGTACAGTATCAGCTATCAACCAGCAGGCAGCAGCTGCAGGATGCAGGGGGTTATTTTACCTGCGTGCAGGAATGTTGAGGATTTTCATCACCGAAGCTGTGAATCGGTGACCACGTACACATTGGTCACTGTGGTATCAATTATAACCCTTATTTTCCATACAATGAAAGGAATATGCATAGACGAGACCTGCTACTGCTAGCGATAGTTACAAAATTTCTTTAAGAAACACTTTTAAAGGCCTATCACAACTGCCCGCGAATCAAACGTGAGCCCAAACTGTAACTAAAATAACAGTTCTGTCAGACATCTATCAACTAACAGAGGAGGATTTCAGTCGATTCGAACATGATTTGCATATTTAACATCGTCTACTTTAGCATGCATCTACAATGTAATCTTCAGCAGTTACCAAAAGGTTAGTCATCTAGGGTTGACCATGTTCCTCGGCTTAGAGGGAAGCCAAGATAACATAGTGCAATGCCCCAAAATTTCTGCTAATTGGAAATTCAAATTTGAACTCAAATTTGCAATGGTTGTTCTCTCCCCTTATCTTTGCTCCCTCTCCCGCTCATTCCCATGCATGGGCGCACTTTAGCCATGGGTTCCCCGTGTCGCACTGCCTACTGGTCCACCACCGCCATTAACTGTTAATCCACTGTCCGTTGGGTCATCGCCAAAGTCGCATGCCCATGCCCTGCAAAGACGACACCAGCCCGCTGCGGGGCCGCCGAAGTCAAAAGGCTAACCCTAGCTAGCCGTCGTGCCATGATCGCTCTATAGTAGGCGTGCATGTCCCGTCCCATCACCCCAAGCCCATCCAGCAATGTCTAGTGATCACCCGCAGCTCCCCCGTCGCCTCTTATGCCGAGCCATGCCTTCACTTGTCCGCCATTTATGTTTTCCCCCAATTCCCCTTTTGTTCGGCTACGATGACGACTTCGCCCTAGTGAGCAGTCGAGCCTCCCAACCACACCAATTGTCCCCTCTTCTAGTCCCTCTGCCTCTTACCAAACTAATTGCCTTCTTGTGATCTGTAGAGCTCCGACGATCATCTCCACCACTGTCGGCTAAAACTCGCTCCTTTTGCTTCACCGTAGCATCGGTACATTACTCTTCAATTGCTTTTGCCTCAAGTCTCTCCATTGGGTCCCTTCACGCCACTGTGGAACGAATTTTGGCCAGGATGCCACGGAGGCCGCGGGCGCCGTTTTCCCTATTACGTCTGCCATCTCCATTTTCATCACCGACAACCTCCACTCCGCCTCGGCCTTCATCATTACCTAAGGTAGGTTCCGCGTAATCCCTAGATGCTTCCAATGCCTCGCACTAGGTGGTAGTTGGGTATCAGCCACCTTACACTCGACGGCATTCCACCACATGTTAGCATCGTCGCACCGCCATTACGGTACTCTAGGTGTTGTGCCGGTGGTGCCATGGGGTGCAGGATGATGCGGTAGTTCAGGCCTCGCGTGCTCATCGCTTCGGCGTGGCCCATAACACCGTCGCGCCATGCTCGGGCGAACTCCCTACGCAGGGCGAGAGGTAGAAGAAGACCCTATAGCAGACTCGATGTGGGCCCACATTGATGGTGTAACATGATGGCAACCGAGATGTATGATAAGTGAGCCAGGTTGAATTAAAACGTGATTAGAGAAAGTAATCACCCGATGAAATGTGGGCCACTGGTAGAACACATGGTTTTTGGTGGTAATCGTGTAAAGAGAGGCTAATGGGTGGGTTCGACTCCATATATCCATAAGTGGATGTGTGTCCAACATCGACGCCTCCCTAGTACGAAGGCGTTTCTAAAATGACGCCTTCTGTGTAGCACACATGAGACTGCGAGATGTTAGGTCGATCCGTTAATCTGCATGAGAGTTTCAACCTTTCTAGTCAATAAAATAATCGCAGAAAATAAAAATGAACTATTAAAAATATCTAGCTACTCCGTAAAATCCTAGAAAAATTAGGGTAAATACTAGATTACCGGTTGGACCTTGTAAATGTATTGCTATAAACAAATAGTACTGATATAAGCTTTGAAATAAATTGCAAATGTTATTTTAAGGTATTATGAAATACAAACAATTGCAGAAATAATTTGTAATTTAAAATTAATAAATAAATTATCAAAATTCTGGGAAAATTATATAAAATGTAAATTACTCCTCTAGACTTGAGAAATATATTAAGTCCCTAGAACGGTAAGATATCACCATGCGTACTATTATTAGTCTAGTTAAATTAATATATATAGAACTAATAATATTTTCATTTATCCCACAATTAGGTTAAATCCACATGAACCTTTGTGATTATATCAAAGTAGTCTATATTAGGTTCTTGAAACCTCCTGGATAAGGAGGAGAAAGGAATCAGGCATCTTAAATAACAATGATGAGCAACACAATAGTTAGCAACAATTTAACCAATGCACTCATGCATCATATCTAACTACATTTGGTTGTTCATTTGGTTTTAAATTTTGTGAATAGACGTAAATAACGCGGAAAGCAAGTTTAAATATGCTAGGAGCGTTGGCCTGCGTGGGCAAGTCCAATGGATTTCTCCCACTGACTTCTTGTAAGTTGACGAGACAACACGCGCGCACCCTAGCTACCATGCTTGGGTGGGCCTATTATTATCTCTCTTGGTGGCCTCTAGTGGGTCGTTGAGACAGACGGTGCTCCCCGCTAACATTGTGGGTGGGCACACCATTGTTGTTCTCGACGGCTACCGTCGAGTGAATGTCATCTAGCTAGCCCCAAACGATGTCATTGCGTAAGGTCTCGATCGTGCTACTGTTGACGGTCGAGAGTACATGTCTCGACTCTCGATAACCGAATTGTCAAGAAAGCCGAGTTCTACCAACTGTTTTGTCCCGACGGCCTTGTCTTGATGGCCGGCTGTCAAGATAGACCTCTCTCAATGTTTTTTCTTTTCTGATTTTTTGACTGTTCTAGCTATTTTCATTTAATCTCTTATAGTGATAGCTATAGGATCAGAAAATTTCCATATTCTCTTTTTCTAATGTAGTAACTATATGGATGATTATTCTCTGCTAAGCGATGGCCTGTGCATGATTACAGACGAAAAATTATAAACCACACAGCTAGCCTACAAAGGATGCCCACAGTTTTCCAAGTTGCGCCACGAGGCTTAACACTAATTGAGAGTGCATGGACATGATCTGAAGATAATTACTTGGTCTCAATAATCACATCCCCTGTAGCTAAGCTACATAGCTAATCCTGTTAAATTTGCAGTAGTATTAAATTACCACCCAAGAAAAGAAAGTGCACCTACTTAATATACCGTGATCTGATGACCAGGAACTGAACACGTCATTGCTAGAGTCAAACCCCACAGCATCGATTGATCAATTTAAATTGGATAAGGGAGACGGCCGAGATAACTGGAATATGTGCGTGTGTGTGTGCTGTAGCTCACCACATGTTCCCCAAACAAAGGCAATAGTGGGATTCATGGTACCGATTCCCTGTATACCCAACTAACTTAAAGAGGCCTAATTGGTATATATCTTAATTATAGAACTGGAAACCCGTGACAGGCAGGGATTGACAGAGACAGGCTTATCTATATGTAATGCTTAGCTACTACTTCACCCCGATTGAAACACTGTTACTTTGAATATCGACAGGATAAATAACGAAGATCTAACCAATAATCAGTTCCACTATAAAATTGGCGCTTTGTCATGACACCAAGTTTAAGACATAACAATCATATATATGCCACCTATACAAAAAGGAGCATATAAAAATAAAAAAATGTGAGGTGAAAAGTACAAGTTTATTCAACTCCTAAATTTGTAAACTCCACAAATTAGCATTCCAAGTGGCAAAGTTAAAAAAATTCATAAAATTCAACACAAAAAATTTAAAATCTTGAGTTATCAAAAAACGTATTTAATCCATTAAACTCTGAACCAGCAATTCAACATTCCAATTATTGGTTCAAACAAATTTCATTAATTTCACATTTTGTTTGAATTTCTAATTTCAAATGACAAACTATGGAGTTCAAAATTTGATGTGATTCATACAGGTGTATTTGACAACTCAACATTTTCTAATTTTTAATTGTTAATATTTGAATTTAATAAATTAATTTAATTTTCACATCTCATATTTTGTGGTGTGGGGCTTCACAATTTGAGGAGTTAAATACACTTGTATTTTCCTTTTCAATTTTTTTTGAGTTTGTATTTAATGTTTTTTTTTATCTGTGGTTGTATGTATTAAGTGACATTTTACAGTAGTGGTATACTGTACAACATAAGAACCTCTTTGGCAATGCCCTCAGCCCAATTTTCCCTAATGTTCATGAGATATATTCCTAGTTCTTTTAATTCATTTTCCCTGTATGTCACACTATGTTCTAAACTACTTTTGCAAAAAGAAATGTGGGGCCTAATGACAACATGACAATACACCATGAGATCAGAGAAATTAACGATGATCCAAAGGAACATTTTGCGAGGGAAAACAAAACTATCCCCCTACTTTTATATTTATTAATGTTGATTATCAAGATCCCTAGTAGAAGTCTTGTTGAAAATAATGCAACTTCCATGCTTAGAATAGGATTTCCTATTACTGTCATGATTATCAATTGTGGTTCAAATATGTGCCACATAGTCACCATACTTTTTTTTCAAAAAAAAAATTTCACTAGTTGAATTGTGACATGGTTCCCTCTCTCCTCTCCTCTCGCACTACTTTGGCAAACCTCTACCAGATGACCAATGCCACATCGACTGCCAACCACTACCCATGTTCCCCTCATGTCTAATCTCCCAGCCCCCTACCATTGTTGATCACATACCCTTCCTCGTTACACCGCGAGCGGTTGGGGCCTTTACTCAATGTGGGACGATATTGGTTGGGCTCTCGCAGGCGAGCCGCCCCATCTCCTCATGCCACCACAAATGTGGCACCAAGGTAAGGGAAGATGTGTGTGAACATGACGCCATAGGGTGATAGGATATTGGTCAACAACCGAGCCACATGTTGGTCGCTAGCGAGGAGGGACTGGGCACACAATTTTATAATAATTGTGGGCACACAATTTTATAATAATTGTATGTCTTTTTGACTAAACAAACAAGGTATAGAACATAAATCTTGATGCACTAAGATTTATACTCGAAAGTTGTACAAGCGTAGAAATATTTTTGTGCTAAAAATTTACTCTCACAATATCATAAAATTACAACTGAATAAGCAAGTCATTTTTTGGTTAAAAAATAAGATAGGGTAAAGTTAGTCCACATTGAGTAGTTTTAAAAAGGTTAAAACTCTGGCTCTTGAAAAAGAGGAAACCTATAAAACAATATACTGTTCCATGCCTCTGATACAGTATGGCCACATCTCTTCTTTTTCTTTTTCTTCTTTGTCTTCTTCGTTGTCGTAATCATCGTTGTCCTCCTATCACGCTCGCTCACCTCCTTCTTTCTTGCATGCCCTCTGTCGTTGACCTCGTCGGTACCGCCCTATCCTCTTGATTTGGGAATGGGTTTCCAGTTCTACTGAGTTTTAGAGGGAGGTCTGGGAGGTGGCGGCTCGACGGGGGAAGGTGGTAGGGAGGGGAAGGTGGCGGAGCCATGGAAGCGGTCGAAGACGATGGGGTGGTGGCACTCGGTGGATTGGGACACAACAACTGAGAAAGCGTGAGTGCAACGTGGGAGGAGGAAGAAGATGAAGACGGGGAGGTGTTGTATTGTTCGGGATAGGGCTGGAAAAATAGCTCGTGCAGCTCGGCTTGGGCTCGAACAAATTTGGCTCGATGTGAAAAGAAGAATACCCTCATATACCAAACGTTCGCTAATTAGTACCGCGTCTTCAAAATTGTAACCTTCCCATGGCATATAAGCTACTAATATGTTTTTTCCTAAAGCAAGTTCCCCACCAATTGTTTGGATCGGCTCGGCTCGGACCTCTAAACGGCTCGAGCCAAGCCTATTTTTGAGGCTCGTTAAAATAGCGAGCCGGCTCGGGCTCGGCTCGTTTCCACCCCTAGTTTGGGAGGAGGAAGAAGAGGAAGACGGGGAGGTGTTGTATTGTTTGGAACGGAGCAACATAGGGTCGGAGAGCAGCTCAAACATGCTGGCCCACGGGCCGAGGCAAAGGCCCAGGCATGGCCCGAAATATGTGGTAAAAATTGTGACTCCAGGCTTTGAACCAGAGACCTCTTGACATCCAAAGCCTTGTTGCCACACCTATTAGCCACTAGAACTTGATTTCACTTGTGTTGGTTGTGTCATGTGATATTATAATATACATATTGATAAATAAAAAACAGAAAAAATTAAGCGTGCCGTGCCGGGCCGGCCCGGCGTGCCCGGCCTTCGGCCCAAGCACGGCCCGCTGACCGGGCCGTGTTGGCCCGAGCCCGATGCTTGTCGTGCCGGCCCGAGCCCAATGCGTGTTGTGCCGTGCCGTGCTTCGGACCGGGCCAAAATGCCGTGCCTCGTACCAGTCCATTTGGCCATCTATAGCGTATAGTCGTTATAAAACCCCATGCACTCACTCTCCACTCTCCACAGGGTGTCCCAAGACAAAGTATTGCTTCAGCTCTACTCTGCTCTGCTCTGCTCTTACCAGCTTCCAGCTCATCTGGTGCGCAGTGCGCGGTGCAGCCGATCGATGTGCACCACCACCCCCGTGCCGTCGGTGCCGGCGGTATCGGTGGCCGGCGGCAAGGGCGGCCGGCACGTGTACGTGACGCTGCCACAGTGCGCGGGCGTCCAAGAAGGCGGCGCGGCTGGCGCCCATTGCCGGCAGCACCAGAAGTGCCACGGGGACGACGACGTCCTCCTGCCGGCGGCGGGGGAGACCGTCCGCGAGGCGGCGGCGCTGTGCCGGCTGGCGTGCCCGATCGCGCTCACGGCGCTGCTCCTCTACTCCCGGTCGGCGCTGTCGATGCTCTTCCTCGGCTCCCTCGGCGACCTCCCGCTCGCCGCCGGCTCCCTCGCCATCGCCTTCGCCAACATCACCGGCTACTCGGTGCTCTCCGGCCTCTCCCTGGGCATGGACCCGCTCTGCTCGCAGGCGTTCGGCGCCAACCAGCCGCGGCTCATGGGCCTAACGCTGTTCCGCGCCGTCCTCTTCTTGCTCTGCTGCTCGCTGCCGCTGTCCGCGCTCTGGCTCAACATGTCCAAGATCCTCGTCTTCCTCGGCCAGGACGCCGAAATCACTGCACTGGCGCAGGAGTATCTCCTCTTCTCCCTCCCCGACCTCTTCTCCTTCTCCCTCATCCACCCGCTCCGCGTGTACCTCCGCTCGCAGGGGATCACACAGCCGCTCGCCGCCGCCGCGGGCGCCGCCGTGCTGTTCCACGTGCCGGCGAACTACGTGCTGGTAGAGCGCCTCCGCCTCGGCGCCCCCGGCGTCGCCGCCGCCGCGTCGGCGTCCAACTTCGTGCTCCTCGGCGTGCTGCTGGCGCACGTCGGCCGGCGGGACGCCGGGCTGCGCGCAGCGGGGGGCGGGCCGACGGCAGAGTGGCTCGCCGGGTGGGGACCGCTCGCGCGGCTGGCAGCGCCGAGCTGCGTGTCGGTGTGCCTTGAGTGGTGGTGGTACGAGGTGATGATCCTGATGTGCGGGCTCCTGCCGGAGCCGAAGTCGGCGGTGGCGTCCATGGGCGTGCTCATGCAGACGACGGCGCTGGTGTACGTGTTCCCGTCATCTCTGGGGTTCGGGGTGTCGACGCGAGTGGGGAACGAACTGGGCGCGAACCGCCCGGGCCGCGCGCGCGCTGCGCCGCACCTGGCCGTGGTCAGCGCCGCCGCGATGGGGCTCGCCGCCATGTCGTTCGCGGCTGGGATGCGCCACGCGTGGGGTCGCCTCTTCACCGCCGACGCCGACATCCTCCGCCTCACCGGCGCCGCGCTGCCGGTTGTGGGGCTCTGCGAGCTCGGCAACTGCCCGCAGACCGTCGGCTGCGGCGTGCTCCGCGGCAGCGCCCGGCCGGCGCGCGCCGCCCACGTGAACCTCGGCGCCTTCTACCTCGTGGGCATGCCCGTCGCCGTCGTGCTCGCCTTCGGCCTCGGCGTCGGCTTCGTCGGGCTCTGGGTGGGCCTCCTCGCCGCGCAGGTGTGCTGCGCCGGGCTCATGCTCTGCGTCGTGGGCTCCACCGACTGGGAGGCGCAGGCGCGGCGGGCCCAGGCGCTGACGTCGGCCTCCAACTCCGACGTGGAGAAGCGGGGGGCCCACGCGTCGGCGACGGCCGCGGCAGGGGGAGCCAGGCCGGAGAAGGGGGAGCAGCACGAGGTGGACGCGGGGAAGAGGAGGCGCTACGAGCCGTTGATCTCGAACGAGGAGGCCGAGCCCGGGACAGTACAGGTGCTTTGAGATTGGTGAAAAGCGCCAAGCCATTTTAATTCCCGATTTCTTACCGCTGATTAATTGGACTACTGGTAAACTACCAAGTACTTGTGGTAACTAATTAATGTGTATGTTGTTTTTCTTTGGTGGTATGCACGTACGAACATGGTGTTATGGAACCCTGAATGTGTTGTTAGCTCAATGGAGAATATTTTAATTTTCTCGCTGTCCTTTGAGATCGTATGGAGTGTTTAATCTAGCCATGTTTGTTTCTTTACCACAGTAAATTACTAACATTAATTGATACTTCTATACATTATATACATATCCATGCATGGTATTTGCATGTATTACTTTCAAATTAACATACACAAAAACCACTTACACTGCCTACAGGACTAGATAGATTCCTAGAAAAATCTCAAATTCTTCCGAGATAGGCATTCTTAAATCTTTCTTCGATTATTAGTTTTGAGTTTTTTAAGCCAGTAGTCAATACAACGGATAGATAGATAATTCCAACGTTGTAGAACATGTTGAAGCCTCGAGAGTATCTGTTTTAAATTATTTATCCATGATGGTAATCAAGGATGTTTTATGATCCATTTTAATGTTATACCCTAGTAAAGCTGATGAAATTGTTGTTTCTAAAGAAGTTTAAATGTATGCGGCCAATCAAATTCATGCATGCAGCCAACTAAATCCATTAATTAGAGGTAGCATGGTCATCTCAATGTATATTTTCACTCGAATTTGTGTTTTATCGGTCCATACGAAATGGTGGGCGTGAAAAATATAGCCAACCCGAAAGTGAGTAATTTCAATGCCGCAGAACGTGCTGAAGCCTAACGTTTGAATCATGAGTCAGAGCAACTCTAGGTGGCCGGCCCTCAAACATTGCAGCACTGAACAGTGGAGCCGCCGGAAGGAACGAACATCTTAGAAGTAATGTAAATTGTGAAAGAAATTTAGAGGGGCCGATAGAGGAGACAACGATAGTGTTTTAAAAAAAGAGAGACCAGAGAGAGGTCGATAGAGAAGACATCCATAGTGTTTTGAAAGAGATCAGACCAGAGAGGAGACGCCGAAGACGCTCTTTATCGGTCGGAACATCCAAGGCCAGCTAGGATTGCATCGACACAGGGCAATTTAAGAGAGCACTCCTCGGCTCCTTTCACACCGGACTTTTAATTAATTAGACGGGAGAGGAGGGAGCCGTGCCTCCCAGTGGGGAAGCAGGCCGGGCCTAAGGAAGGCAACCTAGCTAGCTAGCTAGCTAGATGCGCCATCTCAATCAAGAGCTCACGCCCAGCGCGCGCGCGCGTTAAAAGCCACAGCTTTTCCATCGGTTTTACCATGCACCGATGCACACGTACACCACCCCGGCCTCCTAATCGCTCGATCTGTACGTACGCGGCTCCCATCCATGGATCGATCGACCCACGCACCCCACGACGATGATACCACTTTAAGACGATGGAGACAAGGGAAAAAACAAGACGGAAACTGTTCCCAGGGACCAGCAGGGTTTTTTCTTTCTTTAATTTTTCTCTCCGATTTCTTCTGGGGCTTAATCTGTAAGGGAGCCCACTGTATTGCAAGTTGTATGCATGCTCTTCCGATGTTAGAGCGTGCTTATTAGAGAATACCGAATAATCCTTCTATACCCTCCTCTAAAACACTGTGCAAGGGAGCATCTCTATGAATAGTGTTTTAGAGGGGGTATAGTGGGGCTATTGGAGATACTCTTACTACTTGCATAAATAATCATACTCTAGGATTTCTCAACATAACGTTTGTAGCTCTACGCTGGCCCTATTATTTTATATATCTCTCTTGCATTTTGTTCATGTTCGACCTAACTAGACCGGCCTATTACCGTAGTAAATAAAAGATAAGAGAGGAAGGTGTAGGTAGATATGCATTAAATAATAGTAAAAAAGAGATACTCCCTCCAGCCTTATATTTCCTATCGCTGGAGAGATTTGCACTATGTTTGGAAATTCCTATCGTCGTAGCTTCTTGAGCAGTGTTCCGCCGGAAATTGCGTTCCTTTTCCCTGGCCATTGATGGCGCTAGACTTTCAAAGCACACGCGCTGTATGGTCTCAGCTGCATGCCCGGCGCAAAGCAAAAAAATTCTGCTGCATGGGACTCGAACTCGGGTTTCCGAGGCTTTGGAATGTGGGATGAACCAGCTAAGCTAGAAGCCTTTTGTGAAATGGGTAGCATTCCGAGATATTTGTTATAGCACAATAAGAAAGTACACTCTAATTAATCACTTCTTGGTATGTGAGATTACGTCTAAAACGATAGGAATTACTAAACTGGAGGGAGTATAAATAATGATTAAATAGTGTCTGAATCGATCTAAACTAGGCTTAAGAATGGCATATAACCCATTTTAGTATTCATAGCCTAAAATCTACGGTGCATGCCCCAGGAATGGGGCGGCTGACAATAAACATGCTTTTACCTCGTAATTTTCTCTCTGCCCTACGTACTGGCTTGCATGTGTGTAATTTTAACGATGATGAACTGGCGGCTGTTTTCGATCTGTCGCCTACTGGCTTACGGTTACGGGCATGTGTTCATCTGGAGCTGTACTGACTTTTGCATTTAATGAGGCACCATTAGCTTGGCCCATGCTAGCTGTACGGGGAACAATATATGGAGTTTGCAATTCACGTGGTAAATATATAGGCTGTTTTGAGAGAGGCGCTTTATTTTCTTACTGGGCCATATCGATGAGGAACTCAAAATCTTCGAAATGAATTGCATGCTTCGTCGTACATTTGCCATTCTTAAGGTTTCAGTTATCTACGTTTTTAAAACTATTGTTTAACTAGTGCAAGCAGGTTTACTCTCGGAAAGTAACTTGTTGATGAGGTAGTACTAGGTGTCCCCGATAGATATGACAACCCATAGTGTATAGCGTATTGTTGTCTAGGGCATCAATATTTCACCATTGAGGCTTCTCATCCCATATGATTATGGATGATCTAGCGGTGCTATTTTGTTTTGTGAAGCTACATATATATCCTCCACCATCTTGAACGTTAAGTGGAATCTTGAACCTCAAGTGTGTGATCCTTCCATTAGGCATGATGGAGGCAGCGACACCCCATGCTGCAATTGCTAGGGCTATCTTTCCCTGGGAATGGGCAGTGGCAAACAATGGCTGTAAAGAAAAGATTTCCCTTGGCCTCTCGGGGTATTCATGAAAAAGTTGCCTCCCCAGTTGTCATCGATGGCAACTAAAATCCGATTGTACGATAATCTTTGTTCACAGTCGAAGGAGTCTAAAATAGCTATATGCTCTTGTTCCACCACAATGTTGAATTCTTCGATGATCTCAGGATTCATGTCCTATCTAGTCCGACATCTCGTCGATTTTAGGTAGATGTGAAATGACGTTCTCCTTACCCATCGAATGGAGCAAGTTTTTTATATCTAGGAGGATCCATTGTCTATTGCATGAAGACATGAATGATCGTTAATAATCCTTTGACATTCCCTCTAAACAATTGTTCCAAAGACCACGCTCATTGCTAGACTCATAGAAGATCAATGTTGTCACGAAAAGCCTTTGAAGTGATGATGTCATCTATAACAACTCTGCTTCGGCTAGACACTTATCAAGGTTATTGTCGGCCTCAATTAAGCCCTTCTTTGTGCAGCTCCACGAAAGGATAGACAAAGCATGCCATCCATTGTCCTAAAATCTTTGAAGATGCTTTGCTGGTAACATAGCTCAAACAGGGCCTGCAAGTAGTAGTATCGCCTTCCTTCAGCTTGGTTGGCTGATACAATTCTACCGATTCGTGTGCTTCTCTCCCTTTGCTTTCAGTACTTTCTACCCCCTTCCTAGGTAAAACTCATAGGAAAATTCTTATATAGGATGCTTTGAGCCATCTCATGTTCCTTATTTGCTTCAAAGTAAGCGGTCAACATGATCCTCTCGTCGCTTTGCCGAACTATGACGTTACAAAGATTCTGTAATCTTCACTAATAGATGAAATATTATTATGGATTGCCTCACGCTCCTTGTAACAGCAAGCCACTATTATCACATGCATGTAGTTAGATCATTCACAATTAAGACATTGATATCACAATTAACTGATAAATCACAAAACTTCGTTAACAACTTTAGTACAAATATATTTACAACTTCATTCATATTGACCTCATTCACAATAACATCATTTACGGTGCATATTAATTAATAATAAAAAATATACATGATCGAGAGTATTTGAAGTCTGCAATTCAAAAAAATAATTATTTCATTATTTTTGTTTATCTTTTCCATGCATCGCTCTTGGTAGTTATAGATGGAATCGTCAGTTCACTGGTCCTTGTCGAAGTGCACAATCTCCATCCTTGTTCGTGAAACTCACCTTTTATATTTATGACCTCGTCAACTAGAAAACCAACGAGGTGCTTTTTGATTACTTTGACTCAGTGTGACGAGAGTGTGGCACCTTCCTCCAAATTGTGGAGTGGTCATACATTATATTAATTAATCAATCATTGAATTTGTACGAGATGTGAGGAGTAGACATTATTTAGTATTAATTATATTTAATCATCCTATGTTACCTTTTAACACGTTACTAGCACCGGTGTAGGCGTGCATAAACTTACATAGAAGCCGCATAAATTGTTGTCCGACTTCTATCTCATACAATGTGGTGAAAAAATTGAGAAAGTTGAAATGGATGCAAAGTTAAAAGGTTAACATTATGTTGTATGTACTTGAGAATTGAATGTAATATCAAATTGGGAGGCACTATTGGGCAGGCGCCTGCAATTTCAGTATTTGTGCAGACACATACCACGTATACGCATGCACACCTCGGGCAAAAAAATTCGGGATGTTTTTCGGCTAAGATATAGGTTATCGTACGGTTTCGGTTTTTCCGTTAGTTACTACACATAAAACTTTAATTTCAAAAATTACAATTTCAAATATCAATCAAAACTTATCAACTGTTGTAACTTGCAAAAATTGTTACATTGATTTTTCAGCTATAAAAATAATTAATATCAATTAAACTGTAATATATAGGAGGAAAATAGTAAATTTAAATAGAATAGTATCGACGGCATAACGATGAGCCGTCGAAAATGACAACGCCGTTTGGCATTCTTAACGTTCTTGTATACTGACTCGACGGTTTCATTATTAGCCGTCGACACTAGCGTGGCATTGTCATCTGTATCGACGGTCTTGTTTGGGCCGTCGAGACAGAGCTTACTGTGTCGACGGGGAATTTATGGCCGTCGAAGGACGTTTTGGCACTCGAAACTGTTGACGTTTCCTGTAGTGAAAGAAAGTGGAATTTTTTGTGTCTGCACGTTTTGGATAATTGCAGGCGCCTGCAAAATAGCAATTGTGTATCAAATTCCCCCTTAAATTTGCCACGCCTTTTTCATAGAACCATGCAAATGCGCTATACGTGATTATGAATTTTAATGATTAGTGTTCGATTCAATCAAAGGAAATAGAACTATAACAAGACTAAAAGGAACAAAAATACCAGTTGAGGAAGTCTATAATGTTTTGATAGCTTTGTATTTGGTCTCCTTTGTAAGTCTATGACTATGATGCTGCTATAATCTAGCTAGATAATAAGAAAGATCCGGTATATGTTAGCGTAGCAAATTAATTCTAACACCATGTTACAAAAAGTAGAACGAGCAGCTGGTATAAAAAAACACGTACTTAAAGTTGTAGGGTAAAAGTTTATTTTTCTTAAAGTTTTGTCTGACTAGTGCATTGAATATGTTGGTCTCTATTGCCCTGGTTGTCTGTTGCGACACTTTAATTTGTTGACAACTATGGGCCAATGAGCCTAATTGATCGACTTCTAGATCCAAAATTTTTCATTAATCATGGAATCGTAACCTAAATTTGAGCTATATTCACGTCTTCAATAGGAGCTACATCTTAATCTAAGTAAACTCCATACATATGCAACAATATTTTGCAACCTATTTCAAAAAATGATTAAGCTAGATTTACATTCAAAATCCTTCGTCGATTATACAAACACTCTTTCTTCAAATTTAAAGTAAAGAGACAACTATATTTAACTACAAGGGACGCTACTAACCTTGAAGCCCTTGGTTTGAAATAAAATCACCAAATTTTAAAGAAATTGGGCAGCACCACCGCCCCACCACCTCGTGCTTGGGCGCCGGCGACTCCTATCTGTTCTTAGCCGTGGCAGTGTGAAGAGGAGGAAGACTGTATAATAGTGTATGAGGATATTTACTACCGGACGTCTGCAAATTTGATCTTTTATAAGCCTGACACTTTGTGGCCGGCTTTAATTTGTACGTACCCTCTTTCTTTTGAATATTTTAGGGTTTCTTCTCGAGCGGTGTTTGCCAACTTTTCCTCTCATCCAGACTCGTGGTAGAACATTTAATTGCAAGTAACATATATATATGGGTTTTCATACAAACGTACACGAAATTTATAATTTGTGGGACTTGCTATGCACCAGGCGCCTGCAAGTTAGCGATTCATGCAGGCGCCGGTGTCCTTCGATGACGCTGCAGCTGCTCGCCTACGCGTAGCCGTCGGCCGTCTACATAACATATGAGCGCACATAACATATGAGCGCACGTACAAGCGTACGTATAAATACGATGCGACTGCTAACTAGTATATGTATAAATAATAAATTAAAAAATAAAATAAAATAAATCTACAAAAAACAAAAAATTCACTATCGCAAAACATTTTTTTCCAATAAATAAAAATGTGGAAAAACAGTAGAAATTCAGTGGGATTTTCACTAATTGAATGCTAATTAAATAAAAAATAGCAAAAAATCAAAAAAACAAAATATATCTATAATAAACAATACACGACAAATTACCTAAAAACAAAAGACAAAAATAAATCTATAATAAACACGAAACAAAATAAATCTATAAGTACACGCATGCACACCTCGGGCAAAAAAAATCCACTATCGCAAAACATTTTTTTCCAATAAATGGAAATGTGAAAAAACAGTACAAATTTAGTGGAATTTTTTGCGCCTGCACAATTTCGCAAATTGTACAAGCAAAAATGAAAAATAGAAATATACAGTTTGGTTCGTGGTCAATGAAATTTGGCCAATAAAAAATAAAAAATGGAAAAGTATTTAAAATGGATTGATTAGGATTTTAGAAGAATTATGAAATTTTTTCTACGCAATTTGGACTCTAGATAAAATAGGTATGAAAAAAAGAAAATTAAATGGAAAAACAAACATTCTAAACGCGCCTGTAGTATCGTTGCTGTGTGCCTACATTTGGCAGGCGCCTGCCGAATAGCCGCCGCGAATTTATAATGCTAATTGGAGTAATTAGTACTATTTAAGCTAGCAAGGCGTCTGCACATGTCAAGGGTTACAAACCTTTAATTTTACGTTATCTGTTGATCGTCATTGCCCTTGTCTCTTGTCTCGAATTATTTAACTTCAATTCAAATATAATTAGTTGAGCTAGCTTTTGAACAAAGGTCGCACCAGATCTCAGTGGTGAAGACGGTCGACCTACCTAGGAAAGGACAATAGCGAAAACTGCATGCTAACCCATGGATTCGGTTGACATTTTGCACCAAGCATGCTAGTTTTTTTAAGGGGTAAATTAAGAACATACCACTCGAGAGATGATGTACGACATAAATGTCATCGTAAAGCTCGTATCTCCCTAGATTTCAGTATAAAGCATGTTTACTTCCATACCGTCAGGTTTTTCTCTGACCAAATACCCCCACCTCCTCTTCATACTCCTCTGTCCCTCCTCTCTCTCCCTCGTCCTCTCTCCTCTCTCGGCTAGGCCGTGCTATGCGCATTGCCTCCCCTCTGCTCGCAGCCGCCACCGCCACCCGTGGCCGGAGTTCGCTGCCACTGCCGTCACCGGAGTCTGCCACCAGCCCACCACTATCATCGTCGGAATCCGTTGCTCTGTTGACAAGGATGGCCTGACCCCGAGCTTTGCACACTACCGTTGTCGATGGCCAAGACCTGAGCTCCATGTGTCACCTCCCTCTCCTTTCTCCTCTCACGTTGGCTCTCCTTTCTCCTCTCACGTATTATGGGACGGGAAGCGGAGCTCTGGCTAGAATTTCAACGGGAAGTGGCGGTGCACGCGGTGGTCCAAAGAGGAAGAAAAATGGAAAAAGGAAAGCGGCAGTTTGAAGGTAAACTTGATGAAAGAGGAAGCACTACAGGAAACGAAATCAGTGTGGGAAGCTGAAAATTCAGCATCGGCGGCCAAAATACCGACGACAAAGGAACAATGTCGGCGGTAAACAATAAACCCGCCCACAAAGGAACATCACGACTGGCTATGTCGTCGGCCTAATTAAAACCGCCGACAATACGCCCAATCAATACTGCGCGCGTCCGCAAATTTGAATTTCCGAGCCCGCAATTCAAGTCTATGTCATCGGCCCTATAAAGGCCAACCACATTGTATCTCGCATTGACGGTAACTTAACGTCCCAAACAGTTGCAGTTAAGTTTAGTAGAAAAGTCAGTGTCTCTGCCATGTGGGGCCAACAAGGGAGAACTCACGGGTAGGGCAGCCAGGAGCTATGTGGTCAACCAATGAAAAAACCGCCGACAAAAATTATCTATTTAGGCGGTTTTCTGGAAACCGCCGACACTACTTAAAGTAACTGACTTGTGGGCCTCTCTAAGGAAAGTACCGGTTACGTAGTCTGTGTCGGCGGCCACAACGTATGCCGACCACACAGACCATTCCTCCGCTCGATCCGAGGCATTGTTTTGTGCAACGTAAGGTTTTAGGGCATGCACAATTCATAACAAGTCATTCATAACAACGTATGCCGACCCATTCCTCTTCCCATTCCGACCATCCCTCCGCTCGATCCGAGGCATTGTTTTGTGCAACGTAAGGTTTTAGGGCATGCACAATTCATAACAAGTCATTCCATATGGTTGTCACGTCCTGTGTTGCACTTTCGACACACAGTCCCTTTGTAACGCTGAGATTGTATCAGTTTCGTAACGGACTTGTTCGGGTTAGGAATGAACTTATGCCGAAAGTGTACGGAAGGGCGGGAAAGCCTCGTGGATTGATTTGTTTTGTGTTGCGCATGCTCTAAACTCTAACTTTGCACAAAGCAATTCTTCGGATCAAGCCGAGGACGGGCCAGAAAGCGGCGGGTACACGACGTGTATGGGGTCTATGTGGTTGGCTATTATTATGCCGCCGACATAGGTGGTCTATGTGGTTGGCAAAAGTTATGCCGCCGACATAACTGTGTATCACTGTCTTGTGGGCCTATCACAGTTGTGAGCCAGGGTTTTATGTAGCAGTGTCGGCGGCCTAGACTTGCCGCCGACACTGGTAATTTTTTAGAAAAAACAGATGGCCTGTGCGCCGACCTCAGACCTAGCGTACAGGCCAGATCGCGCGCCGCCTCCACCTCTGGCCGCCGCCTCCCCTCCCTGCCGCCTGCACTCCCCGCCGCCACCGCCTCCACCACCCGCTGCCACCGTCTCCACCCTTCCTTTGCGGCTGCCCCACGCCCGCTGACCCGGCCAGCGCCGTCCCGGTGCCGCCCGTGCGCCGCCTTCCCCACCAGTGTCGGCCCAGCCACTACTCGGTGGCCCACGCCGGCCGTCCTCGGTGGCCGTCCACCGCCGGCCGCCCTCCCGATGGTCGTCCACCCCCGGCCGCCCCCCGGTGGCTCTCCACCCTCGACCACTACCGCGGCCGCCTCCGGTGGCCGTCCACCCCCGGTCGAGTCTCGTATAACTTCGTATAATGTATGCTATACGAAGTTATTACGACCCGGTCGCCACCGGTGGCCGTCCACCCTCGGCCGCCCCCAGCCACTACCCCGGCCATAGTGCGGGTCACCTGATCTTATAGTCAATTTATTAAAGAAGAGTGGGGAAGATCAGGTGAACCATCGGCTGAAAAAATTAACAAGCTCAAACGACAAGGGCGGGACAAGATCATCCAAATTTTTTAACATGGTTCCATTACCACGTAAGTTTCTATCTCTTATACAGCACAATTCCATCATTACGTAAGTTTTGATGAATCTTCAACATTGTTATGGTTGTGCAGTGTCAAAAACATTCCAGCGTGCATAACGATCTTCGACAAATGTCACGTGGATGCAGTCGTAGAATTAAGGTCCATGGATGCTATGATTGCCATGGATATCGTTTTCGATCCGAAGCGGCTGAGTCTTCTCGCCCAAATGCAAGCACAGTTAATAGCGGCGTCGTTAGTTATGTGACAGCCGACTTTGATGGTCCAGACATAGAGTATTACGGGATTATTGAGGAGATAGTGTATATATATGGAATCACACAGATTTTATAATGGCATCTAGAGAGTTATAGACTTTCTGGTAACATTTACGTCGTAGAGCAACTTTCTAACTAGTGGCATATATATATGCAATTTACTTTTTGTTCCTCCGGACTATCAAGGAAAAAAATGCTATAGGTCAAACGATTTGAATGTTTGGAACTGAATGTATAGTACTTATTAATTTGTAATGGCTGATGACGAAAAAGGAGGAAAACAAAACAATGGGGACGATTAATACTAGAGATAAAATTAGTGGGGGCGAACCGGCGAAGTGAACGTACACCACCGATCGCGGCTGGTAAACAAAGGTTAAATAAACGAGCAGTAAAGGGTTGCATTGCATGTTGTAGTAATAAACAACGAGAAAAATATGCAGTGCATGCTCCACAGGTTAATTAAGTGCTTAACAGCTGACACGTGAACGTTGATTCATGTTTAACCTTTACCAAATCTATGCGATATTTTTCCCCTCCTTAAATGTGCTCACGAGCAATGCGGGATCGAGAACGACCAAACTTAATTACTTTCCAGAAAGGAAAATTAATTAAGATAGACGCCCTAACGAATTAAAAAAAATGCAATTGTTATTTCTAGCTTGTTTGTTGAAACAATAAGTTAACAAGGCACTTCTAATTTTAGGGATAAATACATTTAATTAGTAGGTACTCCACTAATGAGCATTCTGCGTGTTTTTTAGTATTATCTAGACAACCAGCCCTAATTGAACCACGGACATCTAGCTTTGATCAAAATGTGCGTTAGCTAGTATATAAATGACTAAGATGATGAGATCGAGCTGCGGACAGATACATGATTATTCAAACGTTAGTATCATCGGTCGGATTCATTGCTGGTGATGGAACGCTAAGGAACTGGACCAGCTAATTAAGCAAATAATTGCACCCATGCTATAGCTAGCTAGTTGAAGATAGATATAAAAATAATTATTGGATCGAGCTGAGCTGATCTAGTACATATGCATGGGATGGGAGCAAGTGAGACTGCACTTTCACAACCCGGCCTCACCATGTGCTGATGGAACCACGAAACTGACTCCGTGTTTGGATCCTAGCACCCAAACATGACCATTTTGGACACCATTTTGGACCGCCTGGTACTTGACCCAGCGTTTGGGGGGATTTGTATTTGGAACATATAAATTGTTGTGGAATTGGAATTAAAATTTACCTGGTATAATCTTGTTGCAGGCTTCTAACTGCCTAGAACTAAATCTACACTTCTAGATATATATGTATAGAACCATGACAACATGCTTGCGGCCGTACATTGGGATTCTTGACATTGATAGGTTTTCTATTACAGTACCGTATTGATTTGGATGTCGAGACTCCTAGATTATTTGTCATACGTCATACTGTTTGCACTAAATTGGTTAGGCATGCTTCGATAATTGTTAGCTTGGATACATATCACTCAACATGTGAAATTTCTTGATTTCCATACATGCCTCAGATCTCTCCGATCTCCCCTTCGTTCCAACAACATAGCCAACGCCATAACGAAATTGAGCGAGACCTTTGTGTTCGTGAATGTCTCACTTCGGCATATTCAACAACCTCGCGCACACACGTTTCTATATATGCACCTTCTCTAGCACCATTTACTTCTGTTGCATGAAATAGGACGGCAGTTCTCCTGCCCCTTTTTCAAAAACTCTTTCTTCTTTTAACTAAAAATAAAAGATGTGTAAATAGAGGACTGGAGGCACGAGAATAATTAGAACGTACAATGACGCGGTGACAAACAACAGAAGTTGAGCGCGCACACGGTGGATCGATTCACAGTCCACCTTGACCCATTGGGCTACATTGCGCCCCTAATTAATTATCCAGCTAATTAAAAGGATAATTAATAGGTTAGTCTAATATCTAGCTCTTTCTACGCACGTATCATTCGCCCGTGCGATGGCAATCTGCCTTTTGACAAACGCCCGACTGGCAGTTACTTTTCACACGTGCAGACCTACCTACGGCCGGGCTACGGCTCGATTTATATATGGACAAGGCAACCGATACATCTCGTAGAAATGCTAATAAATGATATATCGTTCCAACAGCATATGGGTTTCATACAGTGGTTCATATGTTTCATTCGGCATTTCATAGTGTATTTTATATATGTTGTGTTTTATAAACGCTCCATCTAGCATTCCATGAGTTTTTCATTCGGTTTCCCACCTTTCTAAGTGTTTCATGTGTTTCACAGGATATTTCACATAATGTTTCATGTAAAATATCTGTACTACATCAACGGTATACCGTTTGCTAGTACATGTCGGTATCTTATACTACAACGGAAGGAGAGCTAGGAGGCTAGCTAGGACGTCCATTTCTGGAAAAGAGCTAGGAGGGGTGGGTAAGGGCGACGGGTGCATGTGATGGCTTCCCCTCCTACCGGGCAAAGCCCCACAAAGGGACTCCACCTTGCTAATTAAGCGGGTCACCTCCTACCCTACTAGCCCGATCTATCTACCTGCATGCATGCAGCACCAGCTAGCACATCACCGAGGCACAACACTGTGTCATCCCCCACCCAAATTAACCATTTCATTGCGCGTGCTCACGGTCTAGCTAGTCAATTTTAGTTGAGCTTAGTTTGTTAATTTGCTTCGATCGTCACATGAGGCCAATCTCGCTAACTAGCTCTTAGTCATTGGCTAATAAACATAAACATAGGTACAAAAGTGAAGAGAAGAACCGAATAGAGAAAAGCACACCACCATGGAGTACACCATGGCACAACTGAACCTCCTTGTCCCTAATTTTAGAAATCTCACTGGAGTTGGATAGGTAATAGGGATGGTAAAGTCTTCCACAAGCTAGCTAGGTTTCAGTCACCTTCACAACGATACGATCCGTGTTGAGATCCATGCTTCAGCTCTACCAAGCCTCAAATGCCATTTTTGCATAAACACCCTACAATTTTCTAAAAAAAGATCGGGTCCTTCTTCGTCCTTCTCTCTCCTTCTCTCACATGCATGAGCTGGCTGGCATCCGGCTGTGCCGGCATTGGCTACCACCTCCCCGGTCAGTCGGCGACCACGCCGGCTCGCGCCCCCTGCGCCATGCCCTCACCCAAGCCGCACTGTCGTGGTCGCGTGTCGAGCAAGTGGGTGGTCGCCGGCCGTGCCGCGGCTAGGTGTCAACCAGCTCAGGTGTGAAGAGGAGGGAGAGATGAGAAAAAAAGGATCCAATCACTTTTTTTTAAAAAAAATTATGGGGGAGTTTATGTAAAAATACTTTTTGTAGCTAGGTGGAACTGAAGCATGGATCTCAACGCGGATCGTGTGGTCGTGAAGGTGACCAGAACCCTAGCAAATTTGGGTAAATCCATTCTCATGATAGGGGATCATTTTGTCATCCTGAAGCTTTAGGTTTTTAGCCAAATATAGTTTTATAATGTTAGGTTTTGTTGTTCGTCCCATCAATTTGATATATGTTATGTCCATGGAAATATCAATGACGGACAAGTTTAGTGTGTTAATAAGTTTCCTTCTAAGATTATTATGATGTTTGCCTTCGACAACCTCTTCGATGACGTCACTACCTACGGTGTCTAATCTGTTCATGGGCTATTAATTGGAATTCATCTCACTAGTGGTGGGTGTTTTGTTCTGGATTGCTGTGTAGAGTCTCTCTTGACAACGATGTTGGATGCTTTTGTTGATATTCAAATATGGTCGACAGAGGAATATCGGAGAAGAATAGTAGATCGAGAAGCTGGATTCGAGTATTTGTGCATTATTACTGGCAAAAAAATCCATGCTTTTCAAAATGTGCATAGATTTTCTAGTATGGGTTACTAGTACAAGCACTATACCATGCATATTACAAATGCTTGATCTAGATAAGAAAAAATGTAAATTGATCTCTATTCTTTTTAGTTTATGTTAATTTATCATCTCCTTATTTTATTGTACGGTGAAATTGAAGAGCTCGCCAAGGTAGGTTGGAAATGCAGTCTTCATTTGACTTGCTTTTAACCCGAGAGCCGTTGCACATTGGAGGAGTGGAAGCAGAGGGAGATAGAGCAAGAGAAGGAAGGGCAACGACAGCCGATACGGGCGATGTAGGGAGATCCTAAGGCCGGCAGAGGAGGCACTCAAGAGGTAGGATGAGGATCTCGCTAGGCAGCGAGTGGAGTCTGAGACCAGATTCGCCTACTTGGAGAACCTATCTCAAATGGCTAGAATAGTGCCTTATAAATTTAAAAAAATGCATCCCTTTTAACACTAAATATGTTCATATATAATAAATGTTTATACTAGCCCGAGCAGTACCACTGGACATCTAGGTGTCTATGGGGTCAGCCACCTCATTGAGGTGGATATGGGGGACCGCGTCCCAATCCTGGCTTCTACGGGGGGCTCGCCTCCCCCACCGAGCACCTAGCTACAAGGGCACGCTTCCCCCATCGGGCTCCCACATGGTGTCTTCGGGACCGTTATGGACTATAGGTAAGTCATTCCAGATGAATCATATACTAATCCATGATTTCAACGATGGATTTTAATAAGCTTGTGTTTACATACATGGTTACGGTTCAGCGGCTTCAACTGTAGTTCAAACACAGGAGGGTGACACATTATAGAGCCATAAAGCCAACTTCGTCGACAATCTCTTCGACGACACCCCACTGGTCTTTACCCAGCTGGACTTCCCCCGCCTAGCCAGCCATAGGATCGAGGTAACAAATGTGTCGAACAATGTCATCATGGTCATTCTGGACGTTATCGAACTTGATTGTGCATGTTTTTGTGATTGTGCAAGTGAACTATGTTTCTGCATGTCGATGTGGGTGAATTATTTTTATACTATTTTGGATGTGGGCTTGATCTAGATGTCGTTTAGAGAGCGGAGTCCAATCCTAAATAGTGGCAACACTTCCTTTATCGACTGTCTTCTCTCTGGCTGTTGAGATATGCTATCTCTAGTCCTGAGAATTGAGCCGTGCTTTTTTGGGCCAGTCCGAGCATGGCCCCATTTTAGAGGCCCAAAGCACGCAACGTAAAATGATTTGGGCCGTGCTGGCATGGCCCGAATGGTGTGCTGTGCCTGGCCTGAAAAACCAGCATGATGGGCCGCCCGGCATGGGCCGAGCTGAGACATGAGTCAGTAATTTGTGTTTTCTGATGAATTTTGGTTTTACATGAAAGTTGTAGAGAATTTCGAGACACATCTGTTTCATGTAGACAACTTTTTCATTTGTGCAATGCATGAATTTATAAAAATTATTTAGTGCTGGCCGTTTTAAAACCCACATCACACATTTTGCTAATTCGCATTTTTCAAGATATTTCGCTGCTCAAATGAATTTATGTTCTACATCAAAGTTGTAGATAATTTTGAGATGCATCTTTTTTGTATAGACAACCTTTTCATTTGAACAACTAACAAATTTATATTAAAAACATTTATCTCTCTGTTTTGTCGGGCATGTTGTGCTCGGGCCAGCCCGGCCCGATCGCAGCCCATCAGGCTTTTGGGCCATGCTGTGCCTGGCTTTTGGCAATACGTGTCAGTCCGGCACGGCCCAAATTATGTGTTCACCAGGCCGTGCCGGCCCGTTACACGGTAGCCCGAGGCACGACGAGCCGATGTTGTGCTGGCCCGACACGACCCAATTCCTAGGACTGGCTGTCTCAACAATCAAATTGTTAAGAACAACTGTCTAGACGGTCTTGTCTTAATGGTTGGCCATCGAGACTAAGTTCTCTGGATGATTTTCTTCTAGTCCGGACGACTCGGGCTGTTGATAATGCTGTCGTTTCCAATGGTGTCGTTTCCTATGGTGATCGATGCACACGCACACCATCACATCACTTCGCCGTTCCAGTACCTATACCTAGATATGTCTGGAAAATACTGTACGTGTACTTGTACGTATACGTAGCGGCCGTGCATATGCCGATGAATTGGCGACTGCATGCATGCTGCATGCAGCCACGTATACACACTCTAATCAATGTTATACTACAAAGCGCGTAACACGCTGCCTCCCGGACAGGCCACGTCGCCGGCTCGACAGTACGCAGGCCACGTCGGTTGAGAAACGCCAGCCGTCTGATCTTCTGACGAAATGAAATCCGACCGTCCATACTGAATCAACATTTAAAACAAAATGCTTCGGCCTATCCACAGCAACGCGGGTTGGTTGCCCTCTTGGCTAGCTGAGCTAGCTTTCGCTTCGCCGGCCCGCGTTCGATTCCTGTCTCCGCCGACGCCCGCATTTTCCTGGTTAAACTTATATTAGCCAAGCATTTTTTTTTCGAGTGCAGTCTCCGTGTCCACGGGCCACTGGCCCGTTTACTTCGCTAGTTATATACTTATATATACACTTGGTGGCGTGGCTGTTAATCTTTTGCCTAGCTGTTGGTGGCGTTCTAGTACCTAGCTGTTAATTAACTTGCTTCTGCAGGCTGCAGCAATAATTTGGAGAAGGCAAGTGTGCGTAAGTGCGTACGTGCCCTAGCTAGGAAGGGCAGTACGGCAGTGTCGGTGCCCAAGCTAGCAACAAGTGCGTGCATGGTCCGCGGCTAGCTGCATGCAGCATGCATGTGTATTTGTGGTCACTACATCTTGTGTGCATATATAGATCCCGCGACCGATCGATCCAGCGTCTGCTTGCTGCTGGTAGCTAGCCCATCGCTCCCCTAGGATAGCTCGCTCATGCATGGTTTGTCCCTTCGTAAATATATGATCGATCAATGACCGTACCATGTACGTGTGTAATTAAGTTGCCACGTACGATAGATAAGGCACATTGCAATTGGCACGTACAAATTGTGCCTGAAAAGTCCAAGTTGTCATGAACGGGATGCATGCCGGCCTGTGCGGCATAGCTAGTGCAGATAGCAAGCTAGCTAGCTCATCTCATCTCATCATGCATGCATGCCAACAATCATATGCACAGTTACACTGCTGCATTCACTTATCGGAACACACAGTGAGCAAACTAGTCGATCGATGATTGAGTTGCAGCTTTTACATGTCACTGGGCCAGCTCGATGCATGCATGGGTGTGGTCGATCGACTCGATCGAGCGATGATGCTCTATATGCATGTTGCATGGTAATTCGATCAGCTATAATATATATCCAGCCAAAACAATGCATGGACGACGCGTGCATGCGATCGTGGGCCGTGGCCAATATTGGATCGATCGATCAATGGATGACCGATCGGCCGGTGGCTGGCCTCGACGTCGACGTCGCTACACGTGCACACGTGTCGACCCACCGGCAGTTGGATGATCGTCTGCCGGTCCATGCCTCCCTCCATGGCCCAACACGCACGCTTCTGCTGCTGCAGGCCTGCAAATATCCCGTGAACAAAGTACGGTGCCTATATGCATGATTAGTATATGTAGGTTACACGGGGGCGTACGGACGTACGGAGGTACGTGCATGCATGCATTGCAGGCATATGATATACACACACACACACACCTCTAACCAGTTGTTAGGACATACGTGCAGTGGCAGCGTGTAGCTATGCATGCATGCACGCACACGCACGCATGCTCTGCGAGCGCGCGCATTGTCACGTACTGTACAAGTTCAATTGTGCATGCAGCGTCGCGACTCGCGACACGGCGGCCATGGATCATTATGCATGCAGGGTGCAGGTGCACTGCAGCCGCCATGCATGCGGACGTACGCGCGTGCCTTGTCGTGAGTGACGTGATCTACGACCTAGCGCGCGCCCCATGCATGCACGCAAGCCTCCGTCCAAGAGGGTGCATTAATTGGTGCGTGTGCGTGATGAGTTGATAATTGGTGCCACTGGAAAGAGCACGCGCGACATGGCATGGCTGCCGTGTAGGGATGTGAAGGGGGGCGGGTCGACCCACTTGGCCCTCTTGCCCGTCCCTCTTTTTTTGCCATGAATGGTGCTTGGGCCGGATCTAAAAAAAACTGGCTCCAAATGGGAACTCGACCCTCTCAGCCCTTAGGGTCAACCCTAGTTACCATCGACACCAACGAAGTAGATTCCTCACTCCTTCCTACTCGCGAGACAAAGGGGCTGCAGATGGAGCGGCGGCGGCATTCCCTGGCCGTCCAACGGGTGGCAGGCTTCAATGGCGGCTAAGCAAACAGCAAGGGAACCGTATGCGCCTCCAGCCTCCTCCTCTTCGCAGTGGTCGCCTGAGGCACTGTCGAGCTGGAGGAGAGGCCACCCGCCGCGAATCGGAATCTCCTCGGTTGAGAGATCGGCCGCCGCCTGAGGATCCCGATCTCACCATGAACCCCGAGTAGTAAGCAACTCCACCCTTCTCTGCCGGCTCCGCCCTCCGTTTCGCCCCGTCCGCGTGCAGGGATGTTTGGGGATTGAATCTGGCACGGGAGGGAGCACTGTTTCTTGATTATATGTAAGCTGGACCTTTTTTATGCCTTTATCTTTTCTTTTTTGGGCATTAATTTTCGAGTACATTTCATATGAAGTAGGAGTTTTAATGCAATTTGCATTTCCTTTTGCATTATAGGAATCTGTCGTCTGAAAATGGTCAATTTTCGGCTCGCTAGGCAGTCTAGAATGATTGACGTTGCCTCTATGAAATTTACCCCTTAAATTGCATGACCAAATTGCGTGGAACTGGAACTAGGTTTCCATGGAACAAACTATGTGAATTGGAAGGGGCTGAGTGCATCGGTTTGCTTTGTTTCTTTCACAAGCATGACCAAATGCTTGTTTGTTAGTGTGGTTTGAATGTGGCGCTCCTGGATTGGATGAAGAGATATCTTTTTTTTTACTTGATCCAAAAAAAACTTTTTCGGACTCTTTTTTACAAGAGAATTTATTAAATCTAAATTCTGAAAAAAGGAATAAGCGGATGATAAGAAAAAATGTAAATTGATCTCTATTCTTTTTAGTTTATGTTAATTTATCATCTCCTTATTTTATTGTACGGTGAAATTGAAGAGCTCGCCAAGGTAGGTTGGAAATGCAGTCTTCATTTGACTTGCTTTTAACCCGAGAGCCGTTGCACATTGGAGGAGTGGAAGCAGAGGGAGATAGAGCAAGAGAAGGAAGGGCAACGACAGCCGATACGGGCGATGTAGGGAGATCCTAAGGCCGGCAGAGGAGGCACTCAAGAGGTAGGATGAGGATCTCGCTAGGCAGCGAGTGGAGTCTGAGACCAGATTCGCCTACTTGGAGAACCTATCTCAAATGGCTAGAATAGTGCCTTATAAATTTAAAAAAATGCATCCCTTTTAACACTAAATATGTTCATATATAATAAATGTTTATACTAGCCCGAGCAGTACCACTGGACATCTAGGTGTCTATGGGGTCAGCCACCTCATTGAGGTGGATATGGGGGACCGCGTCCCAATCCTGGCTTCTACGGGGGGCTCGCCTCCCCCACCGAGCACCTAGCTACAAGGGCACGCTTCCCCCATCGGGCTCCCACATGGTGTCTTCGGGACCGTTATGGACTATAGGTAAGTCATTCCAGATGAATCATATACTAATCCATGATTTCAACGATGGATTTTAATAAGCTTGTGTTTACATACATGGTTACGGTTCAGCGGCTTCAACTGTAGTTCAAACACAGGAGGGTGACACATTATAGAGCCATAAAGCCAACTTCGTCGACAATCTCTTCGACGACACCCCACTGGTCTTTACCCAGCTGGACTTCCCCCGCCTAGCCAGCCATAGGATCGAGGTAACAAATGTGTCGAACAATGTCATCATGGTCATTCTGGACGTTATCGAACTTGATTGTGCATGTTTTTGTGATTGTGCAAGTGAACTATGTTTCTGCATGTCGATGTGGGTGAATTATTTTTATACTATTTTGGATGTGGGCTTGATCTAGATGTCGTTTAGAGAGCGGAGTCCAATCCTAAATAGTGGCAACACTTCCTTTATCGACTGTCTTCTCTCTGGCTGTTGAGATATGCTATCTCTAGTCCTGAGAATTGAGCCGTGCTTTTTTGGGCCAGTCCGAGCATGGCCCCATTTTAGAGGCCCAAAGCACGCAACGTAAAATGATTTGGGCCGTGCTGGCATGGCCCGAATGGTGTGCTGTGCCTGGCCTGAAAAACCAGCACAATGGGCCGCCCGACATGGGCCGAACAGAGACACGAGTCAGTAATTTGTGTTTTCTGATGAATTTTGGTTGTACATGAAAGTTGTAGAGAATTTCAAGAAACACCTGTTTCATGTAGACAACTTTTTCATTTGAGCAATGCATGAGTTTATAAAAATTATTTAGTGCGCTGGCCGTTTTAAAACCCACATCACACATTTCACTAATTCGCATTTTTCAAGATATTCCGCTACTCAAATGAATTTATGATCTGCATCAAAGTTGTAGATAATTTTGAGGTGCATCTTTTTGTATAGATAACCTTTTCATTTGAGCAACTTACAAATTTATATAAAAAACATTTATCTCTCTGTTTTGTCGGGCATACTGTACTCGGGCCAGCCCGGCCCGATCGCGGCCCGTCAGACGTTTGGGCCGTGTCATGCCTGGCTTTTGGCAGTACGTGTCAGCCCGGCACGGCCCAAATTAAGTGTTTACCAGGCCGTGCCAGCCCGTTACACGGCAGCCCGAGGCACAACGGGCCAGTGCTATGCTAGCCCGGCATGGCCCAATTCTCAGGACTGGCTGTCTCAACGATCAAACTGTTAAGAACAACTGTCTAGACGGTCTTGTCTTAATGGTTGGTCATCGAGACTAGCCTGTTCTTTTGAGCTGATCTGAACGGCTGAAATGACTAAACTTCGAGAACTTCTCAAGGTAGTCTCGTGATTCGAATACATTCGTTTGACTTTCTTTTTAAAGCGTTAGAACCCACCTTCAAAACAATAAAAAAAGGGCTAAAAACTCAAAACATAGGTGTTTTTAAAACGTAGATAAGTCGTTAAGCTGAAAAGAACTGAGCCTAAGACGTTAAGCTGAAAAGAACATATGTGTTTTTAAAACGTAGATAAGTTGTTAAGCTGTTAAACCGTTAAGCTGAAAAGTTCTCCCAATGATTTCCTTCTAGTCCGGACGACTCGGGCTGTTGATAATGCTGTCGTTTCCAATGGTGTCGTTTCCTATGGTGATCGATGCACACGCACACCATCACATCACTTCGCCGTTCCAGTACCTGCCTAGATAGGTATGGAAAATACAGTACGTGTATGTGTACGTATACGTAGCGGCCGTGCATATATATGCCGGCGATGAATTGGCGACTGCATGCATGCATGCTGCATGCAGCTACGTATATACACACTAATAATTATATATACACTTGGTGGCGTGGCTGTTAATTTTCTGCCTGCTAGCTGTTGATGGCGTTCTAGTACCTATAGCTGTTAATTAACTTGCTTCTGCAGGCTGCAGCAATAATTTGGAGAAGTGCGTACGTGCCCTAGCTAGGAAGGGCAGTACTGCAGTGTCGGTGCCCTAGCTAGCAACAAGTGCGTGCATGGTCCGCCGCTAGCTGCATGCAGCATGCATGTGTATTTGTGGTCACTATACATCTTGTGTGCATAGATCCCGCGACCGATCGATCCAGCGTCTGCCTGCTGCTGGTAGCTAGCCCATCGCTCGCTATATAATTGTGTTTGTGTGTACACACTACACTAGTCTACAACTCTTCATGGAGCTCCCCTAGGATAGCTCGCTCATGCATGGTGTTTGTCCCTGCATAAATATATGATCAACAATGACCTATACGAGGCACATTGCAATTGGCACGTACAAATTGTGCCTGAAAAGTCCAAGTTGTCATGAACGGAATGCATGCCGGCCTGTGCGGTATAGCTAGCTAGTGCAGATAGCAAGCTAGCTAGCTCATCTCATCTCATCTCATCTCATCATGCTTGCATGGCCAACAATCATATGCACACAGTTACACTGCTGCATTCACTTATCGGAACACACAGTGAGCAAACTGGTCGATCGATGATTGGGGTTGCAGCTTTTACATTTCGCTGGGCCAGCTCGATGCGTGCATGCATGGGTGTGGTCGATCGGCTCGATCGAGCGATGATGCTCTATATGCATGTTGCATGGTAATTCGATCAGCTATAATATATATATCCAGCCAAAGCAATGCATAGACGACGCGTGCATGCGATCGTACGTGGGCCGTGGCCAATATTGGATCGATCGATGGATGACCGATCGGCCGGTGGCTGGCCTCGATGTTGACGTCGACGTCGACGTCGCTACACGTGCACACGCGTCGACCCACCGGCAGTTGGATGATCGTCTGCCGGTCCATGCCTCCCTCCATTGGCCCAACACGCACGCTTCTGCTGCTGCAGGCCTGCAAATATCCCGTGAACAAAGTACGGTGCCTACATGGTTAGTATAGTATGTAGGTTACACGGGGGCCGGGGCGTACGGACGTACGGAGGTACGTGCGTGCATGCATGCAGGCATATGATATATATGTACTACGTACGACCGTACGTGCAGTGGCAGCGTGTGGCTATCCATGCATGCCATGCATGCTCTGCGAGCGCGTGCGTACGTGCCGTGACGTTGTCAGGTACTGTACAACCTCAATTGTGCATGCAGCGTCGGCCGCGTCGCGACTCGCGACACGGCGGCCATGGATCACTATGCACGCAGGGTGCAGGTGCGGTGCAGCCGCCACGCATGCGTACGTACGCGCGTGCTGTGAGTGACGTGATCGATGGCCTAGCGCGCGCCCCATGCATGCACGCGGGCGTCCGTCCAAGAGGGTGCGTTAATTGGTGCGTCATGCGTGAGCGTGATGAGCTGATAATTGGTGCCACTGGAAAGAGCGCGCGTGACATGGCATGGCTGCCGTGGCATGCGCGCGCATGCTAGTACTGCTCTTGCATTGCGACACGCCAGAAGTGCTGGGAATTTGGTCCGTACCAGACCGGTCTGGACTGAGCCATCGGGCCCGTGCAAAAACAGGCTAGCTTGATCCGGTCATCACTTTAAACCGTGCCGGGCTAGTCTGAACAGGCAAAAGGCAAGGTTCAGTTCGGCCAAAAGGCACATCGAGCCGCTGTCATGTTGGGTTGGCCCGAGCCTGGCACCCGGGCAAAAGCAGCAAATTTAATATTTTTTATAAATTCATACAATATTCAAATGAAAAGTTCTCTACATAGAAAGGATATGTTTTAAAATTATCTACAACTTTCATGTAGAATGAAAAAACATATGATCATGTTGAAAAATTCAAATTATCGAGAGAGATGGTGTTACCCCAAAAATAAGCCACGCGCTAAATTTTCCTTTTGTAAATTCATATGTTTGCTAAAAAAAAAATTGTTTTTAGGTCTGGCCCATTCGGACCATACTAACCTGACCCATATTTCTTCTTGTTGTGACGTTCCGTGCTTAGGTCAGCCCGAAAAAGCCCGGCCATAACTTTTACCTCTACTTGTAAGAGCAAACAATGAATGGATCCCTCACGTAGAGTCGCAGAAACATTATTTTCTCTCTCATGCTTTTATCATTAATAGTTCTCACATGATATCATCTCTTATATTTTAAAAATATTTATAACATGGGTAACATCTGTCATTTTCTCTTAATTAATTTCCAACTTTTTTATATTTATGCGTCAATTCAAAATATGCCTTATATATAAAAAACAAGAGGGAGTAGTGAACTTTTGAATGTTGTGGGACTTTCTTAATCTATAATGCATATTCATTATACGCTCTGGTCATTTTTAAGTGCAGCTGTTGAGATGTTGGCGACGTCAAGTTGGACCAAGCGCATGCCTTATCTGAAAAAGATGTGGCAAATTAATCATGATATCTATAATAAAAATATATACTCTCTGCTTTAATTTCATTATACAAGGCGTAATTTGACTTGAAAAGGTCTTTTGGAAGAGACTTTGACCGCTAGTTTCTTTTATTATATATTATTGACTGCTATAATATTACATTGCAAACATGTTGATATAACTGTCATTCACTAAAGATGCATATATTTTAAGTAATTGCTGGTCAAAATTGATAACGTTTGACTTTTTTAAGTTAAATTACGCCTTATAGGATGGAAAGGAGGGAGTATATATTTTGATTATATATATCATGATTAATTTGCCACATCTTTTTCTGATAAGGCATGCGCTTGGGACCCATGTATATATCCATGTCACCCAAGTTGGCCGCGACGGAATAGATCTCCAGATAGCTGCCTCTCTGCATACGCAGTACCAAGCATATATGCAATCGTTGGCAGGCAAAGATTGTCTCCATTAATATTCTTGCATGTTTGGAAGGGTGCATGATTTCCATCGGGGAGTATATAATTAAACATTAGACAATATTATCCCCTATCAATCATCAATGTCGTCTACCTAATTCATCATTCATGAATGCATGCACGGCATTTGCGGACTGTTAATTCATGTCCCTGAAACGCAAACCTGCGTGCCATACCTCGTAAACTATCATTTTCCTACAATTATTGAACAAGCTAGATCGATAGATTCCAATTAACGTCACTAGTGACATTCAAATTCAAAAGAACATTATAGCGCTAGCTATAGACGTTCCCTCGCGAGGCCACATCACCTGGAAAAACTGGGCCATTGGATCGCGCTCCGTGTCCGTCGTCCCAACCGTCCGATCCGGTCCCTCCCGGGGGGTAAGCTTTACATAAAACCCCCTGAAGTTCAAGAATTCCTGTTAGGATCCCCGTGTATTTGCGGAAGTGCTCCTGCCCAGCGTTCCGTCCTCCCTGCCAAATTTCCCGAGCCCCCTCCAATTTTTTCGCCACTCGCAGATAGGCCCTTTTTGTCTTTGTGGGTACACCTGGAGTTTGGGGGGAATTACCCGCCTTTGCCACTGAGGGTAGGTCGACCGCCACACCCCCGTGCCCTAGCCCCTCCCCGCCCCCCTTGCGGCCTCACCGCACCGCAGCGCCCCACGCCGTCGCAGCCGCTTGCTCCCCCGACATGCCTCCTTTCCCCGCCGTGGCCTCCTCTCTACCCCCGGGCCGGCTCCCCCTTTCCACCGCTGCTTCTGCTGCCGGCGCCACCGCTGCAGTCGCCGCCGCCTCCTTCCCCCTCGCCGCCACTTCCTTTGCCCCCCTTCCGCCGCTGCCCTGGGGGTCGCCTCCGCAGTGACCGCAACGGCGTCACGGCGGTGCCACCCGACGAGGCTGGATCCGGCGATGGCGGCCCCGGCCACAGCAAGACCCGGCTACCGAGGCCCTCGGGAGGAGAGCTTGGCTCCTCCGCTGCTGAGACCTCGAGGGATCTGGTCAGCCGGCACTTCGCCTCCTCTCCTACGACCCCGCCGCCTCGGATCTGCCAGCTCGACATCCGGATTATCCGGCTTCTCTGCTGCTCCATCGCTACATTGAGGTTCCATACTGGGCACCCCTGTTTTACTACAGGTAAGCACTGCGTGCTAGCTTCTCAATGAAAAAAATTGTTCATGTGTAGTGGCTTGGCACAAAGCATATATTTCTTTTCATAACACATGCCTAACTTTGCATGATCTATGCCAAAAAAGGTTCTTTGGTTGTGGCATTCGCTGCAATACTCTATTGATTGACCATGTTTAGTTAGAATAATATATGCTTGACAATATTGTTGGGCTAGGAGCTACAGTTAGGGCTAGGAGCTACAAGACCATGGGTACATCTTAAAAGTTACGTCTTATAGAAAAGTACTATTGTTCAATGCTTATAGATCTTTTTAGGATATGTTCAATGTTCTTCATTAATGGATTATGATCTTTATTTCACATTGTATCTCAGAAAACAAATAGAGCTTCCATTGTTGTTACTCCAGTCAACCTGATTCTTGCGTCAAATATTTAGGAAGCTCTTTGTCCTTCATTACCTAATTGGTACAATTGACTCCTATACTCCACATTAGCAGTTAGTTTGCTTTGCCTAATGCACTAATCCTTTACAATGCATTTACTGCTTTAGCACAGAAGTGCACTTCAAAGGGACAAGCTACCACTTGAGAGTTCTAAAGAGGTAAATGCCTCTACCGCAAATAATGTAGATGGTGTTGCTCTTGCTGAAAGTAAATGCCTTTGTGTGTAGGAGCTATATTCTTGGTGCATGGAAATATGAAAGGTCGGGGTGCTAAAAAATTACCTTTCTTTCGGGATGCTCAGAAATCACCTTGCTTTATTTTTTACCTCATCATTCCAGATCGAGGATACAAACTGAACATGACAATACAAACTGTCAAGGTACAAGCTACTGCACTTTCACTCAAATGAGCCACAACTTTGTTCCATGTCATCATTTTGCACCTATTCTAATCTATAAGATATTTGAATGATTTTGACCACCAAGGCACATGACGGAGAAATGTTCTTCACTCACACGACCTTGCAGACGCAGCCTCTTTTTGCAGTTTCTTTTTCTTTTGCTCTCCGGATTTTGCGGGTCAGATATGGAATATACAAATCGTGTTCGACTCGGTCGCGGCCCGTTTCGCGATCCGTTTGTCTCACGCGTTTTGCTATATAAATCTGCCGCCGCGCCGTCCAGAGGGATCAGATCAGATCGCTCCTAGGGTTTGCCACCTCCCTCTGCTGCGCCGCCGCTTCGGTTCTTCCCCATCCCGTGCGCCGGCGTGCACCGTCGTTCGGGAGAGCAGGTCTCCGGAACCGATCGCCCTCGAGCTCCTGCACCGGGTAGGGCGAATCAGGTTTTTGGGAAGCGCTCGGCGCGACTGCTCGCTGCTTCCTTCTTCCGCTTCGCGAGGACTTCTTCCACTACGCCGTCGCGATCTGCGTCGGCAACACCTTCTCCAAGACGGCGTCTGATTCGGAGAACCAGACCTCGCCGCAACTCGTACCGTACGGCGACGACGACCAAGTCCAGTAAGTCATCTCCTTCGCGAGTTCACCAGAGAGATATACGTGTATTTCTTCTACACGTGTATCTAGGTTGTGCTTCTGTGGTTTTAACCTGTTTTATTTATCTCTCAGAAGTTGTGCATGTTATATCTTGATTAAAATAAACCTGAAAGTGCTAATTATTCCAACATTAACGTCACTAGTGACATACTCCAGAGTATATAAAACAGGGTGCAGACAAAAAAAATCTAGATTATATAGCACCAATGTGTGTGCTATAGAGAAAATCACATAGCTTTTTTCACATGGAAAAAGGTACGTATATATGAGATCTGCGGTACAAAAGCACATGCATGTACTTCCTCTTGTCTGAAATAATCTTCGAAAGGATCGAACGACAGTACGTATCAGTTTCTTCGAAAAAAAATCATGTTTATGCCTCCAAAACTTAACAAAAGTGAGCACATATTACTTATTTTCTAATTGGTTGAGTGAATAATTTTTTGTTTGGCTAAGTTTGGAAAATTACGACTTACAAGTGGCACAAATTAATGAGGGAAACATGAGAGCTTTTTAAATTTTCTTGAAGACCGAAGCATGATATATATCTGCCCAACCCCTAAGAAACAAGCAGTTAGTGTTGTAGCTCGCTTCGACATGATTTGGTGTCATGTCGTTTTCTTTTTTTCTTTTATTTTGTTTAGGCTGTGTGCATCTTAGCTATGCAGAGGCCGGGTGTGGTCTTAGTTTAATTGTATCTTCTTGATGTAATTTTCTAAGATCAATAAATCGCTCTTTATCTAAAAAAAAAGCTAGCTATATATATGTTATCTGTCATTCAGTGATTTCATATCAGCTCGTTTCAGCAACTACGATCTGTTCTACTATATATAGTTTATGTATGTATCAACTTAATTATAGGCATTAATTTAGCATAAACATTTGTTTTGGTAATGCTGCATGTGGTGGGCACAGCATGTGTAGCGAGGTTACAAGAAAGAATGGGCAAAAAAGATGCTTAATTATGTAGTGTGGCTGGCCATTGCCAGTTTGACCGAGATAGATGGAAATTTCTGGAGCAAAGCATATACATAACTACATGCATTATATTTTGTGCAGTTATATCGCTCTACAGTTCAACATCTTTTCTTTAATTTGACCTTTTTGACCGAATATAATGCATGCTCACTTTCAATGTTCATGACTGAAATGAAAGAAGAGTGTATATATAGTAGCAATCTTGCAGATAATGGCAGGACCGCATTATCTTCGAATATGAAACATAGTATCGATCATTTGGCACATCGAGCTTGGACAAACGTATCAGCATAATCACAGGGGTGCATTGCATAAGGGCGCAAGAGGAGACTTGCATATTTGTTTATGTGTTGGATCGATCAGGATCGATTCAGGGGAATGTGGGGAGGCGCGCGTGCGCATGAATGATGCATGTCTGAAATTTCAGGCTTCCATGTGCAAGGCACTAAAAACAGTAACGATTATTTAGGCACTGTTCTTGATGCCTCATGTGTGATCCTCTCTGCAGTACGCTCACAGAAACTTGTCCGAAATGCAACTTTAAACATTAAGTATCATTACAAATTCTATTAATAAAATTAAATAACATTATCATATTATGGAAGTGTGTTTCAGTCGATGAATCTATATATGATATTCACAAGTCAAATTCATATATACTCTCCATTCTGGAATAGTAGTCGCTTTTTCAAAGTGCAAAGTGCTCGAAAACTTGACCTTTTTGTCCCGTATATATGGCGTATCAGTTAATGTTGTTTATCGACTTAGCGTCTTTTACAATTTTTAGGCTCTTGGAACTAGTGATAGCATATTAGTCAGGTTGGTGCATGGTAAAACTAGTAGGCGCCACGTAAAAAAATTGAGTGTGCCACCTAAAAAAGCAGGAATCAAACCATACACCTCATGAGGAAAGACTCTTACTACTACCCAGCCAACACAATTTTACAGTTTTTTTTGTTTAAAGTCAGAAATTAAAAAGGGTAGAGATGTAAAGAAAACCTTTCCTTATTGCTCTCAAAAATAATTTTTTTTAATAAGACGAATGGTCAAACATATGTCAAAAGTCAACAACGACTTATTTTTGCGAATGGAGGGAGTATAAGATCCTTATTCAAGGATCAAGATTTGAGCCCTTTTGGAGGGTGTGAACTGTGAACCGCCCAAATTGAGCTCAACAACCTGAGCAAGAGTGTATGCCAAGTTATCGTGCCAATGGAAAGAGTAGCACGTAGCTACTTATTACAATGCATTCAGTACCAAAAGGGAGTAAAGATCAACTACCCACCCTGCAGGACTGCTCACTCTCGCATGCTTGGATTATCATTAATTAGCATTAATATGTTAGTTAAGAGAGGGAGCAGGCTAGCTAACTTGCTCCTCATGCAGTGGCATGCATGAACTTTGGTAGTAAGCCTAGGCTGGCATGCAGTGCAGCTGCATGCACAGTTGGGTGAAGTGCAGAGCCTCAAACTGTCAAACATGCCAACCAACCCCCAAAGCAGGGTTGGTTGCTCCCACAAAACCAGGTAGATGTGATGCCAACGGGACAAAAGTGTCTGTACAATTAGTTAAACAATTAAGCTGTTCTTTTCTTTCGTTTTATTATATTTTTTTCAAAATAACTGTAGGCCATATGTTCCTGCAAACATATATGGGGATCACATCTAGCATTTAGGCCCAGCTGCGAACGGTGGTGTTGAGGAATTCATTGGCGAAGCGCACTCGTGGGCTTTGAAAGTGCGCCGGAGAAATATAGCCCAACTTGGGTTCATTTTGGGCTGAAATATTTGTGAGAGGCTACGCTCATCGCACAGAAGCAAGGCCCGAAATTGCGAAGAGAGCATGATAATTGAGAGCAGCAACTAGCAGGCCACAGCACAGGCCGGGCCGTGGCCCGTGGGCGTGGTCCCGGCGCGGCGGCGCGGCCTCCGGCGGCGAGGCGAGGCGAGCCGGAGACGGTCTCGTCGCCGCTCTCGTCCGCTCAGGTCGCCCTCTTGATTCCGAGGCGGACCTCTCCGTCTCAGATCCGCTCCCTTCTTGGATGACAGTGGTATCCCGGCCACCGGATCGCCGGGGCAACTCCACCCGCTTCGCCGTCGCTGAAGAAGAATGACACATCGAGTGTTAAGGTACATGTTTGGTGGGATTCGGTTCCATTTGAGTTTGTAGCGTTAATTTCAGTGTGGGTGGAACTAGGGAATATTTAATGGGGATGACTAATTTGGTGGCCCTGTGAGTGCCTCGGATTGAGTAAACTTCCCATTGTAATGAGGCTTTAAGACAGTACGGCCATCTGATAGTGCCTTCATGCTCAACTAGGATCAGGGTTTTTTTTCCCTAGGTATATACTACATGTGGTAATACTGTAGCACTGCAATTAACGCTGATAGGCTTTCATATGGTTTCAGATGTACTACATTGCGGTGATTCATATATGGTGTCCCTGCATTTGATTTTTTTAAATAAACAAAAACTTCTGCTGTAAGATATGTTTAAGGAAATTGCGATATGTGTTTGAAAAGGAAAAGGAAAAGGAATGCATTTCTATGATCTGATCACTAGAGTTTGAGTGAGGAAATAAATGTAAAAAAATGATCCCTGTAGAGAAGGATGGAGGCTGTTGGTTTACTTGGTACAAATTTTCAGTGATAAATTTGGTACAACTTCATTAGGGGACAAAAGCACACAAACTGTTCAAATATCGATGAAAATTTATGTAGCAATAATTTATATAACGATAGCTTTCACTATGCAGTATCCATTGTTCACTATGGGACAACCAGCTGACAAGTATTTATCTTGCGGCATTGGTTCAATTGGGTTCACTAAAATAGAACACTTTGATCTTGTTTTTCTGTTTCATTTACACCTTGTATGTCTTTTATGCGGCATGTGTTATAAACACTGACTGGTTCAATGGGGTATGATCTGGTTCATCACAAGTATGATAAGGTTAGATATGCCAGTTCTGTCTATCAGTTGGTGGATCTGCATGCGAAAGAAGGTTCCTAAGAGCCAGAGGAAGCAATTCGATGGTTTAATCATCTTCGTCTGTTGGAATGTTTGGATAGAGCGCAACGAGCGGATTTTTCGAGTTAAGTGCCATGAGGTTTTGCAGGTCCTTCAGTCCATTAAGCAGGACCTGGTGAATTGTATGTTGGCTTTCGGTTTTGATGACAATGGTTGAAGCTTAAAATTCAGCAATGTGTCAGCTGAAGAAAAGATGGCTACATGCTTCAATTGCCTTCTATGTGTGGGATGCTCAGCTGCTCAGCTGTTGCGAGCATGCTCCTGTTTGGGATTGCTATATCTGTTGGAAGGGGAGGGGCTTGAGATAAATTGATCTACCTCCAGACCCCTTCGTCAGTTGCTTTCTGTTTTTAAACTTTGCTAAGTAGTGCCATTTTGCTTCAGTTAGGTCCTTTGCACTTGTAATTTTTTTAGTGAACACCTTGTTTTAGTTTTGCTTTTACCTCCTTCAATAAAGCTTAGGCAGTGCTCCTGTCAGTTCTTCAAAAACAAATTAATATTAGGGGACTATTCCCTGTGTGCCACTAAAAAAATTCCAATCCCCTATATGCTATCCTATGTGTACGACATGTGGGGGCATCTTAGTGTATTGACATGTGGGTCTAGTGGCATATAGGGTATTTTTATTTTTTTGGTGGCATACATGATATTTTCCCTAATATTAGCAAGAACCCCAGCAGAACAAAGTTTCGACGTTCCTGACATTTCCAAACGGTTTTTTTTTTCACATATGCCACTCTTGGCAATGATCGAGAGGTCCTGAAAGATTTGAAGGTAAGCGGTACACAACAAAATTAGAGACTAGGTTGATTTTTTTTGGACCGACTTAGTGGTAGGTGGTTACTTTTAAAATTTTTAACAGTCACCTATCATATTCTAGTTAACACATACTAAAAAGCAATAAAAAAAACTTACATACTAGGTTTTATTAAAAGTTACAAAAATATATTGATCTGGTTAGCCCAAAAACCCTTAAAAAAATTTTACAAACCAGATTTCTAGTAAAATAAACAACAAACCAGTCGATCAATGAAAAGTTTTAAAAATTGATATCAACTTATATACGTAAATATTTTTCAATACAAAATAACTAGATTTTCATTATTGCACTAAATTGAAAAATATAGACAAACTGAAAAAAATAGCTGACTATTCAAAAAGAAAAAACAGGTAAATGCTATTTTACAAATCTGTAATTTTTTTAGCTTTAGATTCTTATATAGAGTAGCATCCAAATATTTTAAATGGGCTGAAGCGTTTCAAGATGGGGACAACTGCGGTCGATTTCTCAAATCTCTCTAGTCATCGTGATTATTTTGCATGATTCGTCTACATTTTTCTTCGCATATGATCTGTGAACAGCTGCGTGCAAGAAGGGTTATTTACAATATATCAGACAATTTTCTGGTCAGTCTCACCAAGTTTCTGCGTGATATCCTTTTGGCAGATGCCATTCCAGCTATTTGTGCAGTTGATTGACATATCCTTTTCGCCGCTGCCATTTAGGTACGGTCTTTTCAGCTGGCAATATCCTGTCAGTCTGATTTGGGTGCACTTGTCTTCACAATTCTCACAAGCATCAGCAACCATAAACACATCTCTTTAAAAAAAAATTGGAAACCCTTCATTTTTCTATCTAGGGGGTGATTCTAAGCTTGAAAGTTTGAAAAATAATGTGTTTACGCTAAATTCTAAGAACCAAAAAGAGTTCAGATAGATCAAATCAAAAGTATTTGCTATACTGACATGTCACCTTGATAAAATCTTACTTCAGTTGAGTTAAAAACGGCTCTCGGAGAACGTCTTTATTTCCACATTACGGCATGGTTTGCATACAAGCACGTCACGCATCCCGGCTCCAACTTGCATTGCAAACGAAAAATGAAAATTACTCATCACAAACAAACAGTGAACATTGCAATCAGGCCACGCTTTCTACACATTTTTTCTATGCAAGTTTGGCCGCTGGACGGGTGCCGAGTGCCGACACGAGATAGATCCAAAGTTGATAGACGACATGCTGAAAAAAAGAAAAAGAAAAACTCCAACAGTCGCCGCTGCAATTCTCCAGCCCATGGAACTGTTTCTTCAGTTCAGGCCACCAGATCTGTCCCTTGTGCATGCCAACCTTCCACACTTTGAAAGAACTGCGTCATGTCACGGTCACCAGCCATCAAGAATGACAGCACAAATTTGCTTCCTGTGTCACGCACGATCTTGGAGCGTGCCTGCTGCTGTAGCACTCGTCCAAGCTGCCCATTTTACTGGCCTTTTCCAAGGATTGGAGCTACTGGAGTTTCCCTGGTTTTTCTGAAACTACTTCCAAAAGGTGCCCAAAGTTTCAGACATCTGGATTGCAACTCAGGATGTTGTGTCGACCAGCCCATGCTTCCTAACAGTGTTAGCTTGGAGAATAGGAAAATTTTTACTGTTTGCTCTAAAAAAAACCGCAAACAAAAAAATGTCTATGTTTTATATCAATTTCAAAAATACCCTCAAACGCTCTGACTGAGGGCGGCATAAGAAACTAGGGCGCCTTAGCCGAGAGCGCCAAGGGCCAGGCGCCCTGGCTGGGGGAGCCAAGGGGCTAGGCGCCCTGGCCAGGGGCGCCAAGGGGGGCTAGGTGCCCTCGCCGAGGGTGCCAAGGTGCTAGGTGTCCTCACCGAGGGCGCCAAGGTTATAGGGGTGCGTCACTAGGCTGCACATGTCAATAAAAGTGGTAAAAGAAATATATAAAGTGGTATGATTTACACTGGCATAATATACATTTTTACTTAGTTTATAGTGGATCAATATTGCTTAACTTTAGTTTATACATGTCCAGGCATATACCTGAAAAAGGGAGGCTTATACGAGCATGCAGCCCTAGTTGTTTGCGGATTTTTTTTAGGGCAAACAGTAAAAATCTTCCTCCATGCTCGTCGATGAATTATTGCGCACACATAATTAATCGATCAGCAGGCTATATATGTGCTCATTATTATCCATATACATGTACATGCGTACAAGTACTGTCAACACATATAGAAACAAATTAGTTGACATGCATGAGTATCTCTTACGCAGTTTTGGCTGCTGTCTCGATCTGTACTTACTTCATATATGCGTATATAACAAGAACTCATGTGTGCATTTAATTTGATTTAATGCGATTAAGAGACTTGAATTTATAATATATCCAATGTACATTTAATTTGATTTAATACAATTAAGAGACTTGAATTTATAATATATCCAATGTACAATTAATTTGATTTAATGCGATTAAGAGACATCCATGCACGCTCGTGGAGCTGCACGCTAACTTGGCGCTCTCAGCGAGAACACCTAGCACCTTGGCACCCTCGTCGAGGACACCTAGCCCCTTGGCGCCCCCAGCCAGGGCCCCTAACCCTTGGCGCTCTCGGTTAAGGCGCCCTGGTCTCTTATGCTGCCCTACGTCAGAGCGTTCAAACAGTAAAAATTTTGGGAGAATAGCTACTTTGGCTGCTTTCAGTTTGCTGCTTTGGAACCAGGTTCACTGTCAAAGATGCTGAAAGTAGATCACATGGCATTACAGGCTCACAGCCAGCCAAAAAAATACAGAAAGTGGAGTTGTTTGGCAATTGAAGACAACTGTGGGCGCGAGCCAAGCATTCGCTCGTTGAGATTATCCAATAGCTTGCATCCTCGCCTTCCCATGGATCTGATCACGATACAGTTGCAGGCTTAAAGTTTCAGGCTCATCTTGTTACTTGCGTTTTACAAGATGCATGTTTACTGTACTAGGGCCAGCTCCAGCCCTGAAGAGCTACAGATCTCTGAGGGATGAAGATTATCTGCTAAGGCAGGAAGAACATTGTGTTTGTCGACGGTTGGGATATTGACCCAAGTCAACCAAGGTTCTTTAGAAGTGAGATAGGAGACACGCCAAACAACTACGAACAGCAACGAACAGGAGACAGGGGTGAAGCGACAGCAAAGGAAAAAAGAAGCAAATCATTCAGTTCCCAAACTAAAACACTTGCCGGGCTAAGAAAGAAATCTTCTGAAAACATTGCTTGCTTCGCCAATATAGAATCATATTCCAGAATAAGCCGGTTGATTCCCAAATCCCTTGCTGCTTTGACTGCTTGGATACATGCAGTTAACTCCGCTTGAAAAGCGTCAGTAGAATGTTCAATCTTACCACACCCGGCTTTGATTACTTCTCCCTTGTCATCCCTGATCACAAAACCCCACCCCCCGGAGCTCGAAGAAGCATGATGAGCACCATCGCAATTTGCTTTCAGGTAGTTGCATGGTGGTAACTTCCGCTTCTGCTTCTGTCGTGTGGTTGGGTTATCAGCTCTGTTTCTCACATTTTGCTGCTCAAAAACATGCACAGAGATGCCCTGAGCAAGGATTCCTTCATACCGCCGTTGTTCATCCTCGCGTATCCTGTTCCTTTCATTCCACCACAAATATAGAAGATTTACCACTTTGCTTCGTGCTGTGTCATCTAGTTTCAGAATTGCAATTAGCACCTCCATTGCTGAAGTCTGAGAAGCCATACTTGATCTTACCCCCTCCATTTCCATTGCTATCCATAGTCTGCACACATATTTGCATCTGAAAAATAGATGGGATCCATCTTCATCCAAGCGGTTACATACTGCACATTTCGTGTCGAGGTCAATTCCTCTTCTTTGCAAATTCTTTCTTAGTGCTAGGGATTAGGATACATACGGCCACACAGGAGAGCACTGTGCTGACTTGGCATGTTTTCTGTCCAGAAGGGCCACACTCTTCCGTGGCAATGACGAAATTCTGTCATCATTTGGACAATGCTTTGTAAAAAAATTGCTCTTTCCCCATCTTGGATTTGGTTACCCGTGTCTTCGATTCACCATGGAAGAGGATCCTCTGCAAATTCCCTTGCCCCTTGAATTAGGTAGGGTCGTCTGCAAATTCCTCCATGGATCATGGACAAGCTCTATAGTGCCATGGCTAAACTGCGTGCACCACAAAGTTGCCGCTGTCGTCGTCGTCGTCGTCGCCGTCGTCCCACCGGCCGGAGCCCGACATGCTCCTCCGCCGGCTGCCCTTCTTGGCGGCGAGGAGCGGCGCGCCACCGTCGTAGTCGAGCCGGCACGCGTCCTCCGCCTCGGCGGCCATCCGGTCGCACCGGGTGAGGTGGTACAGCACCTCCTTCATGGACGGCCGCGCCGGCGGGTTCTCGCCGGTGCAGATCACGCCGAGCGTGAACACGGACAGGACGTCGGGCAGGTACGCCGGGTCCCGGACCTCCTCGTCGACGACGTCGGTGAACGGCGGGCCCTTCTGGTACCGCCGCCACGCCCACTCCGCCAGGCACACGTCGGCGCCGCTGTCGTTCGCCACCTTGCCTGTCGTCAGCTCCAGCAAGACGACGCCGAAGCTGTACACGTCCACTTTCTCGTTCACCCTCCGCCTGTACCCATACTCTGCAAAAGATTTGCCCCCAATTCGTCACTCAAATTGCAAAATTACACATTTTGATTTGGGAATTGAATTCGAGATTCTCACCTGGTGCCATGTACCCGAAGGTGCCGCCGACGGCGGACACGGACTCGGGCTCGCCGGACTTGATGAGCATGCGGGCGAGGCCGAAGTCGGCGATCTTGGCCTGGAAGTCCGGATCGAGCAGGATGTTGCTGGACTTGACGTCGCGGTGGACGATGGGCTGGGCGCAGTCGTGGTGCATGTAGCTGAGCCCCCGGGCGGCGTCGACGGCAATGGCCAACCTCGTCGGCCAGTCGAGCGCCGCCGGCGCGCCGGCGCGCTCCCGGCGGTGCAGCCACCGGTCGAGGCTGCCGTTCTCCATGTACTCGTACACGAGCAGCTTGGCGTCCTGGCTGGAGATGCAGCACAGCAGCTTCACGATGTTATTGTGCCGGATGCTGCCCAGCACCTTCACCTCTGCCTCGAACTCCTTATCCAGCTTCGCGTCCAGCTTCCTCGCGTTCCATATCTTCTTCACGGCCACCATCCTGCCGCCGCCGCCGCCGAGGGCGGAGAGGTGTATGCGGTACACCTTGCCGGAGCCGCCGCTGCCGATCACGTTCTCCTCGCGGATGTTGCTGAGCACGTCGGACTCGGTGAAGTCCAGCGGGGTGAACTGCGTCATCTTCCAGTCAGTCACGTCGCGGCCGTCCTTCCGGCGCCGGAAGAGCAGCCACGCGATGCCGGCACTGCCGACGAGGACAATGCCGGCAAGAATCGAGAAGAGGATGATCAGGCCTTTCGAGAGCTCGTCGCGCGCGCCTCCGCCGCCGCGGCACGCCGGGAGGATGACCCCCGAGCCCGGCGCGGCGCAGAGCCCCGGGTTGCCCAGGAAGCTGCGGCCGTACGCCGATATCTGCAGCGACGGTGGCACCTCGCCAGTTAGCCGGTTCGACGACACGTTGAGGGAGTTGATGGTGTTTCGGAAGTCCAGCGGTATGCCGCCGGTGAGCTCGTTGCCGGACAAGTCAAGCATCGTCAGCGTCGGGAGCACGCCGATGCTCCCCGCCGGGATTGCGCCGGCTAGCCGGTTGTCGCTAAGGTCGAGCGAGTTGAGCTTTTGCAGCAATTTGATCGACATTGGCATGGACCCGGTGATCTGGTTGCCGGAGAGTGACAGATCAGTGAGGTTGGCAAGACCCCTCATGTCGGTCGGCAGTTCCCCGGCGAGCTGGTTGTTCTCTGCCTTGAGCACGGTCAGCCTGGTCGCCGTGGTCGGGACGGCGCCGGTGAACCTGTTGTTCCCCATCTCAATCCGTGAGATGTTGGAAGATATGTCGGCCGGCAGAGCGCCGGTGAAGGCGTTGTCCTGAATCATCACCGTGGTCAGCATCTTGAACGACCATATCTTCTCCGGGAACTCGCCGGAGAAGCGGTTGTTGTAGAGCATGAGGTTGTTCAGCTGGCTGCAGTTGCCGAGGTTCGCCGGGAGCTCGCCGGAGAAGTTGTTGCTGAAGACAACGATGTCGAACAGCTTCCCGTGAGCGCAGAGCATCTCCGGCAGTGGGCCGGAGAGGTTGTTGATGGACACCTCGAGGTTGCCGAGCGGCGAGTGCTTCCCGAGCTCCGGCGGGAGCTCGCCGGAGAGGTTGTTGCTAAAAATCCGTATGTCTTTGAGCTTGGGGAGGAGCCCAATGCTCGCCGGGATCGTGCCGGTGAGACGATTGAAGTACAGGAACATCAAAGTTAGGTTCTTCAGGTTACCAAAATCCTCCGGTATCGCTCCGCTGAGCTGGTTGTTCGACACGTCGATCTCCACCAAATTCACCGCCGTGACGTTGCGCCCCAGCTCGCCGGTGAGGTTGTTGGTGAACAGGTACAGCTGCTCGAGCTTCTGGAGCTGCCAGACCCACGCCGGAATCGCGCCGGCGAGCTTGTTTTTATTAAGGGCGAGAATCGTGAGCTCCTTGAGGCTCGAGAAGGCCTCCGGGATCTCGCCGGTGACGTTCATGTCGGCCATCCAGAGGTAGGTTAGGTTGGTCAGCTTGGCGAACTCCGGCGGAAAGGGCGCCGGCGCGAACGCGTTGGAGGCCAGCGTGAGCTGCTCGAGCGCCGCCAGCTTGCTTATCTCGGCCGCCGGGTAGGCGCCGGTGAACTGGTTGGTGTCGAGAATCAGGGACTTGAGCGCCGGGAGCCCCGCCACCGCCGGCGGCACGGCGCCGGCGAACTGGTTGGTGGAGAGGTTCAGGCGCTCCATCGCCGGCGAGAGCCGGCCGATGTCGTCCGGCAGGGCGCCGGCGAAGGCGTTGTTGGAGAGGTCGAGGAACCGGAGGCTGGAGCAGGCGTAGAGCGCGGCTCCGGGGAAGGCGCCGGTGAGGTTGTTGTAGGAGAGGTCGAGCCAGGTCAGGTTCTTGAGGTCGCACACCGTCACCGGAACCGTGCCCGAAAGGTTAAGCCGCGGTAAGACGAGCGCCGTGACCACGCCGCCGCCGCCGGCGCAGCTGACTCCGGTCCAGCCGCAGTGGCCGCCGCCGGCGGGGTCCCACGACGCGAGCTGCCGGGAGTTGCCCCAGCCCTTCTTGATAGACAGTAGGGTGTCGCGGTCGCCGGAGGTGGCCTGGGAGCTGGATTGATCGGCGAGCAAGAGGAAGAGGAGGAGGAGCAGATAAGTGTTCGCCATTATTATTTTTCTTGGGCGGCGAGGTGCTGCCGGGGCGAAGTCACGAGGTAACGACGTCGACGAGTGGAGCGCGGCGGAAGGCTTGGCTCATATACTTGTGAAAAGGGCACCGCGAGTCAGAGTCAATGAGTCAACGGTCAATGGGGGGTGGGGGGGGCTACTCTTCTGTGGCGAGGATGCAATGATTGGGGAGCGACCAGTACTCCAGTAGTGGGCACTGGCCACTCAAGAGCGAGAAAATGAGCACGAGTACGAATTTGAGTGGGAAAATTTGCTCCAAAATATTTTGTCCATTGTTCTTAAATGAATTTTGTATTTGCTCGTACGAAGCACGGGAGTTGATTTTGCGAAATATCTGTATTGCAACCTTGTACATATGTAATAGCGCCGTGTACAAAAACAAAAGAAAAACAGCCTTAACTTTAGGTACTACTTGCTTCTTTAGATTTTCTCATGGTTAGATGATGATTATATTGAAACTCGAGAAAGAGACTCAACAGCGGCGGCGGTGCATGGCTGCACAGAGTAGAGGTCGTGGATAAGTTTGCGCATGATATAGGCGAAAAAGATCCGATCTCGGTGGTAAAGAAGACAGTGCGACCACGGACGCTAGCTGTCGGGGATAAAATTACGGCCCATTGTCATGGCCCACTCCCTGACGGCCCAATCGAACAGCTTCCCAGGGCCTGGCTCCTTGGAAGGTTCTATCAGGCCCATGAGCATCCTGCCGAACAGCTTCCTAGCTGGCACGGTGCGTAACGGCCTAGGATTCGTGTTTGAGTCCGACTCAAACAGAGTTCTGCACGGCTACGTGAAGACCCGGACGTGGTTTCCCGGATTGGATTAGGAGTCGTGATCCCCAAGAATTGGAGTCTACCTTATCTACCTCGGGACGTATTTGGCATGTACTGAGTTCGTTACGATCTCGTAGTTAGCCCGGCCCGATATTCCTCGGTAGGTTGGTTCATCTACACTATATAAACAGGGCCCCTACGGCGTGTAGAGGGGACTTGATCTAGCTTTTAGCATCTGTTAGACACCTGATCATAGCACTTTGCTCCCTGAACACCACAATCTCGCCGAGACTTGTTCGTCTCGTCGAGCCACCTCTTGTAATCATCTTTGATATATAAGAAAGGCTGGACGTAGGGCTATTATCTCTCCCGAGAGGCCTGAACCAGGATAAAAACCCTGTCTCCCTGTTCGCTGTTGTTCGTTCTGTTCGGCGTGTCTCCTATCTCACTCTTGAAGAACCTTAGTTGACTTGGGTCAATATCCCAACCGTCGACACTAGCGCTACCACCTAGGAAGGTGGCTCAGCGATGACCTAGTTATTGGTGTTGTGACAATTCATGCCCACATATAATGGGGATGACGATAAGTGTGATGGTTGGGGTGCAGGGGATGTCTAGCGCAGCAGCAATGACTGCACAGAGCCGTTCAGACGTCTAGCACAACGCCAATCGGCTACACAGAGATGTCCAGTGGAGCAGTGACTAACCGTGAACGAAGGGAGGAGGTGCCGAAGGAGTCAACATTGAGCTAGTGAAATCCAAAGCCAAGTAGTCTTCAACTGGTCGACGCAAACTGATCTATGGTCGAAAAAATTGATCTTGCAATCATAGAGAAAAACCGATTTGAAGATGACTGATAAAAATTCTAATAGGAACTATCAAGATGAGATCATCTTCCAGCCGCAATTCAAGAACGGTGCCACTCTAATACCATGTAAGAGGATGAATTTACTGCAATGGATTATTGTATTAACGGCCTGTTTGGTTGCGCGACGCAGCTCGCCATGCCGCAACCACGGCAGGCACGCTTGCTTGGGCACGGGTTTGGTTGGCTGCCGCGCCTTCGGCACGCCTAAGCTCGCCTGCAGCAGCCCAGTTCATTTTGCCAGCCACAGCTCGCCTCAATTGCGGCGCTCGGATCGGCCGCCGCATCTTCGACGCGGTCATAGCTGCGGCGTGGCATGGCGTGGCGTGTTGCGGCGGCAACCAAACTGCCCCTAAGCCTTGAGGGCAATTTATATAGAGCACATATGACTTGGGGGCGAAGAAGTTTTGACTTTGTAGATAAAAGGCTCCTCTTAGAGATAAGGAATGAATTTTACGGATAAGATAGTGCCGACTTCCATTTATTGTTCAAGCAATTCCTCCATCCAGTATATACAGTGGGACTACTTATCGGTTCTTTAAAATTCATGTTATTGGTTGTTTTCTTGTTTCTTCTGTTCAAGACAGCGTGCCAGTAAATACTTAAACAACTACATGATCATGATCTGCACCATTTAACTAATCTCTTTGCAAATCTCGTTGCCAGTCATCCTGTCTTGAAAGGGATAAGCATTTTTCAGTACCTCATCCATCTATCCCCACTACAGGAGACTGCCACACTCTCGACGGTTTAAGCCGTCGAGAAAACTAACAAAACCGTCGAGATACATTAGTCTCGACGGCCAGTCGTCGAGACACATCCTTCGAGAAAACTTCGTCGAGAGAGAGGAACAGTGTCGATGGCCTGACCGTCGAGACTGTTACTCTCGACGGCTGACGTTAGACGCCGTTTGCCGTAAGGGCGCCCTAGTATCGACAGCCACAACCTAGCTGTCGATGCAGAGCAAGTGGGCCCCACCACAGAGGCAGGCTCCTGGTGTCGTGGCACGGGAAAACAATCCCAGAGCAAGTGGGCCCCACTACGTCAACAATCAAACAACAACTCGTGTCATCATCTTTAACTAACAACGAAACGGGAAAAAATCGTGGCTACGTCTGGTTGCAGAATTTTAGCTAGCAAGTTGCAAACGATGCATAAAAAGCATCATATGTTTGTCATAGTGTAAGGAATACGGACTATACTAGAAGCTGGCGCACGTATGACGTCTTGCAAGACGTGCGAGCGTACACCACTACACCCAGCAAAACTAATCAAGGTTTAGTCCTAGACCTGGCATGTTCACTTATAATTAGTGGAAAATAGTCATAAGGAATGGATGCATTAGCATATGGAAACTTCTCCGGTGCTTGCGAATAATATGGACCGTCCATCCCTTCGGATCGGACGATGCACGGTAATAGGTACGAAGGCAAAGGTACAAAGGTACCAACAGAGGTACACAGGTACAGAGGGTAACCAGGTCATTTCACATTAAATTAATTAGGGGCAAAGCCGCCTTCTCCCTATCGCTCGCCGGAGATGGCGTTGACGCGCACGCCGGAGCGGGCCAGCTCGCCGGCGGCAGCGCTCATGAGGCTAACCACCGCCGCCTTAGAGACGCTGTGCGGGACCATGACTCGCGCGGCGTGCTTCACCCCGGCGAGCAGGGCCCGGGTGTTGACCGCCATGACGCGGTCGAAGTCGGCGAGGTCTAGCGAGCCGAGGGGCCTCCGCGCTAGCGAGCCCCGTGTCGCCGGCCGCCGTGGTGCTCTGGGTCGCCACGCCGTAGCTTCGATCGCCGCCTCTGACACCGCCGTCTGATCGATCGCATGCTCGTGGTTGGTGGGCGTGGCCTTCATCTTCTTCCCCGCCGCCCGTGCGCTCCTCGCGGCGCTCGAGGCGCAGCTGCTATCCGTCGATCGGTTCAACCCGCGGCTACAGCGCGTGCTGCTGCAGCACGACGTGTTCACCGCCGTGGAGGCGAAGCTCGGGGACTCCGCCGTCGGCAACGGCTGCGCAGCGGCAGTGCTCGCTCTGGTGCGCTTCAACAAGGACGTGTTCGTGGGGCCGGTCCTGATGGGCCCCGCCGTCGGTGCTCTGGTCGCCGCCGCATCCGCCTCGCCGGCGCCGCTGCGCGCGCTGAACGGCCTGGAGGCCGCGACGGCGACCTGCGCCTCGTCGGTGACGTCGCACTGGACGTACGCTGCGCCCGGGCCGAGCCCCGCGGCGACGGCGCAGCAGAGGTCATCCTGGACGTCCGCAAGAATGACCTTGGTCACGGGAGAGATAATCAGATTGGATTACCCACTAACCCTCAACTAATTACCCAACTACCCCTCGTTACAAATTTTCCACTTCCCTAAATGCCCTTCTATGATTGACGGTCCACGTCGAGGTACCTCCAAGTACCTCGCAAACACCGTAGCAAACCTATTAGCATATATATAGGAGGGGCTGAAAGATATCGGAGAAAGAATGTAAGGAATAAGGAAAAAGATTTAGGGATTGGAGATGGTTTTGATATAGGGAGCTCTGCTCAATACGATAGTGATTGATGCAGTAGTGCATGGATACAGGGGGTGAAAAAATGAGGATGCTAGTACGAGTGATAGATAGGTTCGCTTATATACCTGGTTGCGTAATGAGTTTTAGATATTGAATATTTCATACACCTCTAGAGTAAAAAAAAAAAAGGAGCAAAAAAAACTGAAAATAAACT
>SPJY01015775.1:1252176-1316616 GCA_005191435.1 Raddia distichophylla
AGGTGTTAGGTTTGAGCGAACCATCTAGAGCGAGTCCACCTGTCTATGTTCGAGAAGGTTCGGGGGTTCAACTTTTCAGGGTTTCGTAGCCTCTAAGCAACCCAAGCCAAATATTAGGTTTTAGGCGCGAAACTTCCCGCCCAAGTGATTTGAACCTCCCGTCGTGTCCACAAATCGACAAACGTGTCCCAAGATCCGAGGCGTAGTGACGAGAGGGGGCGAGTGAGAGGCAAGTCCGAAGGGGCAAAGTTTCAGCCCCATCGGACGCCGTCCGATCGGCATCGGACGGCATCTGGAGAGCCCTAGCCAAAATTCGGCTAAGTCCCAAAATCACCGCCTCTGTCGGACGGCGTCCGACAGCCATCGGACGGGGTCCGACAGCGCCGATTCCCAAAGAGAGAGCTCGAAAATGGCTAAGTCCCAGGCGACACCGCCCCTGTCGGACGGCGTCCGACAACCACCGGACGGCGTCCGATGAAGTTCACTGTGACAGCGTCCGACGGCCTCCGGACGGCGTCTGGTTAACCGGGTGCTACACTACCCACTGTCGGACGGCGTCCGACGCGGACCGGACAGCGTCCGATGACGGCTTGGCACGCGACCAAACACCTGGCGGGCGTCTCGTTTGCACGCACTAGCGCCCTGTCGGACGCGTCCGGTAAGTTACCGGACGGCGTCCGACGAAGCACAAAAATGGCACATTCCTTCTGTCGGACGGCGTCCGACGGCGACCGGACGGCGTCCGATCAGTCGATCCAGATTTCACGATTTAATCTGAGCCGTCCGTTTCTAGGGTTTCGCCTTGGGCATATAAATAGGGGCTAGGAGCACGGGAAACACTTGAGAGAGCCTACCCTAGCAGCCACCTTTTGCCCTAGCCATCTAGAGAGCTCCTCCCATGGTTCCCACCTCCATCTAGGGTTCCATGTGCTTGTGAGATTGAGGGAAAAGGAGTGAGGAAGAAGAAGAGAGCATCCCCTAGCCTCCTCCTCATCATCTTCAAGGTTTGTGCCCTCTCCATGGTTGCCTTGCCATTCTCCATGGTGGGTTGAGGGTTGAGTGTCTCCGGTCTTGTGCTCTTGGGATTCTTGCCACCGGGAGACATCGTCGTTGCCGAGCTTCATCAAGCGTACCGCAAGCAAACCCTTCTCCGTGAAGGTCACCGTGCTTCCCACGGTGCTTCCTCTCCGTTCGTCGGGGTGTGTAAAGTCCGCCGTGTGTCGGCGGCCATCTCCGTGTGTCGGAGGTGCCAAGGCGTCCGTGTGTCGGATCCAAATCCTCCATGTGTTGGGGGTACCTCATGTGTTGAGGTGAAACCCACCGTGTGTCGGTGGTCGGTGCCGTGTGTCGGTGCCGTGGGTGTGAGAACTCTCGCTTGTGAGGGAACTCGCCTCCGTGTGAAGGTTTGGAGCTCGCCTACCATGTGTTGGTGAAGAGCTACCACGAGTGGATTGAGGGCTAGGGACGAGAGAGTCCCGACTTCTCTGTGTGAGAAGTTTCCTCAACGGAGACGTAGGTGCTCATGTGTTGAGCACCGAACTTCGGTAAACAACTCGGTTTGCGTCTCCTCGCCTCATTCATTTACTTTCGCTCATTGAATTGACCGCTTGCATGTGAGCGCCATCGAGCCTCCTAGTAGTCGCTTGTGCGTAATAGTTATCGCTTCCGAAACTAGACTCAAAATCCGTCGATAGCTTGGGTTCCCAATTTGACTAACAAAGCAAGCAAATCAAAAGTAAATGGCTATCAAGAAAATGGCTATTGGCAATATCAAACCACAAGAAGGTGTTGAATACAATGATCCACCCTCTTTATCAACTCAAGCCGAGCCTCCGACAGCTATTCAAGAAGATGAAAATGATAAATTTAAAGAGAAATCAAGTGAAAGTGATGATAAAGATCCCCCACGCCACCAAATGCACATCAACGAGTACGCCAAAGTGTTCAACAAAATCATCCCGTCGAAAACAACATTGGTGACATAAACAAGAGAGTAACTAATAGATCTCGTCTTTCAAAATTTTTGTACATTTTACTCGTTTGTTTCCTCTCTTGGGCCACTAAATATAGATGAAACTATTAAGGATTCCAATTGAATTATTGCCATGCAAGAGGAGCTAAATAACTTCACTAGAAATGAAGTGTGGGAATTGGTGGAAAGACCGAAGCAAAATGTTATAGGTACAAAATGGGTCTCCGTAACAAACAAGATGAACATGGCATAGTCACAAGAAACAAGGCACGGTTGGTTACAAAAGGGTTCACACAAATCGAAGGATTAGATTGTGGTGGGACTTACGCTCCTATGGCAAGAGTAGATGCTATTAGAATCTTAATTGATTTTGCTACTCACCATGGTTTTAAGTTGTGCCAAACGGATGTCAAGAGCGCTTTTCTTAACGATCCACTTTCCGAGCTTGTCTACATTGAGCAACCGCCGGGTTTCGAAGATCCAAAATTTTCAAATCACGTCTACAAACTCAATAAGGCACTTTTTGGGTTAAGCGAGCACCACAAGCATGGTATGAGTGTCTGAATGATTTTTTAGTAAGGAAAGGCTTCGACATGGGTAAATCTGATCTGACACTCTTTACTAAGCTAGTAGGTGGTGATATCTTTGTCTGTTAAGTTTATGTTGATAATATCATTTTTGGATCTACTAATGAATGTTTTTGCGAGGTGTTTAGTCTCTTAATGACTAAACGCTTTGAGATGTCAATGATGGGAGAGCTCAAGTTCTACATTGGACTTTAAGTGAAATAAATGAACTTTCATTAGCCAATCAAAAGTATGTGAAAGATATGCTTAAAAAGTTTGAGATGAGTGACGCAAAGCCAATCAAAACTCCTATGCCAACAAATGGACATCTTGATCTAAATATAAGTGGTAAGGACGTCGACCAAAAGGTATATCGTTCTATTATTAGCTCTCTCCTTTATCTTTGTGCATCTAGGCCTGATATTATGCTTAGTGTGTGCATGTGTGCAAAATTTCGAGCTGCACCCAAGGATTGTCACTTAGTGGCAGCCAAGAGATTCTTAAGATATTTGATACACACTCGCAACTTTGGCCTTTGTTATCCTAAAGTGTCAAACTTTGACCTAATCGGTTAATTGGATGCGGATTATGCCGGTTGTAAAGTGGATAGCAAAAGTACCTCCGGTACTTGCCAATTCCTTGGAAGGTCGCTCGTTTCGTGGGCGTCCAAGAAACAACATTCTGTTGCCGTATCCACAACCGAAGCTGAATATATTGCTGCGGGACATTGTTGTGCCCAATTACTTTGGATGAGGCAAACCTTGAGAGATGCAACCACATCCCACCTTTGTGCGACAATGAGAGCGCCATAAAATAGCCAACAATCCTATCCAGCACTCCCGAACCAAACATATCGATATTCGCCACCACTTCCTAAGAGACCACTCAACCAAAGGTGATATCGATATAACCCATGTGAGAACCGAAAATCAACTAGCCGCTATATTTACTAAACCTCTTGATGAGAGAAAATTCTACGAGTTGCGGAGTGAATCAAATATCCTTGACTCTTGGAATGTTGCTTGACCTATTGCACATATTGTTTGATGATTGAAAACGTTTTGATTATGTTATCTATTTTATTATAGCTATATAGGTCTATATATAAATAATTGAGTGATTTGGCTCTTTGGATATTTATATCCTATTTATTCATGGTAACCCTAGTTTCATTTATTGATGTGCTTACGGGTCATTCATGGGTAAATTCAACTCGTAGAACTCCCCTGAATTCTCTTGGAGCGATCTTATCTATCCTCAAAGTGTCTGGAGTTTAAAACTTTCAATTCTAGTAGAAGGGGGATCGGATGTTCCAACCTGCGTCGAAACTTCCGGTGTGGCACAGCAAGGGTCTCGTCAGATGTTCCGACGCGGCCCGATCATTGCAGCCTATCTATTAACAGTGTGGGTTCACTCTTTTACCTCATGGTTTTTACCTTGATTTTTTACCCTCTCTCTCTCCTCTCGGGCGAGCGGCGGCAGCGTCAGAGGAGGCAAGATCCGGTGGCTCTCTAGCGAGCTCCGATGGCGGCGGCGGCGGTGCCTGCAGCTGCTGGTGGCACGCACGGCTTCCCCCTACTTCTCCTCTACCTCTGCACCGTGTGCTCTCTCCTCCATTGAAGGTACAAGCTCCAAATCTTGAAAACCCTAAAACGTGCAATGTGCACCGTTTTTACTCGATTTCGAGGCTAAATATGCTTCTATATTGTTCATAGAAGTATTCTCTACCTGTTGATGCCTCAGATTCATTGTTTTGGTGCGAGTTGTGACAAACCATAGCTTTCAGCAGCTATACCCGTCAGATGTTCCGGCCTGTATTGGATGTTCCGATGGGGTACACACTGTCCTCACTCGGGTTTTGTAATTTTCACACCTCGTTTGCAATATCCAATAATACCATTGTGTTATTCACATCAAACTTTACCAATTCCATACTCAGTTTTGTCACATATGGTGGTCTGCTACAGGAAATCCCATCGGATGTTCCGACCGACATCGGATGTTTCGACGTGGGGTGTACTGTGTTGATCATGTTTCTGGCAATTCTAAGTATCCTCTTTGCAATTCTTTGATACTATTCTGTTCAACATGTAGATATCCCCCTCTCATCATGATCCCAAGGGCAAGGGTGTTGCAAATCCTCCCAAATGGCAAAGAACCTCCAGTTCATTTGTCGTCCTTAATCCCCCTCGAACAGCGAGCAACCAACAGATTATCATGGGAGAATCACTCGATTGAAGAGGGAAAAATGTCTGTGATCCCATTGGTCCGCAGATGGTGAAAGGTCGACTAGAACTTTCTCTGATAACACTACCCCGAAGATCCCTGGGTACTATGTTGCGGATTTCAGGGAGATTCAACATCACAGGGTTGAGGACCCCTTACAGTATGACAAGGAGGAAGTTATTGATCCCTGATTCTAGAACTTCTTTCATCAAGATTTCCATGTTGTTGCCTTTGTTTGAAAGAAGAACCCAGTCATGAGAATGCAATTTATTGATTGGGAAGGAATGCACTGGTCGACAATCCAATCATTAATGAAGTGATCTCTGCCTGCAATACAATGGGGTTGACCAACATCATGAGTTTCCAATATGACTAGAATGATGAAGTGATATGCCAGTTCTATGCTACGGTGTATTTCTCTGGCGACGTCTTCTAGTTCATGTGCGATGGAGTATTTTATCACTTCTCGAAGAAAGAGTTTGGGAATCACCTAAAGCTCTCCACCAGAGGCAACATGGAGCTGATTCATAATATGGATGCTCTGAAGAATCATGAGCTGAACTTTCTGTATGATGGACCTATTCCCTCTAAGGCTGGAGCTACATACAGTATGAAGTCATTCTACCAAGTGCTAAATCGCCTTCTCCCCAAGGAAGATGACGCCTCATGCGTCCTGTCATACTCTCGCAACCTCCTTCTGAAAATAGGATTGCAAGAGCGTCCCTTTGATGTGCTGGATTTCATTGGGGTGAGATCAAAGTCAGTGCATGTGACCCAAAGAGGAGCTGCCCATATGCCCCGTTTCTGATGAGCATGATCATCCATGTCACTGGACTCAAATTTGTGATGGATGTGAAGCACACCCCTTACCTTGTAACCACTCGTGGACTGGCTTCTCCTGGTGGTGTCTCTGCGACTCCACCATTGAGGACTGCTGCTCCTCGTGATTGAGCGGGCCCTTCTTCATCAAGGTCTAGCCCGTCGTCCTCTGGTGGTTCCATCAAGAAAATGCTCACAGTCATCTTCTGTATGTGCCGCAAGACAAATGATCGGGTCAAGGACTCTATTGTGTGTCTTTACGATAATCGCAAACATGTTCAAGACATCAAGCAACATCTTGGATTGCCTATGTCGTCAGATGATTCTGAGTCTCCTATCACCTCCATTGATACCTACACTAGAGGGCTGTTCAGGATTCCTCCATCCAGTGGTGGCAACGGCGATGATGAAGACGTCACTGGTGGTCATGGTGGTGATGGCTCCAGTTGCAGCGATCCGGAGAGGATTGAGTAGTCTCCTCTCAGTTTCTATCTCTTTTTGGTGTCTTGATGCCAAAGGGGAGAAAAGTATACCTATCTGCATTTATCTATTTATTTATCTTAGATTCCTCTGTGTGAAACCTGGATACTTAATTATGTTTATGTGCAAAACTATGTTTTAAACTTAAGTGTTAGACTATGTGTTAACCAATGTGTGGATGAATGTGGTGATGAACTGATGAAATGGTGCTTGTTTAGTAACTATGCCTTTGTGTGATAGATCTTGTCATATTGCATTTAGTGCTTGTTATCAGGATATAGGGGGAGCTCTTGTTGTTATTCTTTGCATAATTTCAGGGGAGCTCCCAGTTATACTCTTGTTTAAAATTCTGTTACTTATAAGCTCTTGTGAGCTATAATTGTTGTCAACAGTACACCAAAAAGGGGGATATTGAAAGTGCATCTAGGCCCCAAGTAAGTTTTGGTGATTTATGATTAACAATTATATGGCTAATGCTTTTAATAATTAGATATACATAGGTTAAAAGTGGTGGAGTAACCCTCAAACTTTTATAAATTGAAGATGGCATCAAGAGTCTATTTAGTCACAAATTGTAAATCTTTGTTTCTTGAGTCTAGGCATGTCGTACTATAAAGGGAGATGCTACGGAGAAACATATAAAGGTTCATAAGTGCTCAAAGTAGGTATCTCGAAGTTCGTGTGAGTTTCCACTCAAAAATACACCATATACAGAACCTACTCCATCGGAACATCTGACGTGGGTCGGAACATCCGATGGTGGACCCAGTCTGCATACTTCCCACGCAATCCAGAAAGCACCCCATCGGAACATCTGATGTACATTGGAACATCTGACGTGGGATTCTCTGTAGCAACGGCCATATTTCAGGATCCTCTATTTCAAACACTCCTCCACCTGCCAAAAGGTTACACACCCTGATTGATTAAGATTCTGAACCTAACACTCCTTTCCTCAACAGCTCTAAGGAACACAAGTCATTTTCTCTCTCTTGTTCATCTTGTGACATCTAAATCTAGAGAGATCAAGGCACCCAAAGTGTTCCACGAATTAGAGGCATCAAATTCTTGAGCACTTAGTGATTCCTAAACAATTCTTTGTCGCATTTTCACTCTTGGAGGCTTGAAGGGCTCCTAGACGGCTAGGTGTCGCCGGTGAGCCACCAAGCTTTGTATGTTGTGCCTCCGGAGTTTGTGAAGGTGTGATTCCACCACCGCAAAGAAAAGGATTCATCTAGTGAACATCGGTGAGTGCTATTGTGCAATGCCGGGAAGGGATTAGGGTCTTGGAGATCCGGGCTTTGTGCCTTCCCTAACGGTGAGTAGGATCTCCCTTCAAAGATCCGAATATCAGTAAACAAAAGTCGCCATGTGCTTCGTCTCGACCTTTAGTATTGTTCTACTATTGTTTTTTGACTTGTTCTGAATACTCTTAAGTTGATCTAAACTTGGTTTTGCGAGAAATAAATTTTTATTGCAGGTTTACTTCGATTACAGATCAACCAGGATCAAAACATCCGACGTATATTGGAACATCTGATGCAAATCAGAACATCCGATGCAAGGTGTACTGGACCAGATCGGAACATCGGACGTGATACCTACTACTGTTTTGAGTGTTTACTTTCCGCAATTTTGTTTCTATTCACCCCCTCTAGGCGGCATATCGATCCTTTCACGTCTTGCTACTTTTGCGATGATCATGGCTAGCTTGTTCATGTTTAGTTTGTTTTCATCTACACTTGCTAGGCTAAAATCAAATATTTTTTAGCCTTCTTAAAAACCTTGATGAGACTTGCGCCTTTTACTTGCTAATCTGTCCTCTAAATGTTGACACTTGTTATGGTGTCTTTTGAGCATATTTGAATACTAACTGCAACTTGGGATTGAGATATTTGCATATGCGCTGACCTTCATCTTTTTTGTCGTTCAAAATGCTTCCTTGTTAGTGCTTTAATGAGTGAGAAAAAATGATGAGTGAAAAAAGAAAAATATAAAATTTCAAAAGGGCATGCAAACAAACATGAGATAGTGTGACCCAGAGGACCATTGTCCATGGCTCCTAGTCAAGGATGTGCACTACTTACAATTGATCTCTAAACTCTGCCTTCAGCTAAAGTGAAAAAAATGAAAATAAAAATTGAGATAAAATAAAAAGGATAGTTTAAAATGAGATAAATATTATAAAAGAGATCTACACATGCTCGGGTATCTCTCCTATTTGGTGCAAAAGGATGCAATCAAGTGTGGCTCATTTGATCTTTTTACGAGAATTAGAATTCATTTTTGAGGTTATCTTGCTAATGTTGTTTCTAATCTTGCTAAATTGCCCCATTTTTATTTTTCTTGATAGCTTGAACAAAATGTGAGCTTCGACATATGAATATGATAGCCTAATCTAATGTTAAGTAGGTTGGTACATTTCTTTGCTACATGATTTATTTGCATAATCTACAAAACTAGATTGAATTTTCATGCATCTTCACTGAAATTTGGCCCCCATTTTCCCTTGCTTCTTCCTTTCAAACCTGATGCATATTTTGACAAAAGGGAAAGAAGTTTGAAAAGGTTTTAAAGGGGATAAGCTTTCTTAAAAAAGGGAAGCAATGTTTAAGGGTGAGTTGAGCAAATTTTTGTTCGGTCGAACTTGGATATTTTCTTGTCTGCTTCTTGATCCATGATTCAATCTTTCCTTTCCTAATTCTCTGCTAAAACCTTTTACTTGTAGTTTTTTAATATATTCATCATGGGGAAGTGTGAGACCATGTGGAGGTAGCTCCATATTTTGATGAATAATATTGGAAAAAGTTTGTCCATATTTGAATAGTTTTGGTTGAGGCAAGGCATTCCATGGAAATCCCCTAAGTGTTGGCGTTGTTTCGCAAGTGTTGTACACAAAATATGTAGCGAACTGTGAGGCACATCTTTTCATGTTAACAACCTTTTTATTTTGGCTTTAAAAAATACATAAAGAGTCAAAAAGGTTGTTGCTCCATTGGAAAGTGAATTAATATGAGCATTTTGAGGGAATATGTGAATGCTTTTTTAAGCATCTAATGCTTAATTCATGATGGAAATACACTAACTTGCAGGTATCAATATAAGTTTGGGTTTCGGAAGGACTAGTCTTTGTGGCATAGGTCTATGTGGACTGTTGTCGACAAAAGGACTTAAACATGAACTGGAGATTCGGGGGTCCTGGACGATGAGGAGGTTGCATGTGACGGTCGAACGAGGACTTGGGATCGCACATATGGTGTGAGAGATGGACTGCAACTGGCGAGTAGGATTAGGGGGTTGCCGGTGGATCGCAAGCATCATAAATATTGGAGTTGCGTTGAACCTATTGTGTTCGACGTAAGAAGACCGACGTGGGCATGTTCAAGAGTGGAATATGTGGGGCATATCCCAAGAAATGTGTGACATATTCTTATGTTTGGTGGGGTGAACAAATCTCAGCCTTCCAGTAGCGATATGGGGGTATCGACAATTTTTCGCGAGACACCGCGATACCCTATAGCTCCTTGCCTATATAAGGATGGGAGAGGAGTCTCCCACTTCACTTGTGCCATTTGGCATGAGGTTGGGCTAGTTTAAGTGCACTTGTAAATGCTTTTCCCACCTAGTATTGTGGCTTTGTAACACCTCAAACTCAAAGCAATAAAAACCGCTATGTTCATCCAAGTTAATATCTAGTTGTGCCTTTTTGATCTTATCACTTTAAATTTCTTGTTTGTGACTTGTTTGTTTGCGTCCTCTTTTTCTGCATGCTTCTTATCTACGATGCATTGAGTTTGCATATATAAATTGATACCATTTTGCAACCATAACGAAAGATTAGAGATTAAGTTCTTGACTATCTTGCAAATCTGACTAGAAACTTTTCTTCAAGAAGCAATCGATGTTCAATTTTTAGAACATTGTAGATAAAATATTTTCTTGCTGATACTAGAGTCAAACATTGTCTGACTTCCATATCTATCCTTGGAAAAATTTGAAGTCTATTGTGCAAACAGTTTGGGACCCACTACTGAACACTGAGCCCCTAATTTTCTATGTGATATTCCTAGTAGACAACAGTGCAAGAATTTTTCATATTTTGTATACAAGGATTTTGAAGCTCCAATTTTGTGGTGTGCTACATGACTCATAATCAATCTTGTGAAATTTGTTCATAATTTCCATAATCAAGAAAAGGTAGCAACAACCCGCTTGAATAGAGGATAAGTTTCTGTTGGAATCTGCATTTTCTTTTCTAAAAGTGATTTAGCCATTTTGCCTTTTTTATGTTTTGCTAAAGATGCTTTAGCTTTCATTATATCTTCTTTGGACTCTTCAAACTAGGACCATGGTTTGAAAATCTCCACATCCTTGCATGGGTTTTATATATATCATTTAGGGTGCATAAAGTTGTTAACTGCTGCGAGTTTTTAGAGTCAAGGTAGATTTGAGGCTCCCATTCACCCGCACTTTGGTAGCCAACTAGGTCTTTGATCAGACCATGCTTGATGACTATAGCATGCCAGACGTGTTTTGGGCCAAGGCCTTCAAGACAGCGTGCCATGCCATAAACCGGCTCTATCTCCGTCGACTACTCATGAAAACCTCCTGTGTTCTCCTTGTGGGACAAATACAAAATATCTCCTACTTCCGTATGTTTGGGGTGTGAAGCCTATATCTATAAGAAGAGAATAAACTTGGGTAAGTTTCAAAAGAGGTTCGACCTCGGGACCATGCTTAGGTAATGCTTCTAGCTCAAAAGCCTACCAAGTTTTCAATAACTTTACTAGCATGGTTGAACGATCCTATGATGCAAAGTTCGATTAAACTAATGGCTCACAAGATGAGCAAGAATACTTGAGTGATGTAGGTGACGATGGATTAAGAAAAAGCTATGGAGAATATGGAGATTGGGGACATCCGTCCATCTTTGAATGATCAATCTAGCGAAGATGCTCCACCTCCTTCCAATACACCTTTAGCTATCTCACATCAAGACGTGCAACATGATGATAGTGCTCTAGAAGATCCGCCAAACATCATCAGGCAACATCATGCAATCACAAGAGATTACCCTATTGATCAAGTCATTGGGGATATGAGCAAGGGAGTCCAAAACCATTATCGTGTTTCTAATTTTTTGTGAGCATTATGCCTTTGTGGCTTGGGTTTAGCCCAAAAACATAGATGAATTACTTCAAGACACAAATTGGGTCAACGCCATGCATGAAGAACTCAACAACTTCAAGAGGAATGAGGTTTGGGAGCTAGTGAAGTGCCGCAAGGATCTCAACATGATGTGCAAAGTGGGTGCTCCGCAACAAACAAGATGAAAATGGAGTGGTGGTGCGAAACATGGAATGATTAATCGTCCAAGGATTATGCCAAGTCAAAGGATTGTATTATGGGTATTTTTATGCGCCGGTGGGTCAACTTGAAGAAATTCAGTTACTTCTTGCGTTTGCATCATATCTCAATATTATTCTCTATCAAAATGGATGTGACGAGTGTTTTTGTCAGGGATTGAGTTTTGCCTTCCCCTGATAGTGAAACATTTCTTGTCCTGAAGAGAGGGGGAGAGGGGACGGAGGAAGAAGAAGAGGAGTAGAGGCAGACATGTGGGACCCGTGACATAAAAATAATTTTCGTAAAAAGAAATGCCACATGGACCGCCACGTTGGCAAAACCGCCCTGGATACCGCTATCGGGGGTTATTTGCGCCGGTTTCAATAGTTCGTGGGACTGGTTACCCGATTTTATAGGTCAGGGGTTATGTGCGCGGGGGTCGATACTTCAGGAGAGTAAGTAGACTTTTGTAATGGCATTTCTGAAGTATTGAAACTTTATAATGGCACTCGTACTTTATAATGGCACTCGTGAAAAAAATCCATTCCAACAGGGAACCCTAGCGTCACTCCTCCAGCCCTCCACATCTTCCCTACTCCCGGTCTGCCAGCCGTTGCCGTCCTTATTCGGTTCTTCCTTATCCTGGTTGTTTACTGGCCACCGCCGGCACCGCCCACCGCCTCCTGCTGCCGGCCGGCCATCCCCGACCCGCGCCGCCCCCGGTTAAGACCCGAGTCGCCCCGGTCTGCGCCGTTTCGGACACTGCTCGTGTCTCACGATTCGGACAATCTAGAAGAACCTTGAATTCAAGAGCATAGGACAAAGCGAAGAAAGCTTGGGGAGAATAAACAAGGAAAGGTAACTCAAGAACAGCAAGCGGCACGAAATCTACTTTTATCAGCTCAATCGATGAAAAGAAATAGGATAGAATCACGGTGACTAGCAACAAGTGGCGCTCAATTGATTTCTCATTGGAAGTCTGCCGAAGTGGCGAAATCAAGAAACGCGATTGAACGGATTAACCCCCCGAAAAGCAAACCGCCAATGGTTGGCGGCAAATCAATCCAGTCCCAGGGGGACGGAGATGGAGCCATGGAGGGAAGGCAGACTTCCCGGTTGGAGGAGAGGACGACGGGATCCCTCATGATCTTCGACGAGATCGAGCACAAGAACTGCTCCGGCGCCAGCGCCGCCTCCGTGCCCGCGCCCTTCCCCTTGGCCTCGTCCTCCCACCGGCCCAACTCTGCGCCCTGCAAAGCTGTGAGCGCCAACTCCGCCTTGTCGAAGAAGGCCACGTCAGCGCCCCCCCGCCGTGATGGTCGCCACGAGCCATCATAGCTATTTTTAAATGTTACTCCCTCCGTCCCAAATTATAGGTCGTTTGACTTTTTGATACTAAGTTTGACCGGCTCGTCTTATTCAAAAAATTTGTAAAAATTTAAAAAATGCCAACTCATACTTAAAGTATATTATATGCTAAACAAAATCATAGTAAAAATAAATAATAATTTCGAAATTTTTTGAATAAGACGAACCGGTCAAACTTGGTGTCAAAAAAGTCAAACGAACTATAATTTGGGACGGAGGGAGTATGTTTGTATGTATGAATTTGATCCAGAATTGTGAATAAAGTTCTTGTATATGGATTTCTATGATCAAACCAACTTAGATAGTTGCATTTCTCAATCTATATTTATACATCTAACGTAGTCATACATTTAGGGCAAACTCTTTTTTCTGGTATTTTTGTATAGTGAACATTTAGGCTTTATTTGCATATGGCTTGTTTGCATGAGTTATGTAGGGCTTTATTGATTTCTAAACTTAAATACTCATTCTATTATCTTGTAATATGAGTTTATATATCATGTTTCTATTAAAAACTGTTGTGTCAATACCGATACTGCAATAGCTTCATGCTTTGATATAATGTTTGCAACCGTATTTGGTCTGTGTACTCGATCTGTATTCGTGCTCGACAACATCCGATCCCATATTCGTATCCGAAATATCTGCCACCAGATTTGATTCCGAGAAAAACATGCGGTTAAGGATTATCTGATACAATCCGGACCGTTTATACCCCTAATCGAAAGGGTTGGCAGTTAACTCTTTCCATCTTGCGATGGCCTGGCCCATGATGGAGGAACGCGTTATGGTTCCAAGATGACATTGACATATCAAGTAATTCTACAGATTAGTTCCTATTTGAGTTTATTTTTCGGATTTGTATCCATAGAACTAGTATAAATTTTCTTCTCCTATGTGAGGATAGGGGTGATTCCCCTATAGACCATACACAACGCACCTTCATCATTCATCCGACACAAAGACGAACCTCATATAGGTCTTTCTCTCGCAAACCCTTCTACTGCAATCTCTTAGTTATATTAAAGCACTGGATGTAGGGCTATTATCTCTTGCTCGGGAGGCCTTAACTTGGATAAATATATCACTAGTGTCTCTATCTTCGTGCTCTATATCATGATCTCTTCGACATCTTGAAAGTCAGGATCGTGGTAGAAAGGGGGCTCTCTAGTCTTGCAATTCAGAATTAATCTCATCATGAGAAGTTTGTTCCCAATCGTTAATAGCTGGCGCCCATCTTTGGGCTGAATACTCTAGTCGCAATCTTCCTCCAAGATGTCAATTAACTTCGGCAATACCCGAGATTTGTGTGTCTTGAACGATGTCAATTATTTTAATGAATATTATACTGACTTTGAGGTTCCCTAGATACGGGATCTCGAGGGCCACACGGAGCATGACCCGGATGACACACCGGCCTCGCGGCGCTACTCAGGTAAGGACAACTCGGAGTATGTTACCGAGCCTCTCCTAGAGCAATTATGAAGAGACCCGGTGGATCATGATCCCCCATATACCAGGGAAGTCAGCGATGCACTTTATACCAGACAGGATATCCTAGACGACATAATGGAATTCGCTCATGAAGATAATACATCGGTGACACGGTCATGACCCTGTCGGTGCTCGAGAGCCCCTGCGACATCTTTGTGGAGAATGTTGAGGGCACTGGGAATCCATTGGATGTAACCGGGAAAGAGGAAGATCACCAGCGTCAGGACAAGGAAGCCCATCACGCAAGAGAAACTAAAGCTCTACACCTCTCCAAGGAGGATGGAGCTCGTTGGGGACTTAAGGAGATTAAGGATGAAACCATGACCGTCATGTGAAAGAGAGTACACATTGACAATCGTACCCCGTCCAAGCCTGCCTCCGGTGTGTTCTGTTTCCTAGTAGACTCATCGTACGTACCCCTGGCAGTCATGACTTGCCCATGACAGGAGCCATTGTGTCGAAGTTATTAGAATGTGTTGTTGTTGACCTTGGGCGAGCCCATTTGCACCATAGCCTCAGCTGTTCCGAACGTTCGAACCCGAGCGATAGGAAACGTGGTGTGACTTCTGATCACACCTCATATCGTTGAGAATATCAAGACAACTAGATCGGTGCATAGTTGCACGTGACCTGCACAAGGATGATCCCCGATGTTGAGAATTGGATTACGCCTGCTGACGTCATCTAACCTCACCCTGTAGGGCCAAAGTGGCACCTTAGGCCCAGTCCTAGGAAGAGAACGGATTGCCTGATGCGATAGGGGTATGCCTGAGCAAGGTATTATTGTACCTATTGATGAAATACTAGCCCCACGGAGGTCCTCGCGAGCAAGTCGTGCTCCTGAGAGGTTTGTGTTCCTCACGACGGAGCAACACGATGTGTTATTTTTGAAAAATGACGAGCCCAAGAACTATGAAGAAGAAATGGTAGGCCCGGTCTCTTAGAAATGGCTAGAGGCCATGAGATCCGATCGAGAGAAAGTCAATGTATGATAATCAAGTTTGGAACTTGGTTGTTCTGCCGGACAGTGTAAAAACTATCGAGTGCAAATGGGTCTTTTAAAAAAAAGATAGACGCTGATGGAAATGTTCATATTTTCAAGGCACGTTTGTTGGCTAAAGGGTATAAGCAGATTCATGGTGTTGACCATGATAAAACTTATTCGCATGTTCGCCATGGTGTAATCTATCCGGATCATGCTAGCAATTGCCACGTATCATGATTATGAGATTTGGCAGATGAATGTCAAAACGGCTTTCCTTAATGGAAACCTAAGCTAGCATGTGTACATGGTACAACGCGAGCGTTTTGTCGATCCTACTAATGCTGGTAAGGTATGTAAGCTTAGGAAGTTAATCTATGGACTGAAGCAAGCATCTCGGTTTTTTGAAGTTGTCAAAGAGTTTGGCTTCATCAAGAATGAAGAACAGGCTTGTATTTACAAGAATGCTAGTGGGAGCGCACTGGCATTTCTGGTCTTGTATGTGGATGACATACTGTTTATCGGAAATGACATTCCAATGTTTGATGTTGTACAAGCTTATCTAAGAGTGTTTCTCAGTGAAAGACTTGGGAGATGCAGCTTATATTTTGGGCGTAAAGCTCTATAGAGATAGATCAAAAAGATTAATTAGATTAAGCCAGACTACGTACATTGATAAGGTGCTGAAACGGTTCAGCATGCACGATTCCAAAAAAGGTTTCTTGCCACTGTCACATAGTGTAAGTCTCAGCAAGACTTAGTGTGCTTCGACACCTGATAAGCAACAGAGAACGAGTCGGACTCCGGACGCTTCGGCTATTGGATCCACCATGTACGCTATACTATGTACACGCCTAGATGTTTCATATGCTCTGAGTGTCATGAGCAGATACCAATCAAATCATGGTGATGGTCACTGGGTGGTTGTAAAGAACATTTTTAAATACTTGTGAAGGACTAAGAAGACGTTCTTGGTCTTTGAAGGAGAGTAGGAGCTCGTCGTAAAGGGTTACGCCGACGCTAGCTTCCAAATCAACAGAGATCATTCGAGATTGCAATCCGGGTCTGTATTCTATCTCAATGGTGGGGCAGTGAGCTGGAAGAGTTCCAAGCAAAAAATAATAGTAGATTCCACGACGGATGCCAAGTACATTACAACCTCTGAAGCAGCAAAGTAAGCGGTTTGGATCAGAAAATTTGTTTTTGAATTGGGCATAGTCGCTAGTGCATCCTGTTCAGTGGACCTGTATTGTGACAATAGTGGTTCCATTGCACAAACGAAAGAGCCTAGGTCTCACCAAATGTCCAAGCATAAACTCAGGCGATACAACCTAATCGAGAGATCATTAAGAGAGGTGATGTGAAAGTTTACAAAGTGCACATGGATCTAATCGTGGCTGATTCGTTGACCAAGCCCCTTCCACAACCGAAGCATGAGGCGCACACAAGAGCAATGTGTATTCGATACTTATATGATTGACTCTAGTGCAAGTGGGAGATTAAAAGGAATATGCCCTAGATCAATCATAATGATGATTGTACCACGTCTTTGTTCATGTACTTCTGATAACATTGTTTATCGGTTTCCTGAATAAATGCCATGACTTTGTCCATTGGGTATGACTTGATTGTGAAACACATTGTTAAGTGGCATTATTCTAGACGTGACCCTGATCCATATTATTTTGAAAAGCGGTTATGATTTGATCAACATACGTATTGGTTGATGGTAATGTTTCACATACCATAAATATGGAGATATCACACAAATGGTATGAACACACACTACAAGGGGAATGGCCTATTGCAACATACTCATATGATGCTATATGTACGTATATGTGTTGCTGGCATCAACAGCATCACATAACGTATGTGTTGTTATAGGTGGTGTTGCTAGTTGTATGTTGCATCACAAACTATATGATGCAATAAGTTTGTATATGTGCAGCTAGCTAGCAACATGCATTTAGCATCACATGTATGTATTAAATTGGTAGTATTTGACAGCATCACTTAAAAGGTCTATTGCGACATCATTAAATGCGTATTTTTATAATTATATTATTATTTATCGATAATATAACTGTCACACATAATTTACTAAAATTGATCTTAAACAACTCTAAATATGGGCAATAATCAAAAAATGAATTTCATTCGTTTAAATATAATGTAATGTACATCACTTCACATAAAAATGAAAAACAACTCCTTCATCCATACATATAGAAGCTAACAAGTAATTAATAATTGACTTAAAAATATGAAATACAACAAAAATGTCAACTTAATTCCTATTCTTTTCTATCTGAACTTCCCATCTCTCATCATGGATTGGTTTAACACAATATGCTCTTTCTCCCTCTTCTTCTGAAGGCCCTACAGAATCGTCAATCTTTTTATCGGTCTCAACATAGAAGCAATACTTGGTAGACATTTTGTAACTGGAACAATACCTTAGTCAAAGAAAAAGAACGAGAATATTAGTATAGTTGTCAAAAACATTGCCTTGTGCCACAAAATTATGAAATTGAACTTGTAAGAAGGGCAATTTACATAAGCAACAACAAATGATCTTATGATAAACTTTCAAAATGATGCTAATAAAGGCGCAAAGCAAGTTCAATGGAAACTTAGAAAGTCATCTATATTTTCAACTAAAGTTCAAAGAAAGAGAGAGGAAACCAAAGGGCAGATATATTACCAGAAAAATTGTAGTGCATGGTAACAGTGAACTGTTGATGAACAATCAATTAACTAGGCGCTAGGGCACTAGGCAATCAATCAAGCACTAAACTACCAGGCCATAAGCAATGCAACAGTGATCCAAAACACAATTTGCATATCTTTAACATTAAGATACAATGTTTCGTTGCAAACCATCATTCATAACGAAAAGGCAACATCAATTGATACGGTTCTTGTTAAAATGAGGAAGTTGCATAATGTAGAAAAATGTTCCCTCTCGGATAATAAGTTCAACATAAGAATTTCACAAAATAAGGTCATCATCACAGAAAAGGGCTACTCATTGTATGCTCTATTACATCCAACCATACTTGTAGAAACTTTCAATTTAGTGAAAGCAAGGTCATGACAGATGTTGTGGACAACCCTACAAGTGGCAAGCAGCAGACAAGCCATACTTGAGAAAGTACCCCTGTTTTGACCAGGAATTAGGCACACAACATAAAAATGCAGTAAAGAGAAGATCTTCCAGCGAAATTATGTGAATATTTGGATCTGCAGGACAGCAGAAAAGGCCTTGAATCCGAATTGCAAAATAAAATTAAAAAGATATCAAAAAAAGACAAAAGTTGCTATAAGCAGGACGAAACATCCATTTTCACCATTTATATTAGTCTTGTGCAGTCTTCTTTCTAATGCATCAATTGATCAATCACCCAAAATTGTCCACAGAACTCAAAAGATGAATTCGCCGAGTTCCACCTGTAATCCTCTTTGATATAAAGAAAGGCTGGACGTAGGGCTATTATCTCTCCTGAGAGGCCTGAACCAGGATAAAAACCCCCGTCTCCTGTCTATTGCTGTTCGTGGTTGTTCGGCGTGTCTCCTATCTCACTTCTAAAGAACCTTGGTTGACTTGGGTCAATATCCCAACCGTCGACAAGATGTTTAATACTTCTGTCGACGGTTGAGATATCGATCTCAAGTCAACTAAGGTTGTTGAGAAAGGGGAGATGGAAGACTTGCCGAGCAGGGCGAACAGCAATCAACGAGCAACAGGGAGACACGAGTTTTTATCCTGGTTCAGGCCTCTCGGGAGAGATAATAGCCCTACGTCCAGCCTTTCTTTATATCAAAGAGGATTACAAGGTGGAACTCGACGAGAAGAACAAGTCTTGAGAAGATTATGGGTGTACAGGAAGTATCGCGTGTCATGCGACGATCTGGTCGTCGTCCGATGATCTTGGACGTGCCCTCTACACGCCGTAGGGGCTCGGTTTATATAGTGTTGAACAACCGACCTACCGGGGGATAATCGGGCCGGGCTGACCACGAGTACGTAACGAACTCGTATACATGCCAAATACATCCCGAGGTAGATAAGGTATACTCTAATTCTTGGGGATCACGACTTCTACTCCAATCCGGAAAACCACGTCCGGGTCTTCACGTAGCCGTGCAGAACTCTTGCTCGAGTCGGACTCGAACACGAATCCTAGGCCATTACGCACCGTGCCAGCTAGGGAGCTGTTCGGTAGGATGCACATGGGCCTGATAGAACCTTCTAGTGAGCTGGGCCCCAGAAAGCTGTTCGATTGGGCCGTCAGGGAGTGGGCCATGGCAATGGGCCGTGATTTTATCCCCGACAACTTCGGCTTTTACTATAAGATGGAATTTATATGATCCAAATTCAAAAAAGCCCAAGTCTGAACTTCGCTCTTCTTCGGCCCGTCGCCATTGCCCACTGGCCCATCAAGTTGCCCATACAGATTGTTACGTCAATGCTAGAACCTAGATTGCCATAAGTATCTCAGTTGCACAAGGAAGTTATCACATCGTAATCCCCTACGTTTGTAACTTTTCAGAATATAGTGAAGTTTTGTCGGTCGGTGCCCATGGTTTTTTCCACAATGGTTTTCTACATTAAATATGTGTCTTGTTCCTTTCAGTTTTGATCTACTTCGTACTTTTGTGCATGTTGATTTGTAACAAAGGCCGATGGCTTATCTGACTTAGGGCATCACCTAGGGGGCCTAACTTAGATCAACTCAATGAATTAAATACAAGAGAGAGAAATAGATGTGCGCCATGTTCTTTTTAGCTAAAATGGAATTGAATTAAACTTAATGAAAAATTATTATTTTTATACAAATCGATGATGTAGTGTTTTATAATTTTTTTGTGTTTTTGAATAGTTTATTCTTATAGTTTTTATATTTTTTTTTTAAAAAAAATATTTTTTGAACCTCTGAGACATCTCTCAAGGAGTCATAACTTTTTCACGTTTAAATTTCCATCAACTTTCAGTTAAGAAAACAAAGCCATGAATAATGAAAAGAAGATGTGAATAGTAGATAAATAGTGTATATGCTTGATTAATTAGACATTTTCAAGGGAAAAAGGGATTTGTCAAATCCAGAGGTTTGACCATATAATCTAGCAGGCTCGCCAATAGATAACCGAGGTCTTAAACCATGCAGGGCTTCAAGCCCTTGTGTGACAGTTGACTTACGAGTGAGTTTCTTTCCGTGGATTTCAATCAACAAACCAAACAAGACAAGCAGCTCGATTACTGCGAGATTGGCTACCTTACCTATTTGATCTGGAACAAAAGTTACCTACCTATTGCACTGCTAAATTCCCTAGCCACCAGCCCTAACTGTTACCTGCCAGTAGGGACCACCGGCTGTCTCAGCTCGACCTTGAATTTTTTTTTTTACTTCTCTCATGTTTTTGGCGGGTACAGTTAAGCGCGTCAACCGCCTAAATCCAAGGGCGGCATCATGGTTTAGGGACGGGTTAGTGGCGCTTCTCGATCCATGGACCCTCGGTAATCACGCAACCTCCAAGCCCTAATCCCATGTGATCCAGGCACTCAAGTCTCGTGAGCTCACGTGATGCCTCCGCCTCTCCGGTTAATCCTCCTCCTCCGTCCTACACGATGATCCGATCGTGCTTAATTAGTTAATCGTGCGCAATCAATCATAAGTCCGGCCTGCTTATTAGTGTTCTACTGGAGCAGTTTCTAAATTCTAATTACCGGATTGCTTCCACTGACAAGGATCGGATTCAGCATTTCAGCTAGCTTCTGGTGTCAGAGCCCATAGATCGATCGATGCATGGCGCCGCATAGAAAAATGGCTGGGGTCGGCTGGGTGGTGGTGCATGCAGATCGATCAGAGGAATCTTTCTTCGAAATCTGATTGATGGAGCAGAGGCAATTTTTTTTTGGGAGGGAAATTAGGGGGGAGAAATTATAGGAATCGTGGCATTTAAGGCGCATGCATGATGCCTGCACGGCGCATGCAGCGCCTGGAGGCTGCAGGCATCGGCATGTGAGTTCGCCGGGGTTCGCGCGCTCGCTTGCCATCTCGTGAGCTCGCCGCGCTGCCGCTGCTATTTAAGCACCACCGCCGTACGTGATCGACCGCCTCCCACCTCCTCCCTCGATCGCCGATCAGCCTCGTGAGCCGTGAGCCGGCGCCGCCTCGATCCCTGTACGTACGTATCTGAAGCCACCTGTACGTAGCTAGCTAGCTCGCCGGGGAGATGGCGCGGGGAGTGTTCTTCCACCTGGGCGTCGTCGCCGCCGCGTGCCTCGCCGCGACAGCGGCGGCCGGAGCCAACTGGGTCAAGGGCTCCGCGACGTTCTACGGCGGGAACGACGCCTCCGGCACAATGGGTACGTAATCAATCAAGCAAGCAAGCAAGAGCATAGCGATCAAGCCTCGGTTTTTATATATCATTCGTTGCTGTTACTGAGATCTAAACGGAGAGTGTGTATACGTTGTGATCGGCTTGTGGCAGGCGGCGCTTGCGGGTACGGGGACCTGTACTCGACGGGGTACGGGACGAGCACGGCGGCGCTGAGCTCGGCGCTGTTCAACGACGGCGCGGCGTGCGGGGAGTGCTACCAGATCATGTGCGACTACAACGACGACGCGAAGTGGTGCAAGCAGGGCGCGTCGGTGACCATCACGGCCACCAACCTCTGCCCCGCGGACTACAACAAGCCAAGCGACAACGGCGGCTGGTGCAACCCGCCCCGCCAGCACTTCGACATGGCCCAGCCCGCCTGGGAGCAGATCGGCATCTACCGCGCCGGCATCGTCCCCGTCACGTTCCAGAGGTACATATATATCTTCACCGTCGACGTCGATCCTTTGCAGTTGAGTTCCATGTGGTTGCGCCACCCACATATAACCCTAGTTGGCTAGTTGTGTGGGGTCCACGTGTCTATGGCACAACTACAAACTATTCGATTGCAGATGAAAACACTGTCTACGTGTATCCGCAGCATGTGGCTGTTTTCAACATATGAATCCTAACTAGATGGGTCCACGTGTCGATGACGCAACATACTACGAAATGTTCAGCTGTGGAGGATACATGGATACAGATCCTCTGCAGTTACTGTCCTCTGCAGTTGAGTCGCTGACATGTGGGTCTGGATCCTTTGCGGTTACTGACCCACATGTCATTGACCACAGTACAATACAGTAACCACAGAGGATCCGGATCCAGGATACACATTCTATCTACACACCGTAAATAGTTGCATTTGGTGCAAAGGCCGGCCGGCCGCATGCACTGGCCAAGTGGCCATCGTCTTCGCCATTCTGCACCGGCGCCTAGCTAGGCAGTGACTGATGGATCGACATTGTGGTGTTGCGTATATGTGTGCGTACGTGCAGGGTGTCGTGCTCGAGGAAAGGAGGGGTGCGGTTCACCATCAACGGGAACAGGTACTTCGAGCTGGTGCTGATCACCAACGTGGGCGGGGCGGGGTCGATCAAGACGGTGCAGATCAAGGGCTCCAAGACGGGGTGGGTCAGCATGTCCAGGAACTGGGGCGCCAACTGGCAGTGCAGCAACAACCTCGACGGCCAGTCCATCTCCTTCCAGCTCACCGACACCTACGGCAAGACGCTCGTCTTCCAGGACATCGCGCCGCCCTCCTGGCAGTTCGGCCAGACCTTCACCAGCGCCGTGCAGTTCTACTAGCGACGCGTGTCGGCGGCGGCGGCGCCGCCTCCCGCCGCCGCCGCGCCGGCCGCTTTCCCTTCACATTTTTGCATTTGGAATCTTGTCAAGAACAGAGTCAGAACAGCTGCTGATTTACTTAGCTTCAGCATCGTTCCGATGGGGGAAAAAAATGCATGGTTGATTTAGTTAGAAGGGTAGACTGCGTAGTGTGGTGTTTGCATATGCATGGCTGAGGTGGGTTCATGGGTTCGTCGAGTACGTGCTCGATCGCCGGCCTGGTCGATTGCCCGCCATGCCTGCTGCTGTACGGTGGTTGCTGATGGAATCAGAAACTGATCGATCACCCGATCGCGCGCGGCGGCCGCCTTTGCTTGCACTGTTGCACACCGGGCAAGGACGAGCCGATCGATCGGTGCATGGTGCTAGCTAGAATGGCGCTCGTTGGGAGGCGTGCGCAAACCACATGCATGCGAGTTTGTTGCTGTTGACCCATTAATTGATGACGATGGTGATGCTTACGATGAAATGAAAATTGATGGCTATGGTTTTGAAACTGTACAGAGCATCTTTGGACTCTGCCATGAAAGTGCTGTATGTGCCCAGTCCTGACATACAGTTCTATTTAAGCAGAGAATCGAGCATCCGTTTCAAATTATTTGTTCACTGTGATAACCAGTGATATTGTATGATCCATTTTGATGATCAAACCGTGGTTTTAAGATTTAGGTTCTGTCCTTTTGGGCTGATTTGAATGACTCAATAACTGAAATGGCTGAATTTCGATAGCTTCTCGAGATAGTATCAAGATTCAGATCCATTTCGTTTCACTTGTTTTTTAAAGTGTTAAGACTCATCTTCAAGACAACGGAAAAACGAACTGAAAAACTCAAACCTTATGTCCTTTCAAACGTAGATAAGTGGTTAAGCTGTTAATCCGTTAAACTGTTAAGCTAAAAAACATAGACTTAATGCATCCAACCAATCAAAATCATTAATTAGATATAGCATGATCATCCTAATGCACTTTTCACTTCAGTTTGTGTCTTTTTGGTATGTGTGCAATGGTGGGTTTGGATAACTATAGCGAAACGGAGGGAATACAATACTGAGTCGACCTAACTTTGATCCTTATTGGTGATGCTCTAAGGTTTTGGTTATATCAATTTTAAAAATGGATAGAGAATCCCCTGATCTAAGGTCACGGTTATATCAATAGCTGAGTTTATTTGCTATTGGTTTGGACATGTTTTACTTATTAAAAGGAAATAAAATAAAAAATATGTCATAAATCCATGCCAAATGAACAAAACCGGCTTGAATTAACCCAGCTCAGCGGAAACAACTTAGCAAAACAACTTCAGTTTAAAATGTCGAGCAAACTTTTTCAATAGGTTGCTATACGAAGTTATTACGCAACGGGAACAACTACTTCGAGCTGGTGCTGATCACCAACGTGGGCGGGGCGGGGTCGATCAAGACGGTGCAGATCAAGGGAACTATCAAAAGTTGTAAAAAAATTCTGAAAAATTTGTAGGTGTACTTCATTGTTTGCTCTACCTATATGTGAAGTTTCAAAGCAAGATTCATTTTATATTAACAGTTATAAAAAAATAAAAAGCAGCCCGTTTTGACGAATTCAAAATTGATAGAATTTTATCTTTTTTGTAATTGTCAATATAGGATGACTTTGAACTTGAAATTTTATACATAGGTACATTAAGTTGAAGAGTACATCTACAATTTTTTAAAAATCTTTTTACAACTTTTGATAATTCGATTGTACGGAGGTTGCACCATAAATTTAATTAGTGGCACAGAGTATGTTGTCCTTCAATTGAACGATCCAGGATAAGTGGGGCTGCTAACGTCACTCTCTGTTGCCGCCTGATTAGCCTAGAAAACCGGCCGAAAAGACACAGCACGTCATCCCATATAGTTCAGTGGCCGAGTCATAAGCCACGACTAAAATAGCCCATATAGCCCTGAGCCACAAGCCCACCACGGCAGTCACGCTTGTCTGGCCTACCCGTGACCCGTTTGGAACACAAAATTAACATTTTCGACAAAGATAATTGCTATTTTCCTCCTAAAAGTTGTAACAAATATCATTAATCCCTGAAACATGAAAATTACTTTTTGCCTCTTAAAGCTTGTTCCGTTTGTATGACAGATCCCACGTCATGAAACTAACATGGATTGTGGGAAAAAAGTATAATATTATTTTGTACCAAAGTCTCACGTAGCCCTAAAAATTTAAGTCAGATTGTCTTCTCGTTTATACTCATGACATCTTGCTCCATCAATCCGATAATCCTTGTATGGTTACAGACTTGAATCATTCTCCTTTCGCCTAATTGTCCTTCCCGGGCGATAAACCACAGTTGTCACTTCTTCCAAAGAACATATATCAACCTAGATGATCTTATCATCGACATACTTCTTTTTGGTCCATACAAAATATCCTCCAAAACACAATTCTCATAGAAATAGTTCACTACCGACGCCTACAATTTAACAAGGAACAAAACATCAATGGCTGAAATCGTAGTAACGAATATTAAAATAAGAAAACCCTAAATCATCATTTCTAAAAAAAGCCTCAAATTGACTCATCAACCTGTCACTACAAACATCAATGATTCTGTAGATATGATCCTATGAACTAATCTCAGAAGTTTTAGAACATGAGCTGTAGGTAAGAACCACATCTTCATTCTTGCGGTAGCTAATCAGAGCTCGTCCACCAACCACTATTGTTGCTCTCAAGTTTCGAGGCTAAGTGAAATGTTGGTACAATTCTAGAGGTAATATTGTAACTTTGTCCATAAAATATCCATGTCAGCATCGAGCTCAGCATTTAATGGCAGAATTCATGATGTGGGACCTATCGTGCAAATGGAATCAACTTTAAGAGGTTAAAGAGGTACTTTGATACAACTTTAGGGAGCAGTATTGTACTATTCTCCTTTTTTATACAGTAGAAACAGTACTGCAATCTTTGATAGAAATTAGAAGAAATAATCCATACGTATATATAAACTTTACTAGAAACCGAGTCATAGCAATTTTATTACCTGGATAGTAAAATGACATCGCAACTTTAATGTTACAAAGACAATTACAGCAAAGTAATGAATTTATACTCCAAAATAGGAGTATCTATTTACTGATCTAACGCATTGCAAGCAGTTTGGTGGAGGACGGAATTAAACGGGGCGACACAGTGTCGAGCTCGACCATCCGCAAAGAGGGCCACAGATTGGTCGAGATTCAGAGGGCGATGCGGGAGTTAGCAGGGGCTGGAGGTGTGGAAGTGGAACCGAGATGCACAGGGCAACAGGATGCACAGGGCAACAGGATGCACATGACAGCATGCAATGTCCGACGCCAAAATCATGGCTAGCTAGGGGACAAGGGGTTCATTGGATCGACGTGAAACGCAGCCGCCGGCGACTTCGCGTGTGCGGTGAATTGATAATTGACATCGTGTGTGCAACAGCACACTTAGATTCTCCCTGAGCCCGCCTTCATGTGAGCTGCCGCTTGTTAATTTAATATACTTGATCACAGGTCTGCAAGAGTGCAAGTATTTTCCGGGTTCCTCTCTTAGGATGCCATGTCAACTTTGTCTAGTTACCTATCTTTATTAAAAGGTAAACAAATCCAGCTAATCATTCTTCCCATGGTCGAGCAGCTGACAACAAGCGGAATTTGCAGAGATCGATCTGCTCTGCAGCTCGATCCACGAGAGTATGAAACGACGGAACAGAAGATCGCGTAGATGCAGATCGACGTGATGGAGAATCTTCTTCTGCTGCTGCTTCTTCTTCCTGCTCTCAACTCTCAAGTTCCTGCAGCCATGTTAGCGTGCATGTGTGGTGTGTGCATTGGAAGAAGCTACGAGGAAGGAATCCGATCGCCGATCTGCAGGATGCGCAATTCTAGCTGAGCGCGCCATATGTCAGCTGCGCGCGCTATATACCCATACTGTATTTAAGAACCGTGTGCTTGTAGCTTGTAGCTAGATGATCAGCTTCCATTCTTGATCAATTCTCATTACGCGCGCCACTGTCACTCGATCCACCGGTTGCTAGTTAGTACGTACTCCGTTTGAAAAATTCCATGGAGATGCGCAAACCGCTGGGCTCTGTGTTGTTCGTCGCCGTCGCCGCGGCCATGCGCCTGCAGGTGTCGCCGGCGGCGGCGGACAGCTGGTCGAAGGGCACGGCCACGTTCTACGGCGGCAGCGATGCCTCCGGCACCATGGGTACGTATATATACATACATGTATACGCAGTACGTACAATCTGAATTAGCTTGAGTTTGTTAATTAGCTAATGCATATGCTTGATATTGCATGCATATATATGTATATGCAGGCGGGGCGTGTGGGTACGGGAACCTTTACTGGTCGGGGTACGGGACGAGCACGGCGGCGCTGAGCTCGGCGCTGTTCAACGACGGCGTGTCGTGCGGGCAGTGCTACCAGATCATGTGCGACAGCAGCGCGGCGGCAGCGCAGTCGTGCCTACAGGGCAAGTCGGTAACAATCACGGCGACCAACCTGTGCCCGCCCAACTACGCCCTCGCCGGCAACGACGGCGGCTGGTGCAACCCGCCGCGGCAGCACTTCGACATGGCCGAGCCCGCCTGGCTCCAGATCGGCATCTACAAGGCCGGCATCGTGCCGGTGCTGTACCAAAGGTAGTTTATTAATTGCAGTACTATACGGCGAAACCATTAGGGCGGTTTGACTAGACCTCAATGCAGATAGATATTTATTGCAACGCATCGGGTTAGTAATACTCCTAAAAACAGAAACTGCATGATTACAGAACAGTGTATTGATACAACGGTATGGTATGCTTGATAGACGGTTTCATGCTGCATGATGAGAGCATCTCTAATGGTAGAGCCAACTTGCTGGCTATAAGGTTCATGTGGCACATCCATATCAGCTTAAAAGACCACCCATCCAACAACTTGGCTACAAACATCAAAAACTGTAGGACCCACCCAATTATTTCTTTGCCTTTCTTCCTCCATCCTCCCCCAACTCCCGGAGCACTCCCTCCCTCCTCCCATCGCCGCCACTGCGCCCTCTCCCCTCCCCTCGTCACAGCACACCCCTTCCCTCGCTGCCACCGCCGCGCCCTCCTTCCCTCCAGTGAATGGCGGCGACTGCTTTGGGAGCGGTGCAGTGCGGCGGGTTCGACGGATGGCGGCGAGCCGGCGACTCGAGCGGACGGAGCTGGGAGGGAGTTGGGCTGAGGGAGATGGGGGGGAGAGAGAGAGAGAGAGCGTGCGAGTCTAGGGGGAATCGCTGGCGCCCGACACTTGAGGTAGCTTCTACATGGAACCTCTATAGCTAGCTGACGTGGTCTCATTGGAGATGCTCTGATAGGATACTCATCGTATTACCTCATACATACTTTCGGTTCACGCTGCATGATATTTTGTAGAAGGGTGCATTTTTCATGATACCTATGGTTAAGACATGTTCACGACTACCAGATTTGCATCAAGATCACTTAGATCAACCTCTTTTTCAACATTTTACAAAGAAACCCACAAAAAATATATTCCAAGCAATCAACTCAAAATAGTTGCTTTTTTTTAAAAAAAATAGTGTTTGAAAGAGAAGTTGATCTTAACACAAATTTGAGGCTGGTCGAGTGGTCACGCGCGATGCTCAAGACCATAGATATATATAAATAGAGGGCTATTTGGTAAATACTTGTAGTACTACTTGCTATCTCATTTCGACTTCACAGTGTTCTATAGCAATTTCCTAGGAGAGCAAATGGATGTGTAATCGATGAGATGTTTGTGCGCATGCAGGGTGCCCTGCGCGAGGCAAGGAGGGGTGCGGTTCACGATGGGAGGGAACAACTACTTCGAGCTGGTGCTGGTCACCAACGTGGGCGGGAGCGGGTCGGTGCAGTCGGTGTGGGTGAAGGGGGCGAGCACCGACCGGATGGCCATGACAAGGAACTGGGGCGCCAACTGGCAGTCGCTCGGCGGCCTCGCCGGCCAGGCCCTCACCTTCGGTGTCACCTCCACCGCCGGCCAGACCGTCGTCTTCCAGAACGTCGTGCCCGCGTGGTGGGCCTTTCACCAGACCTTCACCTCCAACCTCCAGTTCTCCAACTGACCGGTTTTTTCGTCGGCCTCAATCAAATTCGTCTGTCCAAAAAAAAAACGATGAAATCGAGCTTATAATTTCGTCGGATTGGATGAGCCGACGAAACCCACCGCGACCGTTCATCTTTTCGTCGGGCTATTTTTGTCGGCAAACCGACAATATTACCCTATACCAACGAAATTGGACGAGATTCTTGTGGTGCATGCGTGCTTGCCTCATGCATGGTTTGGTTAATCGGAGGTTTCATCGTACTGCTAGCTTGCTACCTTTGTTTTGAATAATACTGCTGATCATTGGAGAAGCATGTAACATATAGACTAGTTTATCGTCAAGCAATAATGGGATATTCAGGAGGGAGTAATGTATCTATGTATAGAGCTAGCTAGGCTGAGTGAGGAACTGAGGTTGATCACAGCCAAATTACAGGCACTAACTGTCAGTGTCTGCATGCACCCGGTGGTTATGCTGGAGGCTGGTGACCCCATCAGTCAGTCAGTCGTTCTGTTATTTCTGTAGATGATGTTTATAATTTGATTCTTGTTGTAAATTGCTTAATTACGCTTGATAGTGCTACCCACATTATGAACTGTAATTGGTCTTGGATGCCAGGCAACGTTTGACCTCTGTTTTGTTTCAGAAACAGGGCAGTCAAGTCCTAGAAACTTGCTTGGTCCGAGAAATATAATGGGTTGATCTATCACCACTAGGTAACATCTAGTAAAAAATGGAGAAGCATAATTCATGGATATCATTTGACAAATTTGAGCATTTGGAAGCTACGGTATGAGAAGAGGAAGAGAACGAAATTGGGGATTTTTTGACCGAAGCTTCTCAAACTTTCATATGATTCCCCTCCTAGTATATACTCTTACAGTTTACATTTAGCCCCCTACAAAGTTATGTAATTGCACACTCCACCTCAACATCAATACTCCCGGTCTATATGTCATGTTTGAAGCCAACATAATCTTTAAGATGTCTTGATATTTGTTATGATGGTTTTCTTAATGCTATGGGAAAATCTGTGTTTTGAGATGATGGAAGAGTTGATAAGTGGTCCTCACCTTGCCCCAATGGTGTTAGTGGGTGTCGGTGGCTCGAGCCAGACAACAGATTTATAAGGGGCTGCCCCGCGAAGCACCGTACTATGCTACGCGAAGCAGATCAAGGGAGACTGAGCAATCTCAAAGTAGCTAGCCTGAGAAAAATGCAGCCTGCCTTTATTACCAGGGGACCCCTATTTATAGTAAGGGGCCAGTTTACATTGTGCCATTACAACCCTTCCCTGAGGGAATCACGCGGGGTAAAAGAGGAAAATCTAGAAAAAGACCTCCTAGACCTTAACCTGCCCCCAATCCTAGGGGTACCGAAGGAAAAACACCTTCGGGAACCCTGGTTGGACCCAATTGTCCTTGCCTTTTATCGATCACAAGAGATATCAGTGTTAATATTATCACCACTTTTATCGATCAAATTCTCCCCTAACTTGGAACCAAAACAACTAAAATTTCAGTTATTATACAGACTTTTATTTCTATTATTTTATTTAATAATTGTGTAGACTCTTTCGTTTAATCAAAGCCGTTTTAATCCGACCCATTATAATCGACAATGTAGATCTCTTTCTTTTAATCTAAGCCGTTACAATCCGATCCATAGTAATGAATTGATCTTTTTCTCTTTTTTGATTAACATGAGAATTTCTATTTTTTATTAATGTGAGAATTTCTAGTATTTTAGAATTAACACAGTGGCTTTATTTTTTTTATGTAGTAGATAATATATAGACAGCGTGTGCTTGTCGTCCGGCTAAACTATCATGACGTCGCGATTGAGAGCTGCAATTTTAAATCTCTAAACAATAAAGCCACCCTGCAGAAATTGGGCTTGGAATTTATCGTTAGGCCGGAGGGGCATTGGGTTCTGCACAAGCTGGGCCCAGCCCAGCCCATAGCTCCCGCATTTGAAAAGGCTGTGCAATTCAGCCTGTGCTGGACCGTACAACGAGACCGGAGGCAAGCAGGCCAGCAGCACCGTCGATTCGTCGACGGCAACAGATTGGATCTGCTCATCTGCTCACTAATCACTAGTGATTCCATGAAGCCATCCGCATTATGCATGGGTAGATTAGATCGGTGCTGATCAGCTTGACGAGCTGTTCCATCTCAATATCTCATGCCCAAAGATAAGTATGCGATCACTGATCGATCAGTGTGAACAAGAGCGATCGAAGTACGGAGACTACGGAGAGTCGACTCTTTTTGAGCCAGATTGCCAATATGATTGGCCTTCGACGTACTACGCGGTGAGAGAGAATTGCAAGTACTTCCCTCATCCACCTCCCGGCCACAATCCATGTGCTGACATCGCTGGCCCTCATGGCTTGATTAAGTACGTGTGTCAGAAAGAGCTTCTTAGTTTACTACGCGCGAATTCTCCTCCAAGAATTCCATTCGCTGATTCCGCGTTCGACTGATGAGATAATTAAATCACGCCATTTCATTCCAAATTGCGGTTTACGCCATAAACAAACGCATCGGCGACGCAGATAGATCCACCTCGAGCCGGCAAGCTCGTGCTGCGGAACATGCAGGGTGCATAAAATGCATAGTTTTTCCACGCCATGCTCGTCAGGAGAAGTGTGGAGATTAGAGAAGGCCAGGCCATGCTGCCCATGCATCATCAACCACCAAATTAGCACGCAATCCTAGCTCCAGTTCTTGGCATCAATTTGCTTGGCCTGCATCTGCATGCATGTGATCTGAGCTGATGATCGAGCTAGCAGCCTGGCACTGGGATATGAATTAATATGGGAATTGATCGACGCGACGGCATGTTCCTCTACCATTCCCTGCTCTGGTCTGACCATAATTCTCATTCCCCTGCTATTATATAAGCCGCCCCACGTTCCGCTGCAGATCGGTCACTACTGCACCGCACGCCTCGATCACTCCCGATTGATCTCACACCATTAATTCTTCAGTGAGCTCCTCTCGATCTGGTCTCCTACGTGATCCTAGCTAGTGTTCCCTGCTCCATTCTCGATGGGGATGGACAGAGTCTTGGCATTGCTCGCCGTCGTGGCAGCAGCCTGCAGCTGCTTCTCGCCGGCGAGGGCGGACTACTGGAGCAGAGGGACGGCGACGTTCTACGGCGGCGCCGATGCCTCCGGGACGATGGGTAAGTAGCTCTGGCTAGGTAACTCGACGTCGTCGTCGTCGTCGTCGTGGTCTCTCACTGATGTGTGCCTGTGCTGTGCACGTACGTTCGTAGGTGGCGCGTGTGGATACGGGAACCTGTACTCGTCGGGGTACGGGACGAGCACGGCGGCGCTGAGCTCGGCGCTGTTCAACGACGGCGCGTCGTGCGGGCAGTGCTACCTGATCATGTGCGACAGCAGCGCGGCGCCGCAGTCGTGCGTGCCGGGGAAGGCGGTGACCATCACGGCGACCAACCTGTGCCCGGCCAACTGGGCGCTCCCCAACAACAACGGCGGCTGGTGCAACCCGCCGCGGCCGCACTTCGACATGGCCCAGCCCTCCTGGCTCCAGATCGGCATCTACAAGGCCGGCATCATCCCGATTCTCTACCAGCAGTAAGCACCTTTGCACAGAACCAAACTGCATATATGCTACACTAAGTGACGACATACTAACCGCTGCGTGCGACGTCGCGATCGATGCGGTGGTGCAGGGTGAAGTGCTGGAAGCAGGGAGGGGTGCGATTCACCATTGGAGGGTTCAACTTCTTCGCGCTGGTGCTGGTGACGAACGTGGCCGGGAGCGGGTCGGTGAGGTCGGTGTCGGTGAAGGGGACGAACACGGGGTGGATCCAGCTGAACCGGAACTGGGGCGCCAACTGGCAGTGCAACTCGGGGCTCGCCGGCCAGGCGCTCTCCTTCGCCGTCACCTCCACCGGCGGCCAGACGCTCTACATGTACAACGTCGTGCCGGAGCGGTGGGCCTTCGGCATGACCTTCGCCAGCAACTCCCAGTTCGACTATTAGCTACCTAGATAATTAAGCGAGCTATCGATTGGTATTGATCGAGCTGTGAAATTTGCTCAATTTTTTCCCCAGGATTAATTTGTACATGCATGTATGTATATCTTTCTTGTTCGATATATAAGTTAATTATTTGAACACGGATGTATGTAGCTCACGGGGATAAGCAACCTTTCCTTGTCCCTTTCTTAATTCAGCGATCACCTTTTCTAACAGGTGGGACACGTATTTTGCAACAATGAATTAAAATAAATGTAATAAAAACATAAAATTCCCAACACATACTCCCTCTATCCTACAAAGAATGCATTTTTAGTGTTTAAAAATTGTCTCACAAAGAGTGCATGTTTAGACGTGGGACCCATCAAAAGAGACGCAGCCCATTAACTCCCCCACTCCCATCTCTCTCTATATCCGTTCCCCACCAAAGAAGACGCATGCACATTTAATTATTTTGGGAACCAAAGCAGCAGCACGCTTGTGCATGTAATTAATTAGGGGCATATTAGTCATTTCCCTTTCACACTAATCTGTTTGAGAAAAACCAGAAATGCGTTCTTTGTAGGACAGAGGGGGTAGGCACTAACAAGCTCCGTCATGTTCCAGTTCGTCCTACGGTGATGGGCTCACTGTCCCATGGTCATGCACGTGAGAACGTTGGCAAGGCTCACTACAGGAAACGTATTCTATGTGGGCGGTCAGAAAAGCTAGTGTCGGCAGCCAGTAGCCGCCGACAGACCAATGTCGTCGGCCCAAAGTCAGCCGCCGACACAGAGTAATACAGTCTCGGCGGCTAAAACCATACCGCCGACACTTCTTATCCCCCTCCCGCTCGCCAAATGAAAAATCAAATTTGGAGGGCACCAATTAGGATATGTCGGCGGCTACACTAGAGCCGCCGATATTGAACACTCCCCCCAGACGGAATAATAACGGGATGAACACTAGGACATTTAGGCGGTCCCACGCGTCAGTCAAGCGAGGTCGCTGACATGCGGGGCAAGCGGCGGAGCCTGGATACCGTCTGTGTCGGCGGCATACCACAGGCCGCCGACACATGTAAAATAAAAAAATCAGGGGGCGCGGCGGTGCTCGAACCCACAACCTTGCAGGGAGCACACGCCGCGCCGCACGCTGATAACCGAGTGACCAAATATATTTATTAAACGTGTATAGGCTCCACAGACTTTTGTATATTTCTGGTAGAATCTATGTCGGCGGTCTTATTTTATGCCGCCGATATAGTGTTTATAGATGATGTGGTTGTATTTGGGCTCAAAATTATGGTGGCGAGCTTCTAAATATGTGTGGTTGTGAATGTGCGGATTAGGAATTGAATATATGCTGGGATTTGGATCATTTTGCAGGTTGAAGTGAATTTTTAAAAATTAGCAGCAATATTTGCTGCTGCCAATATACCAGTCTCGGCGGCATTGTTTGAACCGCCGACACAGATCGAGAGAAATGTCGGCGGCAGGATTATAGGCCGCCGACATTGATCTCGATCTGTCTCGGAGGTTCCGATACTGCCGCCGACACTGATGTATATACCGCCGACACTAACTGCATCTATGTAGGCGGCTAAGATCTATCCCGCCGATATAACATAGGACCAGAGGGGCGTAGAAGCTTAGCAGCAAGGATCTGTGTCGGCGGCTTGTAATACGGCCGCCGAGATAGATGCTGATACGTGTCACAACCTCGATCGTGTCATGGACCCCACAAGTCAGAGCCCGTTTGCTAAATTCTATATCGGCGGCTAGGAATGCCGCCGACATAGAGCGACCGAAAGAAAACCCTTCCCGGGTTTCCGTTTTGCTGGCGGGGCCGCCGACAAAGGTTACCTATGTCGTCCAGACAGCGTCGGCGAGGTTTTGGCGGCTAGCCGCCGACAAAGGTCAATATCGACGGTATTTGTACCTGTGTCGGGCGTTTTAGCCGCCGACACTGATATAGATTCCTGTAGTGGCTGTTATCTTAGACCTGCATGTTTTCTGTTTTGATCCCAAGTGAATACAGTATACACCTCCAAATAATCATATAACTTTCATACTGAATTGATATAAGGCAGTTCTCCTATCTTTTTCTTAAAAAAAAAAGTATACACCTCCAAGCTAAACTACCGGACGACCTTTTACAGCCAGCTTTCACACATTCCTTCTTCAGTTCTATCGCCGGATAAAGACAAGTCATTTGGGTACTCCCAGTGCATTGCATGGTTTCAAGAACTGTTTCTAAACATATCAAGTCATATAATCACGACTATACATACAGTTATTAAAATGCGTTGTATCGACCATTTTTTCCTCTTAGAGCCTTACAGAAAGTGCTTAACACTCACAATGGAATTTTTTTGTTTCCTTCCTTTATTTTTATGATATAGAGACTAGCTTACTCTCTCTTACCCTCAACCTTGTCAATCTATTCGGTTTGGCAGCTAACGTTATTTCATTGTAAGTAGTAGTGCCCTTTACGATCTATATGATCGATGTTGCAGATGGCGTGTTTCTGCTACGTTTTGATGGGTTGCACTCTTGGTCCATTTATTATGTGCTACTAATTAGTTGAAATTTAGTTCTCAATACAAAGGAGTAAGAAAAAGTCTTCTTACACCTTACACTACTTGCGCTTCGTGTTGTCCATCCAACGCGTTGAACTATAAAACTAAGTATTCTGATTCAATAAACATTGTCCAGTATAAATAACCCTAAACGTGAATTCCACGCGACGTTAACGCGGATATAATGTATTGTGGCTAGTCCACATGAACCCTCTCTCTCCCACCTACATCCACAGACAACGGCCAGATCCAAGGCAGGCTAGGGCTCCAAGAAACTTTTGACGACACATCTCTCTTTTTTTAGAGACGGTACAAGAAAAGTGTTGAGTGAAGATTTTGTGATGAGGTAATTTCTAATTGATGAGAATATTTTTGCGATAAACTTTGGAATTTTGGAGAATCTCTAGAGTGAAATCGGTGATCTTTGGGTTAATATTTGAGAAATAATTTTGTGATTTATTTCGGACTGATTTTTTTTACAAATATTTTCCTGCGAGCAATAGTGAGAAAGAAAATAAAGTAAATAAAAAATGGGAATGACATTATAGTGTGATTAGTGGCTAACGGCATCATGGTGTGATTAGCTAGCTACCTGTGCAGGCATGTAAGCGTGTGTGGCTGGGCATGCGTGCGTGCTGTGCGTGTCTCAGTGTGCAGGGTGGAAACGAGGCGAGTTAGAGTTAGACTCGACTCGTTCACTACCGAGCCGAGCTATCAGAGATATTTTAGTTAGAAATTTGGCTCGGCTCGTGCTAGCTCGCGAGCCTAGATTTGCTCATGGGTAGCTCGGTCCGACGTACCCGACTCGACCCAACCAATACATCAGGTCGGGTGTCGGGTCGGGCCTAGATTTGAAGCCCGACCGTTGGGTTGGGTCCGGTTCAGACCCAAAAAATTGCAAAATCACCGTGCGGATTTGGGTTTTGGGGGTTCGGGTCAGGTTTTTGGGTTTCAGGCCCGACCGTCGGGTTGGGTCGGGTTCAGGCCAAAAAATTGCAAAATCGTTGAGCGGATTTGGGTTTGGGGTTTTGGGTAGGGTTTCGGCCCGGATTTGTGATCCGGTGCACCAAGTCTGGTTGGGTTCGGGTCGGCTAAATTTTGGTCGGGTTTTGGAAAACCCGCCCCGAACTCGACAGATGATCAGGTCTATGCGAGCTAGAACATATAAAATGAAATAAGCAGAGGAACAAGTGCAAAAGAGATATCTTAGATATCATTAACTCATTGGATATAAGAGATTATGGCTATAACTATTTTATATACAAATATACAACCATACATGTTCTTAAATTGCTAAAAAAAGCTAAGATATTGCATGGTATTATACATGTATTGGAGATATTTGTATATTGGGTCATATGCGAGCCAAGCCCGAGCGAGCCAGAGTCTGGATCGGCTTAGCTCGTGCTAGCCTGAAACAGAGTCCGAGCAACTTGCGAACCGAGCCCCGTTTGTTTGAGCTGCAGCTTCTATAAAAGCTGTTTCTGGGAAAAGCTAGAAAAAACTAGCTTCTGTGAAAGCTCAGATCACAATATAAATTGGACTTTTGGTGGCTTTTGACTTTTTTAAAGGGGGTTCCAAAAGCTGGCTGTTTGTTTGACCTTCTGACTTCTAAAGTTAAAAACTGGCCGGAAGCTGAAACAAACAGGCCAAGCCAAGTTCCAGACCTATCAGTGTGGATGTATGTGCATGTGTGTGCGCGGGCGCGTGGCTGTGGTTGGCAGGAAAGCAGGCCAGTTGCGCAGCAGTGCAGCGAGCAGGAGCAAACAGGCCGGTTGCGAGAGCAGGCCAGTAGGTGGGCTGGTAGGCCAGCGAGCAAGCATGAAGCAGCAGCGTGTGGGCTGATGGCTGGAGCTGGAGGCCCAGGCAGGCGAGGGAGGGGAGGTTCCGGCTGGCTATAAAAACAGCACGTGAGTCGTTTTTGTTTTAGGGTTTTCCACGTTGATTTGACGGCGCAAATAAGGAGAAAAACATAGTATTTTTCGGAGAAAATTTCAGAGATTAGAGGAGAGAATAGATATAGATTAGAGAGGAATTTAATAGATTGATGCTTCGATAGTAAAAGGAACCACTTTTTTTTTAAAAAAAGAGGCTAGGGGCCCATTTTTCATTGCACCAAGAAACCGATACAACGGAAACCTTGTCTTCCAATTTTTACACACAAATTGGCACCCCCAAGGCAGAAGGGTGCAATTTGCAGCCAAGTCTAAAACAGTACATGATAACGTGGAATTTAAAAGCGTACAAAACGTTCACCAAAACGAAGGGACACCAGAGTCTAATAACAGCCAATTTAGCAACAGGGAACTTGAGGTCAGCAGCCGCTGACGTTTTGGACAGCAAGCCCAATTAGGACACCGGAAAATGATCTAATTTAGCAACAGGGAACTTGAGGTCAGCAGCCGCTGACGTTTTGGACAGCAAGCCTGTATCCCAGTTGCAGATCCCTCCAACATCATAGCACCTTGAACCAAAATTTCTTTTGAGTCATCTGCAAACAAATCAACCCAATACCGCAGTGCCGCGCAAATGAAGTGAATTATGTGAACCGGAGAATCAAAGGTCTTCATCTCAAAGCACCATTTGTTCCTAGCCATCCAAATACACCAGAGAACGGCTGCAATGCAAGTGCAGTAAAAAACTTTCCCAGAGGGCCAAGTTGATCTAATCCAAATAAAATAACCATTCCAACTTGTGGGTTTAACAGAAGCACCAAAAACACTAGATATGATACACCAGATGGATGAAGCAACTGAACAATCAAAGAATAAATGCTGAATGCTTTCAATTTTCCCACAGAAAAAACAAAAAGGATTGGCAGGCCAGTTCTTGTTTCTAAGTACATCTTTTGTTAAAATAGCCCCTCTACATACTAACCAAAGAAATATTTTAATTTTTCAAAGGGACAGCAGCTTTCCAGATGAAATTGTAATCCACCACAGTATCATTATCAGAAATTAATTTGTAAGCTGAGTTGACAGTGAAAATATTACTTTTAGGCCTTCTCCAAATGGCTTCATCCTTACTATCACCAATACAAACATGGAGCTAATGGGCCCACCATCCCACCAGCTATCATGCCAGAAGTCAATTTTTTTACCATCACCCAACTTAAAGGCTCTATTTTTTACATAATATTTTCTTATCTTAAGAAATTGAGACCAACAAGCAGAGTTAGTAGGACGAGGTTTAATCAGAGATAAGGGTCTATTTTTAAGATACTTGGCCTGAATCAAAGAAACCCATAGACTATTTTTAGTTTCAAGCTTCCAAAGCCACTCACATAAGAGACTAATATTGAGAACACGCAGGTTTTTAACCCCAAGGCCACCATACTTTTTGACAGTGCAAATTTTATTCCAACGAACTAGATGGTATTTTCTTTTAATACTGGAACTACCCCAAAAAAAATCTCTTCTGGTCTTATCAACCTTATCCAAGACAGTAACAGGTACTAAAAACATGGACATGTGATAAATTGGGATGCTTGAAAGACAAGAATTTATAAGAACTAGCCTGCCCCCTTTTGATAGAGAGCTACACTTCCAGTTATCTAATCTTTTGGAAATCTTAGACACCATAAAGTCCCAGTCACTAACTTTACTCTTGGTATAACTAACTGGGACACCCAGGTAATGCATTGTAATTTTATTATTTTTTTAACACTGTTTTGTCGGTGGAGTATTATTTTATTATTTTTTTGACACTGTTTTGTCGGCGGCCATTATTTTATTGTTTTTTCCTGCACTTTCTGCATGCGACGCCGGGGAATTAGGGGCCGGTCGGGGGCAGCGGAGCTACGGCTGCACCGGGTGGCGGCAGCTCGGCTGCGGCCGCGCCCGGTGGCGGGATCCGGGGATATTTTTGTATTTTTTTTTCTGTGGATTATTTTATTAATCTTCTTTTAACCGTTGATTATTTCGGATATTTTTCCGTTATTAGATTCTTACGTAATAGGCTCGGTCATCAAGTTCGTTCATCTCCGATGTGCGGCGGAGCCATTCTCGGTGATCTCTACTCACCAGTGCGGCATAAGGTTCATGGCGGAGACTTGTGGGCAGAAAACAGCAAGAGAAAAGATGTGAAGAACCGGAAGGAGAGGAGTTCTTGGGAGTTTGAGGAAGAGGAAGACGATTTTGAAGCTGACTTTTAGGAGTTTGAAGATGGCGATAGCGATGATGAGGTTCATTTCGGACATGAGGACCAAGGTTGATGATTAGAATTTCAGTTTTTTTTTTATCCTTAGGTTCTTGCTGTTTGTTTTTCCTGAATTCATGAATCATGATTGCGCTCCTGTTCTTGTTTATTTGGTGCATCCTTTTGTTTTTATGATGATAGACTGTTTGCAATAAACTTTATTATATCATGGTTCAGTTACTGTAGCCTGTAGGTCTTGCTGACCTGATTACCATCTTTTGGTGTTAATTGAATCCGGTTATCACCAGGTCAGTTGATTCAGCATATATGGATCCCTATTATATTGTTGTGGATCCTTGTGACACAATTATAGATAAAAAAGCAGCATTTTCTCTTTAGTAACCTGGGATTTTCATCTTCTTGCTGATGCAGAATTCCACGTGAACAGTTTGAAATCTGTGGAATTCAATGGGCATACCAGTACCACCAAACTATCCAGCAGGAAGAGGAAGACTTTGTACCGAGGAATCCGTCAGCGCCCTTGGGGCAAATGGTCAGCTCAAATCAGAGACCCCCGCAAGGGCACCCGAGTTTGGCTGGGCACATTCAACACTGCTGAGGAAGCTGCAAGGGCGTATGATGTGGAAGCCCAGCACATACGTGGCAAGAAAGCTAAGGTGAACTTCCCTGAAACCATCTCCTTCACTGCCCTGAAGCACCAGTCTGGGCGTGTGGTTCAGCCAGCACAGAAATTTCAGTCACCAGAGAGGCTGAAGCTCAGTGTTAGCAATGTCTCTAATCATGTCAACTCAGCTGAAAGCAGTAGTGATGCTTCCATTGTCAAGCTTGATATGTCAGAGTCAGCTTCACTGTCAATGGCCAATGGATGGCTTGATGGATTTGAGTTGATCCAGCTGATGGCTTAAGATACCTCGAAGCTGATCATGAGGACATGGCTGAATTGTCTGGGCATGAGACTGGGGAGGCAGATGCAGCTTTTGACAGTGCAGAAATGGGGATTCTTGGTGATTTTGCATTCTCTGAGCCTTATCAGAACTATATGCAGTTACCATACCTTAAAGGCAACACATATGAGAATATCGACGCTCTTTTCTGTGGTGAAGTCGTTCAGGATGGCGCGAACATTGGAGGTCTTTGGAGTTTTGATGACATCCCGATGGAGCGCAGTATCTAGTCTATCGAGAGTTTGGGACGCAGCTGCATGAAGGAATCGCATTTTGTCTTTATTCACATCTTTGCATTGTGTTTTGTGCTGCGTTCATCAGGAAATCTGATACAAGGGAAGACGCAATGACCAGCTTCATAATTTTTCTTCGTATGTTGTGCTACTCCAAGATGGTTTCTATCTTCTTCCTTTTTGAATTTAGAAGTGCGGCGCATGCCCGAAAATTATAAGCTGAAAATTGTTTATTATTGCCTGTTAATATGTACTTCCCCCAACGATTGTTCTGTAATTAGTATTTTGATGACCCTATCTTTACTACTGTTGGTTGTATATTTGCTAGTGTTGGGACTGACCATGGAAGCGCCAATTTAGCATATTACTGACATTGTCCTTTGACAGTAGACCATATTTTAATTAAAATTCAACTCAATTTGTCCTTGTTTTGCTCGAGGAACCCAGTGTGTTCAACTCGTCTGAAAATCACGCTAATATTCCAAACTCCAAAATTGCTACGTCGTCAAATTTGAAAGTGTGCATACAGAGACGGATGCTAACATAGCATAGGCCATCAGCCCATCACAATCAACTTGCTGGATGAAGAGGACATCTTGTGCAGCTAGCCTTCATAAAGGCCAAGTGGTGCACAAGCAAAGACGAACCCGTTAACCTAATTGACGAAAGAACCTATCAACCTGATAATTTACTTAAAATCATCTTCAGAATCAGAAAGTCATAAAAGCAGCAAAGGAGTCTTCTCAGGATTGGCCAAACCGCCGCCAGCGTTGTTTCATTGAACATGACGGTCTCTAATTGCTTTGCGCGCCAGACGCTGACCGGTCATTCATCTGAGGCGGCTTGCCATGAAAAAAAAAAGTTCTTTTATGTAGGTCTATATTAAGTTTTAGGCTCAATACGGCTTATCATTTAACTTATTTACTTATCTCACTTATCTTCTAACTTCGAGAGTTTTTCGAGGAAGTTTACATGCCGATGTAGCTAATTCGCTAGACTATTCAAAGCTGTGAATTGCATATCATGCGATCGGAATTTAGCCAGAAACTGCTTAAGAAGTTAATTGAGGAGGCCAGGGGGTTCTATTTACATGTGTTGTTGATATTATCAGTGAAGCCTTTCAATAAAATATGTACATTTTCGTTTTCCTGGAATTTTTTTCTAGGATTTTCCTGATAATTTACATATATGCACACCACAGAATGCTAACAATCTGGCGAATATCATGACTACAGCTAGTAAACCATTTTGGAGAATAGATCATCAAGAGCCGAGTAGAAGGGCAGGGCAGCTCTGGGCCTCTCCACCTTCCCAAACAGGATATGGCTTGTTGTCAAGTAAGCATCACCATAGAAGCGCAGATTGGTTTCTGATCTGGTTGTCACGATGTTCCCTTCTAGCGAGACCCCAATGAAGGCACCTGTTTGATGTTGTCAAATAAGGGGAGCTATGCATCAAGATGACATTGAGATTGCTATGCTGTGACTTGCGAACTTCTTAAGAGGTGGGAGACAAACACAGATGATTAGTTTTTACATGTAAAGACTAACGAGAGGGTTGAATGTGCTTCTATGATTAGGAAATCAGATTGTACCAGAACATTTTCCCTTTCGAAGATAAGGCTACAAATGTTATTGTTCGAATTATTATTTAGCATGTTACAAAGGGCATACAATATACTACAAAGCTCAGTCCTATTTTTGAAAACATTAATTTGGAAATTATACTAGATAACATGCTGTGATGCTGACCCCCCCCTCGTATAACTTCGTATAATGTATGCTATACGAAGTTATTACGTCAAGAGACAAATCTATTATTATTAGCACCTTTGCTGCAGCTGTAAGTGTAGCATATCCCAGAACCTTTTTCACTGGCCCGAACATCTGCTTCAAAGGCTCTGCCAATTGGTCCTGCCGCCGCACTCAATCCTGCCCCAAAAGAAAGATGCATGCGGCTGCCAAATGCCTTGACAGCTTTACTATCATGAAGAACGATTATAAAATCTGTCAATTCTCCCCCAACCTGGAAAAATAAAGAGAAAGGCCAGCATCAGAGGGAGATTAACAATCTTAACAGTAAATAGAAGTTCAGTGTACAAAACTTAACATTGCTTCAATACCAACTTTGCTTTTTACACAACATGCTATTGCTAAACTCCAAAATGACATGCAATGATGCTTATCTGTGTAAGGTTATGCAGATTACTGGAACTCTGGTTTCTTTATAAGCATGCATGTATTAAATTAATGCAAATGCAAGAAATAGACTCATCACGCTAGTGGTCTCATCACTTGGTGCATTTATTAACTTGCCTATGCCCTTTGATATGGGAAAAATGTATGCATCCCAATCTGATCAGCCTATTTTAATTGAGTGGCATAAGGGGTTCATTTTTTCTGGTTAAGGTCACAAAATGCTCATATTTGACCAGCACAAAACCACAGATGCTGTCAAAAAAATATATTTTTATTGGATAAATACCTGCACACCCCATCCCAGTCCAACTGATAAAATTGCAGACGGGGCAGACCATGATCCATCAGATCTACGAGCGACAACAAGTCCACTACCTACTTTGTAGGTAAGAACTGCACCCGCCTTGGCAACTGTTAGCAGAGCAAGACCCTTTGCTCCCTTGAGGATAGATGATGGGATGGACTTCTCAGGGTTTAGTCTGGCAACCTACATATTCAAAAATAGAAACATTTCTCAGCACCAGATGACAAGGTTACATCTCCTTGAGGGGTACAACATCACGTACCTGGCAATATTTCTTCAAGGTATTGGTTGCCTTGTATATCTCATATTCCATTGATAAGCCAACAGGTAAATTCAACCAGCTTCTTGTGCTTGTCCAATCCATGACATCATGTTTTGCTGGTTGCATGGCATTACTGTTATAGTTGATCAATAGACCCTGAAGTGGATCGAGTCTATCGTAGCAAGCATCACAGACTCTCTGAGGATCACGCTGTCTGAACTTCATGGGCATTAAGCACCTTGCCTTAGAACAATTTTTGCAGAAAATACCCCCACAGAACCGACAATGGTGCCTTCCACGAGTCAGCGCTGTGAAAGGAGAACCGCACTGTAGGCACACCTTGGTAGAGCTATCTGGAAACCATTCAGGGGGATCTGCCAGCAACACCTCCCTGTAGGCACCGTACTGTAATGCATTTGCTTCAAGAAGTGGCGGCGCACTTGGGATGCAGACAGACGGATGCACATTAACAGCACCATCTTTGTCGAGCCCTAGAAACGATACATCGGTGCTGGAACTTTGCTTCTGCAATGCATTATTATCCTCCTCGCCCTTGCCTGTGCCCGAAACAATTGCGGCGAGCCCACCTAGAACGGTCTTCAGATTGAGACCTTGACTAGCTCGTGCTGCAGTGAACAGATCTTCCCTTGAGCCATGCTCCGATGGAAAGTGCGGCTCCAGAGACGGCTCGTAGAGATAATCATACACCGGATATTTATTCCCTGGAACTAGATTGGATACAGCAACTCCCTGGCTGCCGTTGCCATCGACGTTGGAGAGGGAAGAGTACGACGTCACTTCATTCGGAGCCCCCATGGAATCATTTAGCTACAGCAGCCACGCCTGCAAGCAGTTGCGCACAGCTTATATCAACAGCAAGAGCAAACAGATTCAATCCGATTTTCTGTAAGATGGAGCTCGCCCTTCCACCCAACCGATTGCGATTACGACGATAGTTTCCCAAACCCTAGAGGGTTCGATCAGCCGATGATCGATCGCGAGCACGACGAGTCGAATCAGAGAAGAACTACGCGGCCGGACGGACGCACTCGGCGCCGCCGCGGGGATAGGGAGCCACGGCGAGCCGAGGGGGGAGGAGGAGCCTCGGCGTACGTACCTGATCGGAGGGGGGCTTCGGGGTGACCGCCGCCGGAGGAAGCTTGGGGCGGTGGGGATTGGATTGGTTCCTTGCGCTCGTCGGCAACGGAAGGGAAGCCGAAGAGAGGAGAGGAGAGGGGAAGCGAGGGTAGGCTACCGCAGCAGCCTCATCTCCACGTTATCGGGTTATGGGCTCGGGCTTCGGGTCGGGGTCAAATAGATAGGACGGGGCTCACTTATCGGCCCAGAGTCAGGCGGGGCGGGAGATAATTTTTTATTTTTTTATATTATGTATTTTTTCCGATTAAATAAATTATTTTTGTTTACTAAATTTAAATAAATATTCTCCTCCCGCCGTTCCAACCGGCGGAAACTATAAATTGCCATTTCGTTTGACGGAAATTTCCGCCAAAATATATGGTGGGTTAAACCGTAGCGGATAGAGGCAAAATCCGCCATTTGAATTGGCGGGTTTCGCAGGCGCTAGTTGCCACGACGGGATTCGCCTGGTGCTCAAATAGCGAGACTTGGTGGACGGCATATTCCTCCATGCCCAACAACGGGTTTTGTGGAGCATATAAGGCACGTGCGCCGCCCAAGCGGCACAGTGTTTGTTTGGTAGTCCGACCAGGTGAGAAAAGAGAGAGAGCGAGGGAGAATGGAAGAGAGGGAAGGAGAGAAGGAGAGAGAGGGAGAGGAATGAGGGGGTTGTTTCCCTTCCGTGGCTTATGAGGTAATTTTTTACCCAATATAACTTGTAAATTTTGAAAACAATGTAGGGTAACCAAGATATCCGGTAACATAGTTAGAAATAAACTTAATTTAGTTAGGTGATAGGTAGAGAAGTGCGTTAGTATTGTTAGGTGGATCTAGAATATATTACATTTGTAATCTAATTTATAGTGTGATTTGTAGGGTTGATCCAGGATATAGTACATTTGTAGTCTAATTTATAGCGTGAGTTAGATATATGTGAGTTATTTGTATGTGGTAGTGTTCGGGCTATTAGCATAGATATCATGTTAGAATTTTTTGTGCCATGTGTAGGGTACGTATCATGGTTACGTTGAAATAATTTGCGATTTTTTTTCTGAGTAGGACTAATATCTGACAAGTTATATTTCCAAATAATGTATGGGGAATGAGAGGTTTTATATGGTGGAACAGGAGTAGATCTGTCCAATTTTCGATCAGTCACAATATGGATATCTAGGCCGACGGAGAGAACATTCGGTGAGTTGCAAAAGTGGCTATTTGTGGACCTTTGGAATAAACCCAGAAGAACATGCAATGATGGTTAGTTTCGCGGTGAGATGTGCTACAGAAGAATATTATTGGGAGTTGATGCTGATAACGCCTATGCAAAATTGCATATGTTATGTGGACCTTTGGAATAAACCTAGAAGAACATGCAATGAGGGTTAGTGAAGCGATGAGATGTGCTACATAAGGATATTATTGGGAGTTGATGTCGATAACGCCTATGCAAAATTGGAGGTGTTATGTGGATATTGCGATTGAACGTGATTTTCCTTTAGTGTTGTTTGCTCGGGCTGAGTTGAATCAACATGATGGATCAAGTGGGGAGGAGGGAATGAAACAATGAAGGCTACGGTTTTAGAAGTGGTAGACCATGCAGAGGGGCGGATAACGTGAACATCATAGAGGAAGACGACTGTGCTTTGTCACAAGGGGAGAAAATGACCGTGGGGGAACACGTGAGGCAATGGGTGTGGCGGATGAAGAGAAAGAAATTGAACCACTTGTAGAACAGACGGAGGCGGAGGATGTGGACCATGAGCAATTCCACGAGGAAGACATGTTAGGGTCGAGAAGTCCAATAATAGTGTACAACGTGAAATGTGTGGTGTCTGATTGTCCATTGCGGATTCATGCTTTTTAAGGGAAGTGGATAGATTATTGGGTTTTCTCGATTGTGAAGCAACATAATTGTCAAAAAAAATGTACGCAACAAAGGTATAAGAACATAAATTCAACTTTTATAGCGGAGATCTTGCATTGCACACATAGTAGACAACCCGGCTTTGACCTCAAACCTTTTTCTCCATCGGTGGTTGCTGATCGGACGCCGTCCGGCTGCTCCCAGACGCCGTCCAAAGAAATTAATTTTCTAATATAAGTGCTAGAAGGTGTGGGAGAGTTGAGGTGGGTTTCTTTCTCTCTAGAAATCTCACAAGAATATTTTTAGGTGTTTTTGGAAGTGGTGGACTAAGGAAACCGAATTTTGAGAAGTAGCAAAGATCCGGCATGATCCGAGAGATTCAAACCCATTTTGAAATCCGACAAAAACAGGAATTAAAAACCTAACTACTCCTAATCTATACGTGACCTCATCTTTCACCCGGTCACGCATTTAGAACCTTGGAGCAGCTCACAAATTTGTCGAGGATTCAAATTAGGGATCCGCAAGAAGCCGAGTCTTCGCTAGGGTTCCGAGAAATCTAAAAACCCCCTAACACTTAATATTGAATATTATTGACATCAATGTCACTAATAAAAATTAGGGCTCAACAATGCTCACACGGTCTTAGAAGTGGTAGACCATGCAGAGGGGCGGATAACGTGAACATCATAGAGGAAGACGACTGTGCTTTGTCACAAGGGGAGAAAATGACTTCGGGGGAACACATGAGGCAATGGGTGTGGCGGATGAAGAGAGAGAAATTGAACCACTTGTAGAACAGACGGAGACGGAGGATGTGGAGCATGAGCAATTCCCCGAGGATGACATGTTAGGGTCGAGAAGTCCAGTCTTCAGATTGAGACCTTGACTAGCTCGTGCTGCAGTGAACAGATCTTCCCTTGAGCCATGCTCCGATGGAAAGTGCGGCTCCAGAGACGGCTCGTAGAGATAATCATACACCGGATATTTATTCCCTGGAACTAGATTGGATACAGCAACTCCCTGGCTGCCGTTGCCATCGACGTTGGAGAGGGAAGAGTACGACGTCACTTCATTCGGAGCCCCCATGGAATCATTTAGCGACAGCAGCAACACCTGCAAGCAGTTGCGCACAGCTTATATCAACAGCAAGAGCAAACAGATTCAATCCATCCTTCCTAATAAGATGAAGGAGCTCGCCCTTCCACCCAACCGATTACGATTACGGCGATAGTTTCCCGAACCCTAGAGGGTTCGATCAGCCGATGATCGATCGCGAGCACGACGAGTCGAATCAGAGAAGAACTACGCGGCCGGACGGACGCACTCGGCGCCGCCGCGGGGATAGGGAGCCACGGCGAGCCGAGGGGGGAGGAGGAGCCTCGGCGTACGTACCTGATCAGAGGGGGGCTTCGGGGCGATCGCCGCCGGAGGAAGCTTGCGGCGGTGGGGATTGGATTGGTTCCTTGCGCTCGCCGGCAACGGAAGGGAAGCCGAAGAGAGGAGAGGAGAGGGGAAGCGAAGGTAGGCTACCGCAGCAGCCTCATCTCCACGTTATCGGGTTATATGGGCTCGGGCTTCGGGTCGGGGTCAAATAGATAGGACGGGGCTCACTTATCGGCCCAGAGTCAGGCGGTGCGGGAGATAGTTTTTTATTTTTTTATATATTTTTTTCCCGATTTTAATAAATTATTTTTGTTTACTAAATTTAAATAAATATTCTCCCCGGCCATTCCAACCGGTGGAAACTATAAATTGCCATTTCGTTTGGTGGGTTAAGCCGCAACAGATAGAGGCAAAATCCGCGGTTTGAATTGTCGGGTTTCGCAGGTGCTAGTTGCCATGACGGGATTCGTTTGGTGCTCAAACAGCGAGACTTGGTGGCCGGCATATTCCTTCATGCCCAACAACGGGTTTTGTGGAGCATAAAAGGCACGTGCGCCGCCCAAGCGGCACAGTGTCCGTTTGGTAGTCCGACCGGGTGAGAATAGAGAGAGCGAGGGAGAATGGAAAAGAGGGGAGGAGAGAAGGAGAGAGTGAGAGAGAGAGAGAGGAAGGAGGGGGTCGTTTCCCTTCCGTGGCCTATGAGGTAATTTTTTACCCAATATAATTTGTAAATTTTGAAAACAATGTACGGTAACCATGATATCCGGTAACATAGTTAGAAATAAACTTAATTTAGTTAGGTGATCGGTAGAGAAGTGCGTTAGTATTGTTAGGTGGATCTAGAATATATTACATTTGTAATCTAATTTATAGTGTGATTTGTAGGGTTGATCCAGGATATAGTACATTTGTAGTCTAATTTATAGCGTGAGTTAGATATATGTGAGTTATTTGTATGTGGTAGTGTTCGGGCTATTAGCATAGATATCATGTTAGAATTTTTTGTGCCATGTGTAGGGTACGTATCATGGTTACGTTGAAATAATTTGTGGTCTTTTCTGAGTAGGACTAATGTCTGACAAGTTATATTCCCAAATAATGTATGGGGAATGAGAGGTTTTGTATGGTGGAACCGGAGTAGATCTGTTCAATTTTTTATCAGTCACAATATGGATATCTAGGCCGACAAAGAGAACATTCGGTGAGTTGCAAAAGTGGCTATTGTGGACCTTTGGAATAAACCCAGAAAACAGGCCATGAGGGTTAGTTTCGTGGTGAGATGTGCTACAAAAGAATATTATTGGGAGTTGATGCCAATAACACCTATGCAAAATTGCAGGTGTTATGTGGACCTTTGGAATAAACCCAGAAGAACATGCAATGAGGGTTAGTGTCGCGGTGAGATGTGCTACAAAAGGATATTATTGGAAGTTGATGCCGATAAAGCCTATGCAAAATTGGAGGTGTTATGTGGAGATTGCGATTGAATGTGATTTTCCTTTAGTGTTGTTTGCTCGGGCTGAGTTGAATAAACATGATGGATCAGGTGGGGAGGAGGGAACGAAACAATGAAGGCTACGGTTTTATAAGTGGTAGACCATGCAGAGGGGCAGATAACATGAACATCATAGAGGAAGACGACTGTGCTTTGTCACAAGGGGAGAAAATGACCGCGGGGGAACACATGAGGCAATGGGCGTAGCGGATGAAGAGAAAGAAATTGAACCACTTGTAGAACAGACGGAGGAGAAGGATGTGGAGCATGAGCAATTCCCCGAGGAAGACATGTTAGGGTCGAGAAAGTACAATAAGAGTGTACAACGTGAAATGTGTGGTGCCTAATTGTCCATTGCGGATTCATGCTTTTTATGGGAAGTGGATAGATTATTGGGTTTTCTCGATTGTGAAGCAACGTAATTGTCAAAAAGAATGTACGCAACAAAGGCATAAGAACATAAATTCAACTTTTATAGTGGAGATCTAGCATTGCACACATAGTAGACAACCTCGCCTTTGATCTCAAACCTTTTTCTCCATCGGTGGGAAAAAGACACTACAAATAAAAAATAATTTTGCATATAAGTAAACACACAAACATTATATTTTTATTGTATGTCTGGATTTTACATATTTTAATTCTATAGGTATTTTTATTTTATTTTTATAAACTTCCTATGATTTTATACAATTTATTTGAATTTTAAAATTTATTTTCTAGAAAACCATGAAGGTTGTCTAAATAGGCCCCCTATCCCACCCCTAAAACACTATTCATGTGTGTATGAATAGTGATTTAGGGGGTGGGATAGAGTGCAAGTTGGGATGCTCTAAAACCAGGAAGAATTCAGGTGTGGGGATATTTTATCCGATATTGATAATACCGGACGTTGGCCACTCGATTTCGAAACTAAGGAGGTAAAATCCAATTCTAGTGATTTTTTTTTTTTTTGCAAAAGGGGACTCACCCCCAATTCCATTCCATAAGAACAGAATTACAAAGTTCAACCAAACTGGATACCACCTTCAGACAAACAAGTAAAAAAGACAACCCACCAGAAGACTTTTAAACCCTCTCTATTACAGACCAAAATAGCAAGTCTGAGGTTTCACACGGTAAGAGCACCATTCCATCCAGCAATCAGAAATCTATCAACACTAAGATCTAAACTCCATCTGACGCCTTTCAAGATCCAAGTCAACGCTGCAATTCTCCCTTTTCTTGATCCTCAGCAATCTTCTGAAGCACCTTTTTAAGATGATCCACCCCAATACGAAGAGTCTCTTTTTCCTCTTCCTTGTATAGTCCTGCCCAATATATAACGAGCGCACAGGCTGAATGAATAATTGAAAAAGGCGAGTATACCGCAACCCCCTGAAAACACCAGTTATTTCTAGCCAACCAAATAGACCAAAGAATAGAGAAAATGCACACCCCAGAAAATCGTTGTCCATCCAATTCTAGTGATAGTTGAAGGGGACAGACTTTCCCAATGTGGTTGTGGGCGTACACGGCTGGCGGGCCTTGCGCATCCCAGAGTGGACCAAAAATGGCTTCGGGGCCCAGTTCGGCCTACTCACTTTTTACGATTTTATTGGGCCTATTCACTCAAACGATTGCATCACGGCCCCCTTAGTGGGCTGTAAATGGGCATGGAGGTAGTTCGTAGATCACAATCCATTTCCCAACGTGATTATTACAGGAAGTCGAATCAATGATGTTCTGGACAAATGCTGATCGTTTGGCATATCGATGCCGTTGCCTGAGCTGAATTGTCAGGTTGCTGAACGCTAATCTTCGGTAGCTTCCAAAAGCCACTCCAAAAGACAGGACTCCCTGGTTCAATTTGTTTTCAAAGTTTTACATAAGCTGTCCCAAATTTTTTACGAACATGGGATTGCTGAATTATTGACAAACAACAGTTTACAACAAGCAGCCTTAGCTTATTTCTGAAAAGATCATGATCAATGATCAATAGTTAGTTCACTGCCATGCATGGTGCTCGGAAGGTCACAAGTCACAGCTGAGTGTCACAGGAGGGACCTGAAGCGGTCGCCCTGGGTCTGGACATGGCTCCGGGTGATCTCCCCCACGCGACGGCAGCCGCAGAGCGCCATGGCGAGCTCCAGCTCCCTGTTCAGCATCTCCAGCACGTGCTTCGCGCCAGCCTCCCCCCTCGCCGCCAGCCCGTACAACACCGGCCTCCCCACCTGCGACGCGGCGCCAAAATTTTACACTGGATTTCTACCACTTCGTAGTTGAGACAGATAAACAAGATGGCTTCTTTCAGAGGAAGGCATGTCACATGTGTGCTTTCACAGTTTTTACCATGACTGCTCGAGCACCGAGCGCCAGTGCTTTGAAGACGTCGGTACCTCGCCGGACTCCGCCGTCCACCAGCACCGGGACAGCCCCGGCCACCGCATTCACCACCTGCAGGCGCACAGAACGCGGAGTGCATGTGCCATGAAAATTTACTCCATTACGTGAAATTTCGTGCTGCAGGCTGGAGGAAGACGAGGACGGACTGGACGGTTGGTTACCTCTTCAAGGGCAGATATGGTGGCCGGCGCGTAGTCCAGCTGCCGCGCGCCGTGGTTGGACACGATTAGGCCCGACGCCCCGACCTCCACAGCTTTCCTGGCTGTTCTTGTTGTTTTAGGTAATGCAGACAATGAAGTGATGATTAATATGGTGTTAATTTTGACATTGGTTTTCTCTTCATTTCAATGAAGACAATGAACAGTTCTCAGAGTAGTTACCGTCCTCGGCGGTGACGATGCCCTTCAGTAGAATCGGCAGGGATGTTATGGATTTCAACCACTCCACGTCCTGCAAAATTCAGAAATAAGAATTCAAGCCCGAAACAGCAGAATTGAGTGGGCAGCATTACTTTAGCACCAAATGAAGTGCCTTCAGGACTACTGTATTGATCATGACGCACTCATGACCCCTTGGACTTCAGTAGAACAGTGGGGACTATTGCAAGTCCTGATGCAATTTAAGGTCATTGTCCCTTTGGGTAGGTTTTTATGCCTGTCTCAGCATGTTACATCTACTACATATGCTGTTTGTACAGATCAGGGCTTTGAATACATGCTATGTACAATTTGATGGCTGGTTCAGACAAGTCCATGAAACTACTGTTGAGTATGCTTGTCAAGAACCACAGGTGGGAGCACATGCTGTAGAATCTGAAGCTTTGTTACACGGGTATCAATGGTGCTGTGTCCTTGTACCTTCCATGACAAGGATGCATCCAGCGTCTCACGTGCAACCCGCTCAAGCTTGGAGCCACCGGTCTGCAACTGTAAAAAGATGACTGTGCGCATGAGTTTTTTCACAAAGATATGGACTTTACCTAGTGTCAGCAAGCAATTCTTTTCCATTTTTCTAGAACCAAATTCAGGCAAATATACTTCAAATCAGATAATTCCCTGAGGCCTAACGAAAACATTTGACTCACAGAATCAATATCGTCTGTTGACATTAGACCTTCGAGATTTGCATTCTGGGGTGCAACCATCCTGCATAAATCAGCATGAACAATCAGCTCCGTAGTATAGCATAATAATTCTGCACCACATTGATTATTTAAGTTCTAAAAATGCTACGTAAATGCCTTCTAGATCTAGCTCTGGCCTTAGAAACTTAGCTTATAAAACTTTTAACATTCAAAGTTCAGAAAGAATATAGAGTTGGCTAAATCATCACAACAAATTTGATTTATGTTTTTTTTACTTGTTTCTTATATCAGCTTCTCGCCGACCGAGCATAGGAGTGTCAACTGTCAAAACAATTGCTTTGAATCCACAATTCTCCGCCCGCCGCACCAACGTTGCTGAAACATCTCTCCTCTTATATACCTACAGTGATTATAACAAATTTCAGAGATAAAGTCATCTGGAAAAGGAATTTTATATAGAGTTCAAAGTATAGATTCCATACATATAGCTGATAAAAGCGAATGGCACTGCAACTGGAGGCAACCTCCTCAATTTTGCAACTGGATGCGAAGGAAAGCACCTGCACATGACAAATATGAACATGTTTACTGTAATAATCCGTGGAGAAAGTAAAAGATGACTTAATGATCCTTCACTATGAGTTGTTAGTTGTTACCAACCATTATGGTGTTACATGATGCTGCAGCTCTCGCTGTAGCCACCTCCCCTGAAATAAACATACAGCCAAGAGATATCGCAATACTACCTGAGTTTAGATGTTATGTTGTACTATTTATAACGTAAAAATTGTTCAAATTTTGAGACCTTCAGGATTTGCTAATTTGTGTGCTCCTGTTGGAGCAACAATTATGGGTGAGGGTATCTCATATCCTAATAAGCTTGTTGACATGCATATCTTGCTGACATCTATAAGAACGCGAGGCCGTAACCTGCAACATCCAAGCCGAGAAAATCTTAAGAGGTTCTAATTCTTGATTCAATAATGAAGTTGTGGCTCAAGGATGCAATATGAGCCCTACAAAATTCTTCTATATGCTGCAATATTCTCCCTCAGTGTGTACTCATCCTCCGCTCCTCGGCTGATATACTCATAGTGCATCTTTGGCAGTGCTTTCTTTGCGAGTTCTTGATACTCGCGTACATTGACAGGTAGATTGTTCTCCATTCCTGATCCATGAAATAGTTAACGAGGTCATTCATCATTGCAAATATCCACGCTCAAACTGCATAACAGTTAGGCAGATCTTTTGCGTCCATTTCTTCTTCTTTTCGCAAGAGAAAAAAAAAACTATATACCAGTTCAGAAAATTTAGGCACATGACCAACAAGATACCTATTTTTCTGTACATGTAAAGATTATCGAGTTTGCTAATTGTTGGCTGATCTCAGTCGACTCGCTGACCTTGCTCTGGTGAGGTTCGGGTACACTGGTTAGGGGAGGGGATTCACCACTACCGCCTCTCCACCTCACGGCTTAGAGGAGGGACGGAGCGGCGGAGGCCCGGCGGTGTGCTGGGGCGACGGCCGCGCGGCCTCGCCCTCTGGATCGGCGGAGGGCGGAGGGAGGTGGCCGAGGAGGGCTTGGAGGAAGAGGACGAGGAGCACCGGCAACGGCGCGGTGGAGGCGGCGACGGCGACGGCGCCGGCGCGGCCTGAGAGGAGACTACTGAGGAGTGGGGCCGCGGACAGTAGGCGCCATCAGACAAGGGACGCTGTTATTTCAACTTAAAAAACTCATTGTTTTTTCCTTAAAAAGAACTCATCGTTTTCAGCATCTATGCAGTCTTTAAAATACTTCTCCATCCGTTTCTTTTAATTTATTGTTGTTTACTTTTAGTCATGTCCTTTTTACAATTCATCATATTTAAAAAAAATTAAGTATCATTTGTTTCTTTATGCTTTATTTTATTATTAAAGGTACTTTAAGCATGGAATTTTTTTTACATATTTGCACTCTTTTTTTAATAAAAAGAATGGTCAAAGGATATGTTCAAAAGTTAATGGCAACAAATAAAATGGAACATAAGGAGTATAACTTTACCCACTCAGGGATTACGAAACCGCGGTTAACCGGTCGAAAACCGCGGTTAACCGGTGAACCGGTGGGGGTCGGTTTATGGAAAACCGACCGGTTAGGTTTGAATTAAATTGAAATTTGGTTCAAATTTGAAAATCCGTGAAAAAATCTGAAAAAAATTCCATAAAATAGTAAAGGTTATTATATGAGTATTGGCTGAAACATAATTTGAAAATTCGAAATTTTTATGCGTTTTTCGTTTGATATGAATAAAAATAATTAAATAAATAAATGGAGAATATGCCAATATGCCTACAATTCCACATAAATCAAGAAGAGTAGAGAACGAAGGGCTAGACCCGATCTCCATACCATTATACCAACAACAAATCGAAAGCAGAACCTATGAGTGAATTGATGAAGGAATCAGGAACACCACCATACCTCTAAAGAATTTAGGGAACGAAGGTGAAGTAGAGCAAGGATGCCAGAAAGATGAGTGAGGGGGGTAGGCTGGCTGCTGGCTCAGAAAGAAGAGAGAGCTATCCGAGTAGGAGTGTGATATCATCCATCACCTCATCGGAACCTGGAAGTCAGGTAGAGGACAAGACTGACGACGGCCAAGGTCAGGTTAATACTTCGCAATATTTTCCTTTACATGGGACATCAAAATAATTTTAGGATTTTTTGAAGATGCCAACAGTAATATTTATCGAATGACAGAAGCTCAATAAATTCAATCAAGAAGGAGAAAAAGAAAAAAGAAAAGAAAAGAAAAAACAACATGGTGTCAGACACCGAACACTGCAGCCCAACACTACCACCTTGGTCTAAAGCTGATCACAACGCCAACCGATGAGAACAAAAGTCGAACAAGACACCACTGGGAACTTAACTGGTGATCGATCCGAAAAGAATGACGTAGGCCACCCAACCAATGCTATCAACTAAGCAGCAATGAAAGAACGACCCAACAATAGACATCCTGACCGACGGCCCAACCGACAGCCCTTGAGGTGATGCCTTCAGTAAGATAGTGGCCTCCACGCCACCATCGCCAGCTCGCAGGGGCTTGGTTTTCACTAAAGATGCTTCAACAGGATGGTGCTCACGACAATGCCTCTAGAAAAGTGAGTGGCACTAGCAGCATCACCATTGTCGGCCCAAAAGAACAGAGTTTTCGCTTGATGTATCCACCTTGAAACCTCACCGAAGGAACGGAGTGGGAGGGCTTAGAAATATGCTATTATTGACATATTTATCCCTCTACTCTCTTCAAATAGGTCATGTTTACGTTCGAGTGTATCCTTGGTGCGGTGATGGGATCGTTGGATCATTTTAATCTTAAATTACTAGTTTTTAGCTTTATTTTTTAAAACTATAGGTTATATGTGTATACACTTAATAAGATAGCAATATACAATAAGGGTTTGTCCGAAATACATCGGATTGCTTTTCTTCATTGCTTGTTTTCTCGTGGGATCTTGTAATCGAGTCTGTTTTACTTTTTTTTTGTTAAATTAATTTTTGCTTGAAGGCCTGAGTAAACTGAGCTCTTACATGGCCGCACAAGTGCGGCCTGCCCATAGACAATGCGAAGCTGAAATCGTGAAATACTGAAAGTGAAAAGACAGTACATTGAAGAGAAATAGTGGAATACCTTCAAACGTCGTAAGAGATGTTCATAACCATAGTAAATACTTCCTGTTGGTACGTACGCAGAGTAAGGTAGCTAGGATGTTGCCACTTGGGGGAGAGGAGCCGAGGATTGGCTGCATATCGATGCTCCATTTTTCACAAGTGATGCCGAAAACACTGCAAATTTGGCATCCTGCACATGCCATGATCGATTGATGCTCCCAGCAACACCACCATGTGCTAGCTTAACCATGCTTCCATCGTCATCAACATCACAATCGCAAATGAGTTGGTGAGAGGACAGCCTGTGTCGTCTTCCCTGGAGTAATGCGTCGATGAGTGACCGGGATCCTTCACCGTTCTCCCCTCTGTTGTGAGTCACTGGTATGTAAGCCCTCCATACACAAAATCCATATGTCAGTGATCCAATAAAGCTCTGCCGTAACGGCATAGGATCCGCGACCGTCGATAAATTTCACAGTACTCTTGCTGCTTTTTATCCTGCATGAACTACTGAAGAAAAGGCAGAGCTTCAGTTAGCTCATTGGCTTGCATCGTTGCAAGCCTGCAAGCCACAAACACATGTGTGCTCCTCCTCGGCTCCTCCCAAGCCCGGAGCATGGCACTTATGGAACAATAAACCCTTTGGCGATGCTTTCTTGCATCGGCAGAATGCCATTTATTCGAGGCGCCGTCGTCGTCGCCATCACACAGAGAGCTTGGAAGCCACATCAATGGGGGTTGTAGAATGTAGACTGCAGCCGCATTTTTGGGGGCAGGACATGTGAGGTGTTTGGGTTATTACAATGTTTCATGAGGGTTCATCCAGTCTCATATATGCTCGTGTAGTATGGCTAGTTACTGTAACACACAGCCTCGTGCCCTGTACACGCATACGTGCTCTCTATGAGCTGCTGCTGCCTTATCAATTTAACCCTGTGCTTAATTAAGCCTTTAAGAGCCTCTGCAAGCAAGTCATGTTCCTCCGTCTACTAGCTTTGCGAAGGGTGTACTGAATGCTGCCTGAAAACCATGGTGCGCTGGGTTTCCAGGATAAATGCTAGCCAGGTTAATTTACAAAACCGTTTTAGAGAGAGAAAAAAAAAAGGCTACCGCACGGAGCTAGTTAACCGCAATTTTATCGCAGTTTGGTGTATGGATCCAATTTTGATTTTCAATATAATTTGTTCGGGTTAGCTGCAATGTTTTAAATAGTAGGCTATAGCTCCGCTATAGCGTTTTGAACGTGTAAACGCTACGCTATTGCACATATGTCCGCTATCACAGCTAAGAGCACTATAGCGCAATTTAGCGGCGCTAAAATGTATAACGAGCCATAGCGTTTAGCGGCGCTTTTTAGGGTTTGATGCTCGCAGGCTGAAACTAAAGCCCACTCAAATTTCGGTGCTGATCTGGACCCAAAATAGGTTCTCTATTGTGACGAACTTGTCCGTTGTCAGCTCCATTGTTGTTCTGTTATGTTTGTGATGGATTTGTGTCTGTGATCTATTGTTCTCATAAATAATAACTGTTATGATCATGCCTTAATCTTATGTTCCTAATGACCTGGAAAAAGCCAGCTGAAATCCATAATTTTTACTTTTGACTTTGTAACTTTGAGGCATATATATGCCATGTTTTTTACCTTTTTTCAAAAATGCTAATTGCTTAGCTGCTGCTATAGCGGCGCTATAGCTGTCTTAGCGATTTGAGGAGAGCTCTGCTAAATCCTATAGCCCGCTATTTAAAACATTGGTTAGTTGTGGTTTTCACCGGTTAGCCACGTTTTTTTGCGGTTAGTACTTTTTTTAACACAAAATCACATAAAATGATGATAAAAAATTTAAATTATTAAACTCTTCTTTAATCCAAAGTTCTTAGAATAATTAATAGTATTTCTAGAAATTTTAAACAATTTTCTAATTCAAATTTCATTTGGATGAATTTCATTCGGTTCAATATGCCGGTTTACCGAACCGCCCGGTAGCGAAGCCGATTAACCACGGTTTTGTAAACCCAAATGCTAGCAGGTCATCTCCAGCCATGCCTAACTTAGCCAATTTAGACATTATTCAACCACTATTCACAACTCCTCACTATCCATTAGCATTTCCATCTCTTCTACTTTATTTGCTATGGTATTAGTCCAACTCAACTTAAAACCCATTGGACATGCCCCGACGAAACGAAGTGGCACGGTAATAGCAGCACTAGCTACCGGTTCGGTTGAACTAGACCTGATCATCGGTTCGGGTGGGTTCGGGTCGGGTTTTCCAAAACCCGACCAAAAATTAGCCAATCGACCCGAGCCCTACCCGACCCGACGCACCGGGTCAAAAATCTGGGCCCGAACCTGACCCGAAACCCAAAAACCCAAGCCCGTACGACTAATTTTGTAATTTTTTCTGGTCCAAACCTGACCCGACGTCGGATCGAATACGTCGAGCCTAGCTACCATGAGCAGTTCTTGGTTGAACTAACCTCCCCATACACGTGGCCTGTCAGTGGTACGTGACTGTGCTCTCGTGTAGGATCTATAACAGTATGTCATACGGAGATATTTATAAGTCGCATCACTCGCATGTCATGTAGAACATTAAAGTGCAAGTGTGTGTTAGAAAACGGGCTGGTAGCAGACCCGTGGAAAATGAGTGTTGTTTGGGCCGATTTCTGGATTTTTGATCCGGTTCGTGGCCAACCAAATATCAGTATTACTCATGTAACCTCTGTTTATGATGAGTAATAAAGTGCTATGAGCTTTCTCTCAAAAAAAAAAACATTAAAGTGCTGAAATAGAGAAATAGCATATAGAGAGTGGATGTATGGTTAAAATAGATTATTGTGTGTAGAAAGTAGAGAAAGGCTTTTGTGTCATGTTTCGCACATGCTAGAGCCATCTGGGGCATCCGAGGTCCGAGCCAAAAGAATTTTATTTCTCACGTGGCGATTTTAACGTCGCGATTTGTTTCTCACGTTGGGTTCATTGCCTTTAATTGTAATAACTATTTAACTTGTATCGTGTAGTGGTTGTATGCATTTTTTTTTTGTTGGTGTAGAGATCGAAGGTTATATTTCTATTATCTAAATAAGTATTTGCCTGGTTCTCTTGTAACATGTTACAATATACATGCACACTATTACATATGGACCTATTTTTATTTTCAAGACTATGCTATAGTTAGTCTATTAGAGAGCTTATCTATTTATCATTTATATATATATGACATCTCTATTTATCTCTATTTATATTCTATTGATTTTTGACTTCACTATTAGAGATACTTTCATTATAACCGCGGGTAGAGATACTTTCATTATAACCGCGGGTATGTACTGATCCACCATTTCACATTAAAAACACATGCCAATAGCATATGCATATGCATGTGGCACTAACTTTTAGGGACCACTACAACAGATCTCCTTTTAACCTTAGGGCATGTACAATGGAGAGTCTTTAGAGTGTCTCTTGGCACAATAATCAAACATAAGAGACAATAGTATACAAAGGGATGTCTCTTAGCTCTGTCTTTTAATAAATATACTCCTCTGTGCTAATTAACTCTACAGTGAATCTTCACAAGAGAAACTAAAAAAAACCCCAATCAAACTGGAGTCACATGCATGCCTTCCACTTCTCTGTTTGCAACACCGTTGAAATGAGATGGGAGAGAGAGCTCTAGAGAGAGGGGGCAGAGAGAGCACGGCTGCTCCTCAGCCACGACGGCAGCAGCGACATCCCTCGCGTGCAGCAGCGGCGGCGGCGGCGTCTCTCGCGTGCGGCAGTAGCGGCAATGGCGGCAGCGACGTCTCTTGCGTACGGCGGCACCGGCGGCGGCCCACGCATGCGGCGTCGACAACCTCCACCTCGTGGTTCTCCCTCTCCTGCGGCAGCGGCGGCGGCGGCGGCAGCGTCGTCGTCATCCTCCGCCTCGCATGCGGCAACGACGGTGGTCTCCATCGATCCCTTTTTGTGATTTGGGGATTTTGGGTGGATTTGGGGACGCTTTTGGGGTGGATTTGAGGACGATTTTGGGGTGGATTTGGGGGTGGAGACGGGAGAAGAGGTTGATTTTGGGGTGGATTTGTGACGTCGGCGTCCTCCCGGCGCACGAACGGCGACGGCGGCGCCTTCCTCGTGCGCGAACTGCAGCGGCGGCGGCGGCATCGTCGTCCTTTTTGAGGTTGGCTTCGAAAGTTTTGAGCATGCAACATCAGGAGAGGAAGAGTCGACGCGGGGCGTACAACGCCGAGGAGCTTGTCTCTCCGGCTTCGTGCGATGCGCTAGGAGTCGTCTCTACCAGAAGAGTCGTCTTTTGAATCTTTTTTCATTTTCCCCCTGTAGCAGGCGCCACGTCATCTAAGAGACGGGGTATTAATGGGCGTTGTACATGCCCTTACGTGATGCCTAGGCTGGTATTTATTCGGAAGGATATAGGGTTTATTTGGATGGCCACCTTCACTTGCTTTGCCAATACAACAGCATGTGAAGACGTGTCTTCTTAGGATACCTAATTTTGACGCGCTGACAAGGCAAAAATTTCGTGTAGAAACTGCACGGGCAAGCCTTCATTTTTTATGTCGCACTTTCTAAAGGTCACAAATTAAACAACGGTCAAATTTGTGAGCATGACAACGCACGGCAAGATGAGTGGGGGTTACGAACCAAACACGTTCATACTACCATGCATTGGATTGGTTGCGAATACTTGCTACTGGCCACCACTATCATTTGCATAGAGCTTTTTATACTGTACATTTAATGTACCTTAAAAAATTCCTTTTTTCCCTTGATCTATGCTAAATTTAGATATAGACCCTCTTTAATTTGCGGTTGTAGTTTGATTTTGGTTTGAAAATTTTGATATTTTTGTACAGACCATTCAGTCTAACATTTTAAATCTTTTTAGAATTTGTTGTTTTTTTTACCAAAAATCTTAGAATTATTTTTAATTTTTTTTAGTCTTTTCATGCATCGATTTAGAGGTTCTCGATTGTTTTGACTACAAGCAAAATCAAACTACAACCGCGGATCAAGAGGACATGAATGAAAGAGGAAGCCAACTCAGGACAAACAATTTCATAGACCTAAAATCTAGGAAACGCATGTAATATCAATAGAGCGGAAGACATTTCTTTGCGCTGTTTTATCGTTCTTCCAGAGCACGCCATCACCAACATAAGAACGTTGGCCTATTATAGTTATATTATACTCCATCCGTCCCAAAATATAAGGCATATAAATTTTTGATGCGGTCTTTAACGTGGAACTTTGATCATTATTTGTTCTCACAATATATTATTAATAATTTTAAATTAACATCATATGAAATTCCTTTCAAATATGAATCCAACTATATAACATGCATAACACTAAACATATATATTTTTTAGCTTAATTATTAGTCAAAAGTTAGAAACGTTTACTTTTTGAAATACATGCATGCCTTATATTTTGGAACGGAGGAGTAGTTAAGTAAGCGCCTGTCCAATGACAAACTAAGACTGATTCTTTTCATCTTAAATTATATTAAACTAAATATAATTTTTTTTTTTTGTAAAAGCTAAATGATGTAATGCTTTATAGTGATTTTTGAAGTTTTAAAAAGTTTTCTTAGAGTTACTAAATTTTTTATATAATTTTTTGAACTCTTCAATGCCTCCTTCAGGGGACCAAAAACTTACCAGATTAAAACTTTCATTAACTTTAAGTTGAAAAGAGCAAGACCTAAGGTTGACCCAGTGTTGTAGCAAATAAAATAAGAAAGAAAGAAATATAAATAGTGAAAAGGATGTGTGAATAGGAGCTGAATCTATCTAACTTAGATTGCTACTAACAATGCTTTAAGCATTGTTGCAGGCTTACAGCATGATCTTCAGTAATTATCGACATGCTCCATTTTATTTTATTTTTTGTCAACCGTGCTCACCAAACCTACCCGTGAACGTGAGCGGTGAGCGTGACATTGATGCTGAATCGTTGGACGATGTGGTATCCCATCAATGTGGATGTTGGTCCTGGAAAATCGTCATCATAGAATAAATCGAGACATCAACGAGAAAAAATATACGCGCGTTGCCGCGCTCCAATTACCCGTGAAATATGTAAGTTTGATTTACAAATTATTAGTTGATGTAAGGTTTAATAGCACTGAATGTAAAACATATGTGATTTGAATTAACTGGACGAAAATTACATACATATAAATCAATCAAAAAGAAGATACGTATACGTAACTAATCTTTAATGTAGTAAAAGATTTTAGAACACAATTACATCTCGTGTAATTGTGAAAAACCCATCTGCTACACTAAAGCAATATGTGTCCTTGTAATGACTGGGGATTCCACTTCATCTGCACTATCCCCTGACCAATCCATTCAAAGCGAGAAGGAACCTGGAGAATTTCAACAAGGATATTTACGTGAACCATCGGATAGAAATCGGACGGTCGTGCTTCCCATTCGCGCAGCGTGGAGAAGCTTCGCCCCCTCGGCCAGTCGGCCCTCGCTCGCCCGCCCGGCCGCCCCTGCGCTGTCCCTCATCGCTCGCCCGCCCCGTTCTCCTCTCCTCGTCTCCCCCTCGCGACCCGTCTCTCTCCTCCAAACGCCGCCGCCTCCTCCCCCCCACCCCTACCCCCATGGTGACTCCTCCCCGAGCACCGCTGCACCAGCTCTCTCCTCCGGCCGCCCGCGGCAGCTGCCTCTGGCCCCTGATGTGGGGTCGCGGGATCTGGTGGTTGCGGCCCCCGGGACATCAACAGGAACAAGGGGCGGCGCTACGACTTCTTGGTGCAGTTCAGCCAGGGCCTCCTCCGCGAGGACTACCTCGAGTGCCTCCACCACTCCAAGGAAGTGCCTTTCCTCTCCCCGCAAACCTTAATGGTTGCCTTTTGTTTAATTCATGAAGTATTTTATCCCCTGTTCATCTTGTCCCTTGCTGGCATGTAGAGGTTTGATTGCAGCTGCATTTTGTCTCCAATTTTTGGCTTATTTTGCGGCAGTAAGAGCAGTGGTGCCTGATTTCATTGCAGCAGCTATTTCATTTACTCAAAATGTTTTTATGCATCTGAATTAGATGGGAATTATAACTATTCATATCCAATTCCAGTGTTGATTTGGTAATCTGAGGCATTGCTTCCATCCATGAAGGCATTACTGTCTATTTGCTATTTTTGTTGAGATCATCATGTAGGAATTTGTTCCATTTGGTTCCTGTGTATGGCCAGCTCCATTGCTTCTTCTTTGTGGTCTACTTCTGTTGTGTTAATATATATTTGCAGTGCTGATTAAATGATGATAGTCTTCTGAAAATAGGGATGAAAAAACAGGAAAAATACCCGAAATAATCCACTTTTAAATCGTAATTTATAAAATAAACCACAGTTTCAAGAAATACCCGAAATAGCACCTGCTCCCGCCACCCCAGATGGCGGCCGCCACGCGGAACGGCGGGAGCTCTGCTCCCGCCACTCGGCACGGCGGAGACTCTCCAGGCGGCGACACGTGGCAAGGGGCGCTGCAGCGCTGGGACACGTGACGGCTCCAGAGAGCTCCCGCCATCCCGCACGGCGGGAGCTCCCTGGATGCGACACGTGGCGTTTTCGGGTCCACAAATCACAACACGGTTTATTTCTTTAGAACAAATCCACAAATATATAGTTTCTTTTTTAAAAGTTCCAAAAAATCTATATCA
>SPJY01015775.1:1328532-1372506 GCA_005191435.1 Raddia distichophylla
GCATATGGGCCTGATAGAGCCCTCTAGGGAGTTGGGCCCTAGGAGGCTGTTCGGGTATGCCATCAGGGAGTGGGCCATGGCAATGTGCCGTGATTTTATCCCCGACACTACCCACTGCACATGATATTTGGAAAACCTTGACACAAATCAATGAAGGGACGGACGAGGTCAAAGAGGAAAAGATCTCGGTCCTTAGGAGGCGCTTTGACCACTTTAGGATGCTTGACGGGGAGGATGCAAATGCCATGTACACTAGGCTCAATCCGTTAGTGAATGAACTGAAGGGCCTAGGGTTCGACATGACTAACCAGGATATTTGCAGAAAAATTCTTGCTATTCTTCCCAGGAGCAGGTACAAGGAATTTGTCCTCCTCGAGGGCAACGAGGTCAAGACCGCAGCTCCAGGCGAGTTTTCTAGGCAAGTTGGTGGCCTACGAGATGATGAGAAAGGATGAGGATGATGATGAGCCTTCCAAGCCCAAGGAGAAGGCCATCGCTCTCAAGGTGAACACGTCCAAGTCGGGTGGCTCCAAGTCTGGCGACAAGCAAAACTCCAGCAAGTCCTGCTCCGACGGAGATGGAAGCCCGAACCTCGTCCTCGCCGTCCGAGAGATGACCCGCCACTTCAAGCGAGCGGGAAAGACCAACTTCAAGGACAAGAAGGCGTTGGCTTCTATTCGTTGCTACGAGTGCAATAAACGAGGCCACATCGCCTGCGTCTGCCCCAACAAGAAGCGTGACAAGAACAAGGGCAAGGACAAGGCCGAGAGCGGCGATGACAAGAAGGGCAAGGACAAGAACAAGACGAGGAGGTACAAGTCCAGTTTCCGCCGCTCCGACAAGAACGGCAAGAAGCAAGCGTTCGTTGGCGAGTGGGAGACCGACAACTCCTCGACGAGCGATGAGTCGACCACCTCCACGATTTCAGGCGATGGTGGCACCAAGGAGAAGCCCAAGGACAAGGCTAAGGCGCTGATCGTGCTTGCTCTACCCGAGTCGGTGCCTCCACCTCCCGCACACCTACCCGCGGGATTGGTGGCAGCTGCTACTTCGGAAAACGATGCGGGATGGGAATCCGACATCGAATTCGTCCCGGAGCCGGTTCTCCCTCCACGATGCTTGATGGCACGCTCCTCCAGAACAGACAATGAGGTGAGTACAACTGAATTTGATTCCACCTCCTCTGTGATTGTTCCTAGAAATGGCACTCCTGAATTTACTGAATGGGTGAATCGCCAACTTGAGCTAGGATTGTATGCTGCTAAGGGCTATCAAAAGAAATATGAGAAGCTTAAGGTAGGACATGTTGAGGTAGTCAAAGAGCGAGATGATCTAGATGATATGGTCTCTAGGTTGATAGAGCAGAGAAACAATTTAAAGGACATAGTAGATATGATGACTGCTGCTAATGCTCTTGATAATGCCATTTCTCTTTGCCTCCTCTTGATTGTGATGCTAGTGAACATGATAGCGTGCACGCTCTGGACACACCTGTTTCACCCACAGCAGTAGAGTCTATTGCTTGTGATGACACACCTGCTTCACCCACGGCACTTGATGGTCTTGCTTGCGATGATTCACATGTGAACTCACCAGTTGCACGTGCTAGGCCTGCTTCACCGGTAGTCTTGCTCACACGTCCTAGGAATGATGAGATTGTGCATGCTTTGCCTGTTTTACCTTCTGCTCCTAGTGATGATGATGAGTTTGTTAGGACTCTACCTGCTAGCTTGTGTAATGATCCACCTGCTTCTTCTATTGTTGTTCCCACATCACCACCTGTTGCACCGAACACTAGTGATAAGATAAAGACTGTTGCTGTTGAGTCTTTGCTTTTGCCTGCAAGTACAAATGCTATTGCTAGTAGTTCCTGACGGCGTGCTCTCCGCTCAACCACTGCGGATCACACCCCTGTCTGCTACTTGTCTTGCTAGCCTACCAGCTCGCGCTCAGTTCGATTCGAGCGTCGGGCGCGGCGAGGAGCGAAACGCAGAGCTTACCCAGGTTCGGACCCCCTCGCGGGTAACAGTCCTACTCCTGCCGAGCCTTAGCTCTTTTCTGTGTTGTGGTTGTGTAGAATGCGATTACAGAGTGTTTTCTCTCGAACCCCCTCTCCCTTCTCTCTCCGCCCCTTTTATACAAGCTTTCGAACTGGCGGAGAGAGCCGAGGGGTAGGCAGTACAGTACTCTCAGTACACTGATAAGACATTAGGGACTAGACAGGAGAGACGAAACGTGCTGCTGCTGAGCGGCGCCGCCCACGCATGCTTCGCAAGTGGCCCTTGACCCGTGTGAACACACCGGTGACAGAACAGGCGGGCCCCAACTTGCGCCGCCTGACGCGGGCGGCCAACTTGATGATGACAAATTCTCTCTGCCGGTCAATTCTTCCGCGCCACAGTGACAGTTGGACAGACCCGCAGAGGTCACTGTGGCGATAATCATCTCTTCATCTGTCTATCCGCGCGTAATGTCGCATTGAATGCGCCTGTCCTTCGCAGCAAGGGGAGCCTTCGCCCAGAAGACTCCTTCCGGATTGCTCTCTTCCACGCGGGCCCCATCTGGCAGAGGGGAACCCCACACACTCTGAGGGGCTCTGTCGCTCGCTGACGTGTGGGGCCCTCGCTCGGCTATCTCCGGGACTCTTCACACCCCGGTATTTATTATACCGACAGTTCTGTTGCAATTGCTTCCCGTTCTAGTGGGTCAAGGGGAAATGCAGGTTTGTGTGATCGCGACCATTGCAAGGGTGCTTTGGTGGCGAGAGATTTGATCATAGAGAATGGTGAGCTGGTAAGGGAAAACAGTGAGCTAAGAGCAAAGTTATCCAAGAGTGTGGGGCTAGAGAGTGAGGTTGGTGAGCTGAGGGCTAGACTAGCCAAGTTTGAGGTTAGGAGCTACGAGGGGAGTTTGGCCTTGGACAAGATGCTCAAGGACCAGAGATCTGGCTCCAACAAGACTGGCTTGGGATTCACTCCTGAGAAGAAGCCAGCAGGGAGGAAAGGAATGGGTCCTGGTCCTCGTGCATCTACAGGCGCCAAGAACCCTCGTGTCACACCTAGGGGGGCACTTACTACCACTCCTGGCAGTACACCAGAGCCACACCTCCTAGGCAGCAACAACCCTTCAGACAGCAGCCACCTAGGTACCAGCCACAAAACACTTGGCAACCTAGAGCTTGGGCTAGGAACCAGAGTTGGGAAAATCCAAGGGTTAGAGCAAGGAATGTTAGGCCACCAGTGTACAGAGAGCGAGTCACTTGGGATACTAGCAGAGGGGACTCTTGGGGTAGATACCCAGCTTGGGGGCTCAGGCAGAACATTTGGGGTAGAGCTAGGCAAGACACCAGTTTCAGGCAGCCTAGACCTTACTACCCACCAGCACGGTTCCAGAGGGAGCCAAGGGGCTTTATGTCGACGATTGGGATATCGGTCCCAAGTCAACTAAGGTTCCTGAGAAGAGGGAGATAGAAGACGCTGCCGGGCAGGGCGAACAACAATCAACGATTGACGAACAGACACAGGGTTTTTTATCCTGGTTCAGGCCTCTCCGGGGAGATAACAACCCTACGTCCAGTGCTTCTTTATGTGAAAAAGGATTACAAGGAGGAACTCGACGAGACGAACAGGTCTCAGCGAGATTATGGGTGTACAAGGAGTAATACTCAAGATCTTCTCCTCACGCGGCCCCTCTACACGCCGTAGGGGCCTGGTTTATATAGTGTGGAACAACCGACTTATAAAGGGATAATCGGGCCGGGCTGGCCACGCGCCCGTAACGGACTCGTATACTTGCCAAATACCCCGAGGTAGATAAGGTATATCTCCAATTCTTGGGGATCACGACATCTGCTCCAATCCGGGAAACCTTCGTCCGGGGGTTCACGTAGCCGTGCAGAACTCTGTTCGAGTCGGACTCAAACAGGAAGCCTAGGCCGCCACATACCGTGCCAACAGGAAGCTGTTCGGCAGGATGCACATGGGGCTGATAGGACCCTCTAGGGAGCCAGGCCCCCAAGAGGCTGTTCGGTTGGGTCGTCAGGGAGTGGGCCATGGCAATAGGCCGTGATTTTATCCCCGACAGCTAGCCCCCGAGACTCAAGTGGAAGTTCTCACTAGTGTGGGGTCTTCCTCTTGAGACTCCAAGTCACGAAGAGGGAAATTGTTCTGCCACAAAGACGTGCGACAGGTGACCGAACAGGTTACGGTTCGATCGAACAAGTCTTGTTCGGGACCGAACAAACCCGCCCAGTGCCGAGCAACTCTGTTGCGTCGAACAGGAAAACGCATCTGTTCGAGCAGAGCACCCAGCCTCCAATGTAGAAATCGGAAAAAGTAGTCGTTGGCCAGATTCCAACGGTAACTCTCGCTGCGCAGTCAGAACGGGCGACCGTTTTTACTAGCCGTTGCAGTAAAAACTAGCCGTTTGCTGGCAAAAACCGTTGCAGAGCTGCTCGGACCAAGGCCATAAAAGCACCCAAGCTGCCCGCGGCTTACCACTTCCGCTCTTGCGCGTCTTTCCTTCCCAAGCCCTATACCAACGGTGCTAGCATCAATCAGCCACAACCCACCTCCGAAGCCGTTCGCCAGACCTGGGTACTGCTATGGCCAAGTTCGTGGGCACTAGCATGACCGAGGAGGACATGAAGATCTTAGAGGCGGAGGGACACGTCGACGCCGGCAGCTGGAGGCTGCCCGGGGAGGAGGAGATGCCGAAGCAGCTCGAAGACGAGTTCGTCAACTTCGAGCTCTTCGCACTGTTTGGGTTGAGGTCTCCCGAAAGCGATTTCGTGGAGGCCCTCCTGAACATCAGCGGGCTGGAGGTTGTGAATCTCAACCCCAACTCGTTCCTCCAGATGGCCATCTTCGCGCACCTGTGTGAGGGCTATCTGGGCGTAGATCCGCCAGTGGGGCTGCTCCTCCATTACTACGCAGTAACGAGGAGCAGCTCCGCCGCTTTCGGGCTGGGGTGCTACTACCTCAAGCTCCGGGCAACTGCCGAAGACACGCCATACCCTCGCCCAGCGCTGCTCGATTCAGTGGGAGAGTGGTGGATGAGGTGGTTCTACACCAGGCGGAGCGACGACAGCAAGCTCTCCTTCATCGGACAAGCGCCGGCGAAAGGGACACTGATGCCTCGGCCAGGACTGACCGAGGGAGAGTGGTACCTGACCCGGAAGATCGCCTCCCTCGTGGGCCTTGGGCTCACGAGCAGAGAGATTATCCTGGACTTCGTAGCGAACAGGATCTGTCCGCTACGGAGGAGGTCCTACCCATTCTACAAGATAGAAGATTGGGAGGACATCACCAGGGAGAGTTCGGGTAAGTTCCTCAAATGCTCACCCCTTTCTGGTGGCTCATCCGAACAGGCGCTAATCACTTCTTCTGTTCGGGCAGTTAAACCTACCGACGCATGGGTGACCGAACAGGTCGACGCCATGCTGAAGGCCGCCAAGAAAGACACCGAGGTGACTGGAGTGGTAGCCTCACATGCCAAAGGAACGTGCTTGTCCGCTCGGCAGAGGTAACATACGCAGAGTCTCCATCCGAGTTGCTAGACTTTCACAATTATGGCATGCTCACATCCACCCCCAAATATGCAGGACGAGCAATTGTTCATTGGCGGGATCGTCGATGAGGTCACAGAGTCCACCAAGGAGGGAGCGGGTAAGGGCAAGGCCAAGGTGGCCGAGAAGCCCGAGGTGGCCGCCAAACCGACGCGGAGCTCGCCGCGCCGCAGCGGCCGCCAACTGCCTTCGAAGCCCCCGGCGGCGACGATGCGCGCCGAGCAGGCCAAGCGTGGCATTTAGCTTCAAAAGTGGCCAGATCCGTTTCTCGGACGGCGTCCGACAACGGTCGGACGGCGTCCGATAGAGTACTCCGACCCAGAGTCGACTCCACCTTATCCATCCGATCTCTCGCGATCTAATCTCGACCGTCCACTTCTCAAGTCGGTTTGTGGGGTTATAAATACCCAATTTCCAGGTCTTTTGACCTTGAGGCTCTCATTTGCACCGACCTACTCCTTGCCTTGAGAGAGAAGAAAGAAGAGAAGAGAGAGGAGCCTCCCATGGTGGATTGCACCACAAGCCACCATGTCCCCATGTCCTAGAGCTCAAGTTTGAGAGGGAGAAGACAGGGAGAAGAAGGTGCCCACGAGTTGGCCTTCCCCCTAGGTTTTCTTGGTCATTCCCCTAGGTTTTCTTGGCCTTCCCCCTAGGTTTTCTTAGACAACTGGTGAGATATATTTTGCCTTTTGTGGATACTTTACTTTATGCATGAGTAAAGTAGTAATTGTTAGTGTAGACGCGGTGTCTAGACTAGGAATTACCTTGGTTGACGTCCAGACCCAACGGACTGTCGTGGATGGTAGCAGGTGGTGACATCCCTGTCTATCCTTAGTAACGTTCCACCACGTTAGGGTTGGCTCCGTAGGGCCCTTCGGGGGTGGCCGTAACTCTCCAGGCTTCTTAAGTGAAGGTGGGCGGGAAGCGGGCCTGTCGTGCTCCGACGTAAGTAAACGTAGCAAAGAACTGAGTCGCTTACCTTTAGGCCAGTGTGACCTAGACCAGAAGACCCTCTCGACCTTCCTAATTGGTCTCTCTCCCATCTAGATAAGATAAATTCTAGACTGGTAGCTCCCTGTTCCCTGTGGATTCGATACCCCGGAATACTGTAGAGTGAAAGGCTACAACGATATCCTTGCGCTTGCGGATTTATTCTGTAGGGCATAACAATTGCCAACAAGATTTTCTGGCGCCGTTGCCGGGGAATGGTAGCCTACTAGTCAAGAATTCTCTCTTATCTATTTATCATCGATGCAAAACCTCTTTTCGAACATTCAGCTCCCAAGGGCGAGTACCTAGAGCCGCCATCATCTTCGCATCCTATCAAAACCCCTAACTACGAACTTGGACCTGAGCTTATAGTTTTGGTGCGGGAACAACCTTTTACTGGAATTAGGGACGATAATCCTTATGACAACCTACGTGACTTCGAACAACTCTGTTCGACTGCCATCATCAAAGGGATGGCCCAAGACACTTTGAAATGGAAGTTGTTTCCGTTTTCTTTAACGGGAACAGCCAAGAAATGATACATCCAGACCGTAGGTAGAGTCAACGATAGTTGGGAAGCATTGAAGGAAAAATTCTGCTTCGCTTTCTTTCCTATATCTAAGATTGCCGATCTTCGTAAGAAGATCCTGACCTTTGAGCAAGGCGAGAAGGAATTCCTAGGAGCAGCTTGGGCTCGATACACCCATCTAGATTTTTCGGGACCGGATTTAGCTATCCCAGAACCAATTTTCATGCAGCATTTTGTCTGTGGTCTCAGCCCAGACAATGCTAAATTCTTGAACATAGCTTCCGGGGGATCCTTTATTTGTAAGACAGTGGAGGAGGGAAGAGAAATCTTAGATAAAATTCTTAAGAACACTCCCTTCACTGAAACATATGATGAACCTCCTGAACCTGATGAACAAGTAAAGGATCCTAAGATTCTCGAATCCAGTTCAATATCTGTCCCTTTTATGATTCCAGAATCACCAATAGAAGAAATTCCCGAACCATCCTATACCTCAAACCCTGATCCTTTCTACACTTCAACCCAAGTTCTAGACACGAAAATACATGATTATCTTTGTCCCCGTTGGCAAGAACTTTGGGCTTCGGGTCTCGATGAGGGTGATCCCTATAATGTTCCTTGTTCCTCTAAACCCTTCACCGAACAGGAGGAACCACATCTCGACTCGGACAAGCCCGAATATCTTTTTGTCGAGAGAGGGAGTGTAGGAAAGGGCGTGGATAGCTTTGAGTGCGTGGGCGAACCTCTAGAATGTCACAGACAAATATTCGATGTTAAATCTATTTGGTCTATGGACGTTCTTGAGATGCCAAGCGTAGAACCCGTTAAAAAAGGTCTTGGTAATGAGCGCGAAAGTTTCACCTTTGAAGAACACCAAGAACCATTCTCGCTAGACATGGCTACATATTTGTGGGTGCCATCTTTTACGAGATCTTCAACCATCCGATGCTCCTAGGACAAAATCCCTTTAAACTGATGGTTGTAGATGCGTTTGTGTATAACAAGCATTGCAAATCTCGTAGTCGTGTTTGGCATAAATCTTGCAGCTAGAAGAACAAGGCTTAAAAAATGATGATGGAGGGGCGACATCATCACACTAGCTGCAACATGAAGAGCTCTTGGGGTCAAACTTTTGGCCTTAAACTTCAAAAGGTAAGTAACATAAACCCCCATTCTTTCTTTATTATTATCATTCGAATTATTTATTTCAGTAACTAGAAATTCTAGGAACAAAAAATCAAAAAATTAAAAAAACAAAAAAATAAATTAAATAAAATCAGGACCAGGCGCATTTAGCTTTCTGACGGCGTGCTCTCCGCTTAACCACGGCGGATCACACCCCTATCAGATATTCTGTGTAGCTAGCCGATCAGCCCGAGCTCGGTTCGATTCGAGCGTCGGGCGCGGCGAGGAGCGACTCGCGGATTTACCCAGGTTCGGACCCCCTCGCGGGTAACAGTCCTATTTCTGCCGAGCCTTAGCTCTTTTCGTGTGTTGGTTGTGTGGAATGTGATTACAGAATGTTTCGGAACCCCCCTCTCTCCTACCTCTCCGCCTTTTATACAAGACTCGACCCGGCGGAGAGTGCCGAGGGGGTAGGCAGTACAGAACTCTAAGTACAATTGATAAGACATTTGGGATGGGACAGGAGAGACGAGAACGTGCTGCTGCCACGCCGCACGACGCCGCCCACGCGAGCTCCGCAAGTGGCCTCTGGCTCGTGCGAACACGCCGGTGAGAGGACGAGTGGGACCCAGCCTGCTCCTCCTGACGCGGGCGGCCAACTTGATGATGGCTAATTCTCTCTGCCAGTCAATTCTTCTGCGCCACAGTGACAGTTGGACAGAACGGCAGAGGTCACTGTGGCGGTAATCATCTCTTCATCTGTCTATCCGCGCGTAATGTCGCATTGAATGCTCCTGTCCTTCGCTGTAGAGGAAACCTTCGCCCAGAAGACTCCCTTCGGGACGCTCTCTGCCATGTGGACCCCGCCTGACGCATGGGGCCCTCGCTTGGCTTCCGAGGGGCTCGCCCGCGCGCTGGGGCCTGGTCGCCCGCCGGACGCGTGGGGCCCTCGCTTGGCTTCCGAGGGGCTCGCCCACACGCTGGGGTCTGGTCGCCCGCCTGACGCGTGGGGCCCTCGCTTGGCTTTTCCGGGGCTCTTCATACCCCGGTATTTATTATACCGACAGTAGCCCCCGGGACCACCATGATACGCGAACCGTCGCGCCGATATGTTGTCTCTTCTCGCGCGGTGGGAGACGAATCGTGGGGGGCCCACCCCCTGCGGCGGCCATACGCCTGATTCTCCACCGGTGCACGATCTTCCTTGGGGAACCACGCCGCTTTTCGCGGGAAACCGAAACGCGCGGGGCATAATGGCGCCACACGCGTGAGTGGGGATGGAATCCAAACCGTCGCACTCGCTTCTCTTGCCTATAAAAGCTTCTCTTCTATGCGCTGCGATGTGTTCCTCCACGCGCTAAGTCCTCAAACTGCTATTCACCTTCTTCACCACCGCTGCTTAGCCTTTTTCGCCCACGCCGCCAAGTTTTTCGCCAGTGCCACCACCAAGTCCCAATGGCTCCCAAGCGCAGCAAGGGCCGCCGTGGGGACGCTGGTTCAGCCGCTCTTTCCTCTGGTTCGATCTTGCCCGCTTCTGCTGTCGACGAAGACACGGTGACGCGGCTTCGAGTGTTTGTGCCACCAGCCTCCGCGCGGATCCACGCCGGCACCGTGGCGCCGAGCCCCCGCGACGGGGAGATCATCACATTCTCCTGGGCGATGCTGGCGGGACTGGTCCCGCCATATTCCGAATTCTTCTTGGGGGTGCTCGCCTTCTACGAGGTTCAGGCGGCGCACCTTCCCCCCAATTCCATCGTGGCGCTGGCCATCTTCATCCACCTCTGCGAAATGTTTGTAGGGGTGAGGCCAAGCCTCCCGCTCTGGCGCCGACTCTTCACGCTGCAAGTGAGCGCGCGCGCGAGCGGGATCATTGGAAGCTGCTACTTCACGCTTCGCGAAGCCGCCGCCTTCATCCAGATCCCAATCAAATCTAACTGGAAGGACTGGTATCGTCAGTGGCTGTATGTGGAAGACTCCAGCGGCTGCGACGATCTTAGCTTTCCCGACGGTCCGGCGGAGCACCTCACCAGCTGGGGGGCTCAGCCTGAGAGCTCAGTGGAGATGGAGGCGATGATGGCGCGCATCGCTGAGCTTCGCCGCAACGGGCTCACCGGAGCCCACGTGGCGGCGTATTTTCTACGGCGCCGCCTCTGCCCACTTCACATGAGGTCGCGCCCCGCCTGGCTGTACTATGGCGACGACGATGGGACCCGCATCGCCCCTGGAGGTAAGTACTCTTGCAATCCCTTGGATCTTGTGACTTCGTGGCGCATCCTTTCTGTCTTTTTTGGTCGCTCGCCAACTTGCATCTTCTTTCTTATGTGCCCAGCCGCAGGGAACGTGCCGGAGGATGTGCTCCGGCAATGGCTGGCGGGACTCATGACCGTGCCCGCCAGTGACATTTCGTTGCCCGCGGGCGTCCGCCCTCTCTACGACTGGGAACCAGCGGAGCGCAACTTGCTCTTACAGGTGCTGCCTCCCATGGAGGTTTCTGGTCCGGCGGTCCAGGTGGCCCGGGGGACCCTTGCAGATCCGCGACCCCCCGCCAACGACCGTCAGAGCTCCTGCGGCCGCCGCCGCTCCTGCCGCAGCGGTTGACTCCGACCGCGCTCTTGGGAAGCGCCGCCTCATCCTCTCCCTGGACGACGACGACGAAGAGGGAGAGGGGAGCCCAAAAAGGCTCTGTCCTTCGGCCCCTTCCGCTGGGGACTCCGCTGCTGGCGCCGCCGCTCCGCCGCCGGGCGAGAGCGCGGCGACTCTTCCAGGACCGGCGCTTCCTGCGCCGGCCTCTTCTGCGCCGGCACCTCCTGTGCCGACACCCGCCGTCGCGCCAGCTTCGCTCGCACCGGTGCCCCTTGCGCCGGTGCCCACCGCGCAAGCTTTCGTCGCGCCGGCGGCTCCTGCGCCGGCGCTCGCTCCGACCCTGCCGGCTCCTGCTCCACGGCCAAGTGGCCTAGCGCTGCCCCCCTCTACCTTCGCTTTTGGGGGACGTCGTTCCAGGTAGCTTTCTCTGCACTCATGTACATTTCGTGTTAGGGTTAGCATGCCGGGTATTTTTCGCATACCTGAACCCTTTTTGGTTTTTCTTTGCGGGACAGGACGGACGCTGGGGCTTCAAGCTCCGACCCGTGCGATCTGCCAGCCCCCAGCCTGCCCGCGGCTCCTTCGACGGAGGCGGCGCCCACAGCAGGGGAGACCGCGCCGGCACTGAGGGCGCAGGATCCTCCATCCGCTGCCGCCGCCGAGGCCAACGCCATCTCCGCCGTCGCCGCCGACGTCGGGCACTCCTTTGAAGCGCTTCGCGCCCTCTCCCACACTTGGGCGGCGCGGGAGAGCGCCCTGGCCTTGGCGGAGTGAGCCAACGGCGAGCTGCGGCGGGCTCTCGACTTGGAGATCGCCGCGAAGGAAGCGACGACCCGCGAAGCTGCGACGGCGCAAGATGCTGCCGCCTCCTCCGCCGAGGACGCCGCAGATCTTCGCGTGGAGCACTTTGAGCGCCTCCAGACCCTCGCCGACATGTTGCGCACTGCCTACCACGGTTTCCGGGACGCCATGTACCCGCTGGGTGTCACCCTGTACTCCCCGCTAGAGGAGACGGCCGCGCAGTATGCTGGCGCAGTGGGGCGCGCCGCCGAGAGCTTGAAGGACTTGCCGGCGGCGCTGCAGGCGCGGGCGATCAAAGATGGTCGCCACGGCGCCTTCGAGGCGGCGCGGTTCATTCTGGGCAACTGCCTTGCCCAGAATCCCGCATTTGACCTTGACTCCGCCACTGGGGAACCTTCGCTCCAGCTGGACCGGGGTGAACAATCCCGGGTCGAGGTCGCCGCCAACCGCTTCTCCATGATGGGCGGCGCCGCACCGGCGGAGAGCGACGACAGCGAGGAGTAGCTGGACCCCCTTGTTCATTTTTGTCTTGTACACGGAATCTGTCAATATCAATGCAAACTTTTGCTTTTTTGCTGCAAGTCTTGTTAATTCCTTACGCACTCCTTTAAACTTTTGCGAGAAAGAGGAACTTGAGCAACTGGCCGCCAAAAGCTTTAGACAGAACGTTCTGCTGAAAGGCACTTGATCGCCTGAAGCTTTAGACAGAACGTTCTGCTGAAAGTGAGCGCTTTTTCCTCAGGCATCTGGTTACTTCAACCCTTATGGCCTCTCGCAAACCGGTCTTAAACCTTGCGTGGCGAGAGCTTAGCTTCCGGAAGTGGTCTAGGCGTCGGTGCCATCGTTGGCGCATTGCCCAGACCGAACAGGCGCACCAGGCTAGAGCTCGCCTTCCGTCCGCGTCGCCTCGCCCAGCCGCAAGCTTAAGCATTTGCTTTTGCGACTAAGGGGCCATCAACCTTAAGTACTTTTTCGATACCACCTTTCAACAGAAAGTTTTCTAACGGACTTTTTTTTAAAGGCGAAAAAGATTGGATGCCCAAAGAAAGAACAGAACTTATCTTTATTGCAGATGGCTTTGTACATCGTAGCCCCCGAGGCGAGTGGGGAAGGAGGAAGACCTCGCCGCTCGGCTCCGAAAGGAAGGCCCAAAAAGCTCCTGAAATAGCTACCTACGGGTAGAACTTCCTCAGCTGCTCGACGTTCCAAGTGTTCGCCAACTCGCGACCAACCTCGAATGCGAGCCTGACTGAGCCTGGGCGGGAGACTGAGACCACCTTGAAGGGGCCCTCCCACAGGGGAGACAGTTTGTTACGACCTACCTGCGCCTGAACTCTGCGCAGAACGAGGTCGCCCACTGCCAGTGTTCTCTCACACCGGATGTGTTTGCATGGCAACCATCCGACATGACCAGGGTCCCCAAGGAGGTGATCGAGCATCGGTTGGCAGTGCTCCCAGGAGTGCGCCCAATCCGGCAGAAGGTCCGGAGGCAGGCACCAGAGCGCCAAGAGGCCATCCGAGAAGAGGTGGACAAGCTGCTGAGCGCGGGGATCATAAGGGAAGTCACTCATCCTGAGTGGCTCGCCAACCCCGTGCTCGTGAAAAAATCCAACGGGAAGTGGCAAATGTGTGTCGATTTCACCGAACTCAACAAAGCCTGCCCGAAGGATCCTTACCCTCTGCCGCGCATAAACCTGCTCGTAGACTCCACCGCTGGGTGTGAGCTCTTGAGCTTTCTGGACGCGTACTCCGGGTACCACCAAATTAGCATGGCGGAGGAGGATGAAGACAAAACCGCCTTTGTTACTCCCATGGGCGTGTATTGCTATGTTAGAATGGCTTTCGGATTGAAAAACGCTGGCCCTACTTATCAGCGTGCTATGCATTCTTCTTTTCGGAGCCAGATTGGGAGAAACCTGGAAGTCTACGTTGACGACCTGGTGTTAAAGACCAAGAAGGGCGAAGAACTGCTCGCCAACTTGGAAGAAGCCTTCGCCAACCTGAGGAGGCACCACATCAAGCTTAATCCAGAGAAGTGTGTGTTTGGCGTGCCCTCAGGAAAGTTGTTGGGGTTCCTTGTGTCCAGCTGGGGCATAGAAGCTAACCCCGACAAGATCGCGGCCATCGAGCGCATGCAGCCGCCCACTCGCCTGAAGCATGTGCAGTGCATCGCGGGCTGCCTCGCGTCCCTCGGGCGATTCATCGCCTGCTTGGGAGAAAAGAGCCTCCTGCTGTTCAAGCTGCTGAAGAGGACCAATAATTTCGAGTGGACCCCAGAAGCACAGCAAGCCTTCGGGGAGCTGAGGAAGTACCTGTCTACGCCACCGGTACTGGTCGCTCCCGAGCCCAGTGAGCCGCTTCTCCTTTATGTGGCGGCCACTCCGGCGGTAGTGAGCGCGGTGCTAGTGGCGGAAAGGGAAGGAATTCAGCGCCCGGTCTACTACGTCAGCAAAGTGTTGCAAGATGCGGAGACCAGGTACCCTCAGGCTCAAAAGATGCTATATGCTGTGCTGATGGCGTCCTGGAAACTGCGGCATTATTTCCAGGGGAGGGAGATCACGATGGTGACGTCTTTTCCCCTTCGGGAGATCCTTCACAATCGGGAGGCGCAAGGCCGAGTGGCCAAGTGGGTGGTGGAGTTGGGCGAATTCGGCTTAAAATTCATCCCTCGAACAGCCATCAAGAGTCAGGCGCTAGCGGACTTCGTTGCGGAGTGGTCGCCGGCGATCTCGGAGGCGAAGGAGGAGCCGGAGCCCCGCGCCTGGACGCTTCTCTTCGACGGATCTTTCCGACTGAAGAGCGCGGGGGCTGGGGCGGTCCTGGTCTCTCCGACCGGGGACGCTCTGCAGTACATGATGGTGCTGGATTTCAAAGCCACCAACAACATCGCCTAGTACGAAGGACTGCTCGCGGGGCTGCGTGCAGGGGCCTCGCTGGGTATCCGGCAGCTGCATGTCAAGGGCGACTTGTTACTGGTCTTCAATCAAGCGCGGAAGGAGTTCCAGTGCGTCGATCCTTCCATGGCAGCCTATCTGGCCGAAGTACGGAAGATGGAGAATCGCTTCGACGGTCTGGAGTATACTCATATCCCAAGGCGCGACAATCACCTGGCGGACGGGCTGTCCCAGCTCGCTTCGTCCAGGACTCCTGCTCCGGTTGTGGTCTTTGAAGAAAGACTTACGCAACCGCCTATCGCAACCCCCGCTTCTGGAGGGGACGGCAGTGTGTCGGCGTCACCTGCAGGTTCAGGGGAGGAACCCGGCATTGCTTCCAAGAAGGCATCGGTGGAAACGCCCGGCCAGGCTGAGTACCCAGGCAATCACCGCGTGGTCGCCACACTCGGCCGGGAGAGTCAATGGATGGATCCGATCCTAGCTTTCCTGCGGGACCGAGTGATCCCCGATGATGATGCGTCAGCCGAGAAGATTGCGCGTAAGGCCAAGCGCTACACCCTAGTAGGTGGGGACCTATATCGCCGGGGTGGAAACGGAGTTCTTCTGAAGTGCATCACTCGGGAAGAAGGGAGCAGCTTGCTCTCTGATATCCATGGAGGCGAGTGCGGGAGCCATATGTCCAGTCGTACTCTGGTTGGCAAGGCTTATCGCCAGGGGTTCTATTGGCCTACTACCCTCCAGGATGCTTGCGAGCTGGTGAGGAGATGCGAGGCATGCCAGTTCTTTGCCAAGCAGATCCACCGACCAGCCCAGGCGCTGCAAACCATTCCTCTCTCTTGGCCGCTCGCGGTATGGGCGCTGGATATCCTGGGTCCGTTCCCGCGGGCCATAGGGGGTTTTACCCATCTGTTCATCGCCGTCGACAAATTCATCAAGTGGGTGGAGGCTGTGCCTGTTCCGACGATCACGGCGGCGGCAGCTATCAAGTTCATGCGAGGAATTTTTGTGCGGTTCGGCGTTCCCAATCGCATCCTCACCGACAACGGCGCCCAGTTCAAGAGTTTGGCTTTTCAAGACTGGTGTGAGGACATGGGCACCAAGCTCTGCTTCGCTTCCGTAGCTCATCCCAAAAGCAACGGTCAGGCGGAGCGCGCCAATGCCGAAGTCCTCAGAGGACTCAAGACTCGGGCGTTTGACCGGTTGAAGAAGCGCGGCGCACGTTGGGCCGAGGAAGTGCTGGCAGTGTTGTGGTCTCTGCGTACCACCCCCAGCCGAGCGACTGGAGAAACACATTTTTTCCTAGTGTATGGTGCAGAGGCGGTCTTGCCATCCGAGCTAACACTGGGGTCTCCGCGTGTCGTTTTGTTCAATGAAGAAGATCAAGAAGCCTGGCGGCAAGATGAGGTCAACTTCCTGGAAGAAGTCCGTGACCGTGCGGCATTGCGTGCCGCGCGCTATCAGTAGAGCCTGAGAAGGTATCATGCCACCAGAATCCAAGAGAGAACACTGGCAGTGGGCGACCTCGTCTTGCGAAAAGTTCAGACGCAAGCGGGTCGCAACAAGCTGTCTTCCCAGTGGGAGGGACTTTTCAAAGTGGTCTCAGTCTCTCGTCCGGGATCAGTAAAACTGGCTATGGAAGATGGGCGTGAGCTGGTCAATTCGTGGAATATAGAGCAGCTCCGCAAATTTTACCCTTAAAAAGAAAACGGTAAGTCCTCTATGTCTTTTGTAGACCAGCTGGCGGCCAGGGACTACCGGTGTAGTATTCTGTTTTTTCTGTAAAGTATTTTTGTGCCTCTGTTCGCCTGTGCGTTTTCTGTTTGTGCCGGCGCACCTCCTGTTGGCCTGTGCCTCTGAGGGGTTTCTCCCCAGTGACCGTTCTGCGTAGTCGCTATTAGTACTTTTAGCTTTGATGGTTCCTTGCTGGTAAGCGTGGGCATCCAGTGTCCGCGTCGGGCAAAGAGAGGGCGATTGGAGGGCGAGTTCTAGCACGGTGTCCTACGGTCTGGGCGCCTTGCGCCAACGTGGACGCCGCTGGCTCATGATCACCTTCAGTCGCCTAAGTCTTAGCCGCGCGGCACTGTGATCCAACCCGAAGAGACCGCAAGTGTTCAGCCAGAAAAAGTATTAGGGAAACGGCGACTAAGCACGATCACCGCTTTTTGAGTCGCAAGTTTTCTGCTTGAATTTGTAAAGGCGGTCAACTCTGAAATCTAACTCTTGCTTCGGCTATTGCCCTCTTGCGAGGAAACCTGACCGAAGTGCGAGGAGCGACAAGGAGAAGTTGCAAAATCGCCCAAGTCTGGGCGCAGACGGAGGTTAAAATATTAAAGTGCCTGGGGGCTGGACCCTAACGTGATCGCTACGGCGTGATCGTCTGGTAGTGGTCACTCTAAGGGGCCAACGCTGCGAAGCTAAGAGCCCCGGGGCGGGATCCCAACGTGATCGCTGCAGCGTGATCGTCAGGGGGTGGTCGCCCTAAGGTGCCAGAGTAAAAGCAGCAGAGTATACAGAGACAAGGACGACTTTTGCAGGGCGAACAGAGTTTTATTTACAGGCTTCGCCGCAAAAGAAGAAAGGGCAAAAGATGCAGCGGCGACGAGGAAGTGTTCACTCGTCGTCGCCAACTTGAATGGCCTCATCTGAGCCGGGGGCATCGTGGCACTCTGCATCGCCTTCGTCGTCTCCGAAAGCCCCCGGTGAGGGTGGCTCTATCATCTGGTTCCCGGCGACGAGGTCCACGGCGTCCCGAACACGGAGACGCGCCGCCGTGCTGGTGTGGCCGTCGGCCCTCTCGACGGCGGCGCGTACGTCGAAGTTGGGGTTGAAGTCGACGCAGCACGCCAGCACGTACTCGGCAGTGGTCCGGACGGTGTCGTTCCCCACGCGAGCGGTCTGCTCGCACAGCGCGGCGCCCAAGCCGCTGAAGCCCTCCGCCACGCGCGCCAGGGCTAGGGCAAACTGCGCTGTGGTGTTCTCCAAAGGACCGTTCACCTCCACCCCAAACAGGCGGAGGCGTCGGCTCAGGCTGCGGAAGAAAGGCTGGAGCATGACGCGGAGGTTGTGCAGGTCGCGGCGGTGCTCAACCTGCAGCGCCGCCGCCTCCCTCTCCGCTGCTCGTGCGCGGGCCTCGGCCGCCTCGGTGCGGGAGCGGTCCCGCATCAGCTCGGTCTGGAGCGCCGCCGTCTCCTGGACACGGTCGGCGGCCGCGGTCTGGTGTCCCTGCGGCACGCCGATCACCCTCCGCATGAAGCCAATCAGGTCACCCAGTGTGACGTTGGCCTGCGTAAGGGGGGCCGCCGCCGGCGCGGAGCTGCTCCCGGCGGCAACCTCAGTAGGCGCCGAGGGGGGCACTTGCGGCGGCAGCGGCAGGCCCCTGGCAGGAGAAAGTGAAGCATGGGGGCTGCATGAGAGTAAAGGGTGTTGAAGGAAGCGCAGACAGAAGCTTTCGCGACCAAGGAAATAAAGAGGAAAAGAAAAGGCATCTTACTGGTCGCGGCGTGAAGAGGCACGGGATCGGCCAGTGGGCAGGCTCAGCGCGCCAGCGCTCGGTGGTCGTGGAGTGGCCGCGGCGGTTCCCGCCGCGGTGCTCGCTGGCGGAGCAGGCTGCGTCCCGACGGCTGGAGGAGGAGTTGGCGTGTCCGCAGCAACAATCGGAGTTACGGCAGACGGGACCGGCACGGCAGCCACGGCGTCTTCCGTTCCCGCCCCTTACGTGGCGGTAGGGGAGTCTGTGGTCCGCGTCCGCTTGGCAGCGGGGTCCTCGCCGCTTGACGGCCTTTTTCTGGCGGTGGTGGATTGGTCTTGGCTGGATCCCCCGACGGCAGGCCGGTCATGGATCACCAAGGGGATCCGGCGCGGGCATGGAGCCCACGATCCGGGTGCGCTCCAAGGGGTCGACGTCGCACAGGGGCCGAGCCTCGGCTGGGAATGTTCCGACGGTCAGGCGCCGGGACCCCCAGGATATCGAACAGATCCCTCAGCTCGGCGACGCTCAGTTCGCCGGCGTCTAGGAAGGAGGGGGTGTGCCGTGAAAAGCCAAAATCAGTAAGTCAATTGACCAAGTTTGAAGAAGCCGACGTACCATAGGGACAGGTGCGGGTCACGTCAGAAGTACCGGTGTACAGGTAGGAGGGGCGCTCGCGCCGGCGGAGCGGGCTGATCCGGCGGGTAAGGTAGTCTAGGACTACCGAGGCCCCAGACAACTTCGCGGCGCGCAGCGTCGCCACCCGCTTCACCATGTCCTGGAGCCCCGCCGTATCTTCCACCGACGCGGTCCAGCTGTCCGCGGCGACCGCCTTCTCCTCTGGGAGTTGGAGGGCGTCAATGCCGCTGTCGTGGGCAATGTACACCCAGTCGGACCTCCAGTTGCGCCAGTTGGATCTCACCGATAGGGAGATGTACTAGTTGCTGAGGCCGTCGCGGAGCCGGACGTGGCAGCTCCCCGCCACGGAAGTGTCCGGGTTGGCGCGGATGGTGAAGAAATAGCGGAAGAGTGGAAGGCTTGGTGCCACCCCCACGAACATCTCGCAGAGATGGGCGAAAGCAGCAATGAAGATGATGGAGTTGGGGGTAAGGTGAAGAGCGTGGAGGTTGTAGTAGTGGAGAAGAGAAAGGAAGAACTCGGAGTAAGGCGGGACGAGGCCCGCCAGGATCGCCCACACGAAGGTGACGATCTCGCCGTCGTGGAGCTGCGGCCTGATGCCGCCGCGGCGGACGCGGAGCATCCCGCACGGGGCGATCATCCGAATCTTGCCCTCGCGAGCGTCGTCGACGGTGGAGCTGGAAAGGATCGCCATGGCGGTGGCGGAGCGGTTGCTGTGGCGGCGAAATGGGCGAAAAGCACTAAGTGTGGAGAGCTCTAAGTCGCAAGCTGGTCGCGGTGGCGCAAGGGTTGGCAATGGCTGGGTGGACGAGCCGCGAGGCTAAGTCCCCAATTTATAGGTGAGGTGGCGACGCTTCGGGCGTGCCAATTCCGACGGTACCATCATGGCGCTGCGTGCCACGATCTCCATGACCGTCCGTTTCCCCGCACGTGGTGCCGGTTCCCCAGATGGCAGAGGCTGCGGGGCGAGAATCTACCAGTACGCGTGCACTTTTCAATACGGCAGTTGAAACGCCTAAATCGGAGAAGGTCTGCGTCTCCAGGTGGACCCGGGGGTTGTTGTCGGTGTATTTAACACCGGGGTGTACCCCCGCGTCGCTGCCATGCGGGACCAGAAACCCGTCAGAAGGGCCCCGTACTCAGCAACGTCGAACCCAAGCGGGTCTAGGTCTGGTTCCAATTGGAGAATATTAAAAGCGCTTATTCAGAGCTACGTGTCAGCCCGGCAAGCAGGCGGGCGAGCAGGCCCCAGCGCCGGGTGGGCAGGCTACGTGGCGAACCAGTGAGCAGGTGGGCGAGCAGGCCCCAGCGCTGGGCTAACAGGACACGCGGCGCGCTGGCGAGCAGGCGGGCAAGCAGGCCCCGAGGCCGGGCGTCCAGTACACGTGTCGCTCCGGCGAGCAGCTGGGCATGCGGCATGTACAGGACGAGTGCACCCAAGGCTGGCTGGAGGGCGAAGGGCCCCACTGGCAGTGGGTGCACCACGGTAGGAGGAAGCTTCCTCCCTAAGGATACGCATGGATCATCCCGGATCTGGAGCATTCAATGCGACAGAACAGGTCTGACGGAGTGGGCGAGGCGCTGACGGAATGATTGCCCCCGTCACTCTATGGCGTCAGCGGCACAGTGGCTTCTGCAGGCGCGTGTCAGGCGGCGAAGTGTCAGGCCGAGGGAGGTAGGCACCCGCCCTGTCCTTTCACCCCTATTCCTCGGGCGTTGCGGGGGCGCAACAGAGTGGCAGCTTCAGCCTGCGACCAGCGACGGGACGGCTACAGTAGCAAGTTCATTTAATGAATACTGTTCAGTAGTACTGTGTGACTCACGCCAGCCCGAGTATAAAAGGGCTGGGGGGTGCATCTGTAAAGAGAGTTGGAATTCAGTCGGTTCGAGACTCAGTAGCCAAACACCCAAGCGCAAGAAGCTTGAGCAAGACTAGGGCTGTTACCCTATCGGGGGCCCGAACCTAGGTAAATCTGGTGCATGTTCTTGTTGTTCTTGCTAAGGAGAGGAGAGAGGAGGGACCCAACTGCACACACCCCCACTGCCGAACAACCGGAATCAGTCCCCGGAAAACCTGTCAGCTGAAACACGCCGACACGGAGCATCATTATGCACCGGTCAGCCCTTCAGACTAACAATTGCTGCCAAGATATTTTCAACATAGATCACAGGAACCATGAACACCTGGCAAGCAAAACTCGGCACAAGCGGTCGTGAAACCATCACCAACTTTCGACACTTCCAAAGGTAAGACCTCTTGCCTCTCCCTACTTTTGAATTGATCTTGATATGCCATGAAAAAAAAAGAAAAATAAAATTTTGATCAATTCAACCATGAGTCACCAGGAATTTGGATACAACTTTGCTTTCATATCCTAGCTGGCATGAGCATTATTCTTTTATTAGTACTCATTTCTTGTGGGAACAAACACTATTTAGGAAAGGTCTAATCTAGGTTGTTGACTTATGTGATATAGTAAGATAGAGGCATTTCTCTTTAGTCAGTGCAGACTCAGAGAATTTTGATTTTTCAAATGAAACTCCCAGCTCTAGATGTTCCTTAGTGATTTATTACCTACCATAGCCAAAAGATTATCATAATATTTGAGCCTTCATTTGTAGTTTTGATCATACTAAGTTGGGCTAAAACCTGTATCCTCTTAAGAAATGTTATCTATTCCAATCATTTTCCTTCGCGTATCCTTTGATTGCTAGCATTTTCATATCTGGTAACGCTGAAGTTCCATCTCGGAATCAAGCGTACATCTTCGCCAGATATTCCACCCTGAAACATTTAGCCAATCATAAATTCTGGTGCCACCATACCTACCTATATGATGGTCCTCCAAAATGAATGATCCATTTCCCAAAACTTTTCATAAAGTCCCAAATTTGACAGAGGCCTAAAAGAGAAAAAAAAGAGAGAGAAAAAAAGAGAGAGAAAGAGACTAATCATAGGTCTCCCTTCTGTAAAAAAAAAGAAGAAAAAAAGAGAGAGAAAAAAAAGAGAAAATATCTCTTTAGGACTCCTATATCTCTTTTGAAAAAGGGATGAAAATTTGAAAAGTGGATTTTAAGGAGGAGACCATCATTCCCAAAATACAAGATCGATTTGTTGAACTCATTAGTACCACACATCCTTGCACTTGTATTTCTTCTTATTCCTTTGGCATGAGTTCATTCTCTCCCTCATCCTTGGACATTAATTCTTATATGATTGGAAATTAGATTAATATTGTCTTCATTAGGATCTAGTTTTAACCTGATAAAAGTGTCATAACTACCACAATATCCTACCTTGAGCTCCATATAGACCTTAGATATAGGATAAAGGCTACGTCGGCCTTGGTAAGGAATATAAACACCTCTTGAGTGATTTGAGAGTATCACTTAGGAATAATCATGAGCTGGGCATTTCTTTTCTTAAATGGATAAAAACCCTGAGTAGGCCTATTAATGAAATTTTCCCTCTCGTCAAGCTGTTCCATTTGTCAACTACTAAAGGTAAGACCAGTAGACACATCAAAAACCCACAAGTCTTGAGGAACATTTTAGAATAGTATTCATGCCGGTCAAATATATTCATAAGTTGTCGTTCAAACACTCCTGACTTTTGACTTGTACCCGTGGTTCAAAATTCTAACCTTTTCTCGGGACGAGCAAAGATCTATCGTGGGAGTGTGTTGGCGGTCGTTAAACCTTAAATTTACGCGCCAACTATCCAGTGATTTCGGATCATATCAAAGGAACTTGCATCAAATTTTATTATTTTAACATGGGTCCACAAGTTTTGATAAGTTTGTGCCTACAGGGACCCACTGAGCGAAAACGGACCCGAACCGGTGAAAAGAGCGGACCGGCCAGTCCACCCTAGGCCGGCCGGCCCAACTTTTCCTCGGATCGACCCCAAACTTGGTCAGGTGACTAAAGAGTATCCAATGAAGACATCCCCGCCGTCCGTTCAAGTCGGTTTGATCCGAGGATGGCAGTTCCTTCACAAATGGAGCATAGGATTCTAAAGGAAGTGCAACTTACCTACCTCAACTAACAAAACTGTCTTTAGGAGACGATCTACACCATCAATGAGGGATCCCAGGCGATTTGGAAGGCCGGAATCAACCGAAGCTAGGCCGGCCGGCTCACCCTAGGCTGGCCGGCTCACCCTAGGCCGGCCGGCCCACTTTTTCACCGCATTGGATTCCCCTTTGGTCCAGAGGTAGAACAAGTCTCAAACAATACATGGAAGTCACTCATGGTGTCAAAAACCGACTTAAAACGTCGGTTTAGCATGCCACATGGCAAGAAGAGAGAAGATGAAGGAGAATATTCCTTGGACTCTACTTGAGAGCTACTCCAACTTCACACTATAAATAGTGGTCCTCTCCTTCATTTGTGATGATGGTGAAGAGAAGGAGTTAGTTCCACATTGTAATTAGAGTAGGAAGAGAGGTGAGGTGAGAGTGTTGGAGATGAGCCGGAGGCCCCAGCTCTCTTCTACTTGTACCTCGGGAATTAAGCTCATCTTCGAGTGAAGTTCTCCTCTTCTGTCTGGTAACACTGTAGCCATGCTCTTTTATTTATAAAGTACTTTTAGTTCAATGCTAGTTTATTTACTGAGAACCCTGTTTGCAACTGGTGAGATATATTTTGCCTTTTGTGGATTCTTTACTTTATGCATGAGTAAAGTAGTAATTGTTAGTGTAGACGCTGTGTCTAGACTAGGAATTACCTTGGTTGACGCCCAGACACAACGGACTGTCGTGGACGGTAGCAGGTGGTGACATCCCTGTCTATCCTTAGTAACGTTCCACCACGTTAGGGTTGGCTCCGTAGGGCCCTTCGGGGGTGACCGTAACTCTCCAGGCTTCTTAAGTGAAGGTGGGGGGGTAGCAGGCCTGCTGTGCTCCGACATAAGTAAACGTAGCAAAGAACTGAGTGGCTTACCTTCAGGCCAGTGTGACCTAGACCAGAAGACCCTCTCGACCTTCCTAATTGGTCTCTCTCCCATCTAGATAAGATAAATTCTAGACTGGTAGCTCCCTATTCCCTGTGGATTCGATACCCCGGAATACTCTAGGGTGAAAGGCTACAACGATATCCGTGCGCTTGCGGATTTATTCTGTAGGGCATAACAATCGCCAACAACGGCCACCGGTATCGTGTCACCGGTGCTCTCCTTGGACGCATCCTCGGTGTGCTCAAGTCCTCCAACCGTGCGGAGGCCGGCTCCGGGTGTGGAGTTGGTGTTTCGGGGTTCTCCGAGCTGTGGAGGGCTGCCGCGACCTTGTACTCGACTGCTTCCTCTCCATGTGTAGGTGAGACTTTCTAGTACACGACCATTAGGGACGAGAGAGTCCCGGGTTGACCGGGAGGCCCTGTGTGGTGAGCTCCGGAAGACCTTGGTCAACGGTGACGTAGGCGGGCATGTGTTGCGCGCCGAACATCGGTGAAACATATCGCCGTGTCACCATTTTACTTTGAGCATCTATTTGGAGAATTGTGTGGTGCCGTGTGCCTTCGTGCCACGAGGAGTGAGAAGAGGAGTTGAGGAATTTGCCGCTTGAGCTAGCTCGCTTCCGCACGCGCATACTAGACTTGTGTAGGTCTCGCTTCCTTTCCGCTAGTTGTTTCGGGGTTCCGTTGCGCTTAATTGTTAACTTTCTAAAGCTCAAGGTGAAATCAGCATGAGTTGAGTTTAAAATTTGAACAAGCCGCCAATTCACCCCTTCTTGGCCTCGATCCCTTTCACTTCTCTAGCTAGTTTGTTAAAATTGCTTAATTAAACAAGAGAAACTCTTAGAAAAACTAAAAAGAGCATATTCACCCCCCTCTAGGCCGTAGATCCTTTCAAGTGGTATCAGAGGCAGGTAGTTCCCTCTGTGTACTTGGCTTAACCGCTAAAGGGAAAATATGGCGGACGGGGGAAGCGTTGCCGGGAACAGAATCCCATTGTTCTCCGGTACGCACTTTGGTCACTGGAAGACCAAGATGATCTTTATACTGGAGCTCTGTTTCTACTATTTCTTTCTACGCTGTCCTTAATAGCAGGTTGGTTACATCTACAACCCAAATGGAAACCAAGCCTTTCATGGTTCAAAAACGCGGAATCTCGTCTCAACCATCATTTGTCAGGACTTTTCGGGGTAAGTTCTTTGGCTTGGACAGGACATTTAGTTCATGTCGCTATTCCTGGATCTAGGGGGGAGTACGTTCGATGGAATAATTTCTTAGATGCCGTAGTTTATAAGCCGCTAGGTTTCACAATTGACAAGGATGTGGTTCCCACAGCGGACCAAGAGACTAAGCTAGACAATGACGCTAAGGCTAGAAATGTCTTGTTCTCGGCTCTGAGTTCTGAGGTGTTCGAGAGAGTTAGCAATTTGTCCACTGCTCATGATATTTGGAAAACCTTGAGTCAAATCAATGAGGGTACCGATGAGGTCAAAGAGGAAAAGATCTCGGTTCTTAGGAGGAAATTTGACAATTTCAGGATGCTCGATAGTGAGGATGCAAACGCCATGTATTCGAGACTTAACCCCCTGGTGAACGAGCTGAAAGGGCTCGGGTTCGCCATGACTGACTTGGATGTTTGCAGGAAAATCATTGCAATTCTTCCAAGAAGTAGGTACCGGGAGTTTGTCCTCATCAAGGGAAATGAAGTCAAGACTGTAGTTCCAGGCGAGCTCCTAGGCAAGCTGGTTGCCTACGAGATGATGAGCAAGGATGAAGATGACTATGAGCCTTCCAAGCCCAAGGAGAAGGCCATCGCGCTCAAGGTGAACACGTCCAAGTCGGGCGGCTCCAAGTCAAGCGACAAGCAACTCTCCAATAAGTCAAGCTTCGATGAAGGGAGTCCAAGCTTTGCTCTCGCGGTGAGGGGCTTCACCAAGCAGCTCAAGCGCTTCTCCAAGAAAGGCTACAAGGAGAAGAAGGCACTGTCCTCAATCCATTGCTATGAGTGCAACGAGCGAGGCCACATTGGCTCCGTGTGCCCCAACAAGAAACGCGACAAGAACAAGGGCAAGGACAAGGCCGGGAGCAGCGACGACAAGAAGGGCAAGGACAAGAACAAGACAAGGCAGTACAAGTCCAGGTTTCGTCGCACTGACAAGAATGACAAGAAGCAGGTGTTCGTCGGCGAGTGGGAGACCGACAACTCAACCAGCGACGAGTTGACCACCTCTGCAGCTTCAGGCGATGGTGGCGCCAAGGAGAAGCCGAAGGACAAGTCCAAGGCACTGATCGGACTCACACTACCCGAGTCGGTGCCTCCACCTCCCGCTCACCTACCCTCGGGATTGGTGGCAGCTGCTACTTCTGACGACGATGCGGGCTGGGAGTCCGACATCGAGTTCGTCCTCGAGCCGGTCCTTCCTACACGATGCCTGATGGCGCGTTCCTCCAGGAACGACGATGAGGTGAGTAGTGTGGCAGATTCTGACACTGCCTCTTCTTCAACTGCTATTCCTGATGTTGGAACACCTGAATATGAAGTTTGGATTCATAACTTGCTTGCTAAGGGACTATATGCTGCTAAGGGTTACCAAAAGAAATATGAAAAACTCAAGGTAGCACATGCTGAGGTTGTCAAAGAGCGTGATGATCTAGATGATATGGTCTCTAGGCTGTTAGAGCAGAGGAACAATTTAGAGGACATGGTAGATATGATTACTGCTGCTAATGCTCTTGATAATGCCATTACTGCTTTGCCTCCTCTTGATTGTGCTGCTAGTGAACATGATAGCTTGCATGCTCTTGACACACCAGCTTCACCCACATCAGTAGAGTCACTTGCTTGTGATGACACACCAGTTTCACCCACGACACTTGATGCGCTTGCTTGCAATGACTCACATGTGAACTCACCAATTGCACGTGCTAGGCGTACTTCACCGGTAGTCTTGATCACACGTCCTAGGAATGATGAGATTGTGCATGCTTTGCCTGTTTTTCCTTCAGTTCCTAGTGATGATGATGAGTTTGTTAGGACTCTACCTGCTAGCTTGTGCAATGATCCTTCTGCTGTTTTTACAGTTGCACCTACATCACCACCTGTTGCACCAAGCACTAGTGATAAGCAGAAAACTGTTGCTATTGAATCCATGTTGCTTGATGTGCCTCCAATTCCAAATGCTTGTGTTGATAGCTCAGTTGCTGTTGCTTCTACTTCTGGAGGGTCAAGGGGTAGTGCAGGCTTGTGTGACCCCGACCATTGCAAAGGAGCATTGGCGGCAAGGGAGTTGATCATAGAGAATGGTGAGCTTGTGAGGGAGAATAGTGAGCTGAGAGCAAAGATAGCCAAGAGTGTTGGGCTAGAGAGCGAGATTGTTGAGTTGAGGGCTAGACTAGCCAAGTTTGAGGTTAGGAGCTACGAGGGGAGTTTGGCCTTGGACAAGATGCTTAAGGACTAGAGACCTACCTCCAACAAGACTGGCTTGGGATTCACTCCTGAGAAGAAGCCAGCAGGGAGAAAAGGAAAGGGTCCTGGTCCTCGTGCATCTACAGGCGTCGAGACCTCTCGTTCTACACCTAGGGGAGCACCTACTACCACTCCTGGCAGTACACTAGAACCACACCTCCTAGGCAGCAGCAACCTCCTAGACAGCAGCCACCTAGGTACCAGCCACAAAACGCTTGGCAACCTAGAGCTTGGGCTAGAAACCAGGGTTGGGAAAATCCAAGGGTTAGAGCAAGGGCTGCTAGACCTGCAGTGTACAGAGAGCGAGTCACTTGGGATACTAGCAAAGGGGACTCTTGGGGTAGATACCCAGCTTAGGGCTCAGGCAGAACACTTGGGGTAGGGCTAGGCAAGACACCAGCTTCAGGCAGCCTAGACCTTACTACCCACCAGCACTGTTCCAGGGGGAGCTAAGGGGCTTTGGAGATAGGAGAGCACCACCGAGGCGACAACCTAGACCTTACAGGTGGACCACAACAAATCCCAACTTTCCCATGAACCATGCTGAGTTAGATGGGAACTACCTGCTCCATTTTAGGGAGCAAGGTAGAATTGTGGCTAAGTTTGTAGGATCCCCAAAAGATAACGAGTACAAGAGTCGTGTGTGGGTCAACAAGTCGTTGCTTGACAGATTTCCAAAGACTAACCCTAGGGGACTCATTAAATGGGTTATTGAGTCTTCAATTTGAATCTTTCTGAACGGCTTTGAGTGCAGGTGAACTACAAAACCGGCGGACGTCATTGGATCATGGACAGTGGGAGCACTCAACACATGACGGGGAACCCGCGGTTGTTCACTGCACTTGGGGAAGAAGGAGAATTCCCCAAGAAGGTCACGTTTGGAGATGGCAGCAGGAGCAGGGTGATTGGAACCGGGGAGGTATACATTACTCCAGAGCTTTCAATTCAGAATGTCCTCCTCGTTGAATTTTTGCACTATAATCTCATCTCTGTTGCCCAGTTGGTTGACCTGGGGTACCATTGTCACATCTCACCAAATGAAATGTGTTTTCTGGATCAAAATGATAGCTTGGTTTTCAAAGCAGCTCGATTTCAAAACCTCTTTGTAGCAAAATTTTTTGAGCCTCCCACAAAGGACTCAGTTTGCCTTCTCGCCAAAGTCGAACAAGGATGGCTTTGGCATAGGCACCTGGGACATGTGGGCATGGCAAATTTGAAGAAATTGGTTAAGAATGGGTTTGTTCGCGGGGTTGGGGTCAACGACGTGGTTTTCCAAAAGAATAGGTTGTGTAGTGCTTGTCAAGCGGGGAAACAGGTAGCGTCTCCACACACAGCCAAAAGTGTGATGTCCACCTCGAGCCCATTAGAGCTTTTTCACATGGATCTCTTTGGTCCTACCACTTACGCTAGCATTGGGGGCAATTCTTTTTGCTTAGTAGTAGTTGACGATTTCTCTCGCTACACTTGGGTCTTCTTTGTGGCTGACAAAACTCCAGTTGGAGACATTTTCAAAAACTTTGCAAAAAGAGCCCAAAACGAATTTGATTTCACGATCAAAAAGGTGAGAAGTGATAATGGTATGGAGTTCCTTAATACTAATGTTGAAAGCTATTGTGAAGAGACAGGAATAGGGCATCAATTCTCTGCCACATACACCCCTTAGCAGAACGGCATTGTGGAGCACAAGAACAGAACACTGATTGAGATGGCAAGAACACAGTTAGACGGGTACAAGACACTGGATGGATTATGGGCTGAGGCAATTGGGACAGCTTGCTACTGCGTCAACAGGCTGTACTTGCACAAGCTCCTCCACAAGACTTCGTACGAGCAGTTGATTGGGAGGAAGCCCGAGGTCAGCTACTTCAGGGTCTTCGGCTGCAAGGTGTACATCTACAAGAAGCGCCAGAGGTTAGGGAAGTTCCAGAGCAGAGTTGATGATGGCATCTTCTTGGGGTATGCACAGAGGTCACAGGCCTTCAAGGTGTTCAACAAGAGGACAGGTTTAGTTGAGGAGACCTGTGATGTGAAGTTTAATGAGTCAGCCGGGTCCCATGGGCAGTATGACGGGCTAGAGGATGTGACAGATGATGACTTGAGCAGAGCAGTTCAGCAGATGCCAATTGGGGATGTTAGACCGGTGGAGGTTGACCAGAGGCAGAGGCAGAGCCAGTAGCAGTACCTCTACAGACACCTAACTCGGTAGTTGACTCAGGGGGAGCTTCTCCTCAGCACTCGAGCTCCACTGAGTCAGCGCCCGCTCCAGCTCCAGCACAGTCGAAGGATAGAACAGCTTCAGAGCCAACACTAGAGTCAGCTAGTGAGCAGACTAAGTCAGCAGCACCACACTTGAGACAGCACCACACCGTTGCCCGAGATCACCTAGCCAGGAAGGTGATTGGTGATGCGACACGAGGAGTTCAGACCAGGTCCAGGACAACCAGCTTCTGTGAGCACCAGGCTTTTGTCTCTGAGCTTGAGCCAAAGAAGGTCGAGGAGGCACTGGAGGATGCCGACTGGATCAATGCAATGCACGAAGAGCTCGAGAACTTCGAGAGGAACAAGGTTTGGACACTAGTTGAGAGGCCTGCTGATTGCAATGTGATCGGGACCAAATGGGTGTTCAAGAACAAGCAGGATGAGTAAGGGACAGTGGTCAGAAACAAGGCGAGACTTGTGGCACAGGGATACTCACAGATCGAGGGGATAGACTGTGGTGACACATATGCACCGGTGGCTCGTTTGGGTGCAATTAGACTGTTGGTGGCATTTGCAACATGCCATAACATTGTGCTGAAACAGATGGACGTCAAGAGTGCATTCCTCAACGGGTACATTGGTGAGCTTGTCTACGTGGAGCAGCCTCCAGGCTTCGAGGACCCACAATACCCAGATCATGTGTACAAACTCTCCAAGGCGCTGTATGGATTGAAACAGGCACCGCGAGTTTGGTATGAGCGACTGAGGGACTTCTTGACAGAGAAAGGCTTCACCGTGAGGAGAGTTGACTCTACACTCTTCACCAAGGTGGTGGATGGAGACCTCTTCCTCTGCCAGGTCTACATGGATGACATCATCTTCAACAGCAGCAACGAGAGCCTGTGTACAGAGTTTAGCCAGATGATGGCCCAGGAGTTCGAGATGTCGATGATGGGGGAGCTCAACTTCTTCCTAGGGTTCCAGATCCGACAGCTACGCACGGGTACCTTTGTCTCTCAGGAGCGGTACATCAACGACTTGCTCAAGCGGTTCAAGCTGGCGGATTGCAAGCCCATTAGGACACCGATGGTGACAAACGGGCACCTCGACCTTGACGTCTCAGGTATTCCCACTGATCCCAAGCAGTACAGATCGATGATTGGTGCCTTGCTTTACTTCACTGCCTCTAGGCCAGATATGATGTTCAGTGTTTGCATGTGTGCACGCTTCCAAGCCTCCCCTAGATAGATGCATTTAAAGCTGTAAAACGAATTTTTAGATATCTTAAGCATACACCTAGTATTGGCATTTGGTTCCCGAAGGGTGCGCGGTTTGAGTTACTTGGGTATACCGACAGTGGTTATGCCGGTTGCAAGATTGATCGCAAGAGCACTTTCGGGAGCATGTCACTTCTTAGGTAGATGCTTAGTGTCTTGGGCCTCTAAGAAGCAGAACTCCGTGGCACTATCTACCGCTGAGGTTGAGTACATAGTTGCAGGGAGCTCTTGTGCTCAATTGCTTTTCCTAACCCAGTCACTATATGATTATGGTATCAAGCTTGATCATGTGCCACTGCTTTGCGATAATGAGAGCGCGGTGAAAATAGCGTGCAATTCGGTCCAGCACTCGTGTACCAAGCACATTGACATCCGTCACCATTTCCTAGGAGACCACATTGCCAAGGGTGACATTGTGCTTGAGCACGTTAGGACTGATGACCAGCTTGCCGACATTTTCACTAAGCCTTTCGATGAAAACCATTTTTGCAAATTAAGAAATGAGTTTAATATCCTCGATAAATCAAATGTTTCTTGATTTTCTAGACGGCATCACGGGAGGGGTCCCATTATAATACCTCTTGTGCGTGAGTGTGTGACTTAGATCTTTGTCGTTCATACTCGCTTCTCAGGTTGTTCAAGTAGATCATGACTTGCCTTGATAGCTAGTGCATAAGAAACTAAGTCACTTACTCACTTTGAGCTTAATGAAATCACCTATTATAATCTACGGCCACCGGAATCGCGTCTCCGGTGCTCTCCACGGACGCGTCCTTGGTGTGCTCAAGTCCTCCGACAGTGCGGCAGCCGGCTCCGCTTGTGAAGTTGGTGTTACGGGGCTCTCTGACATGTGGAGGGTTGCAGCGACCCTTGTACTCGACTGCTTCCTCTCCATGTGTAGGTGAAACTTTCTAGTGCAAGTTGTCGGTGCATAGTGCACCAGGGTATGCACTCCACGAAGAGCACGACGCGTGGTAGCTCGGCGAGAGGGGAGACCAGACCCCCACGCCGCAGGCGAGCACGACGCGTGGCAGCTCGACGAGCGTAATACGTGCCCTCTCGGCACCATTTTGGCAATCAATAAACTGAGTGCCTTGCCAGGCTGGCGGGCTGAGGGCCCCACCTGTCAGGTTCACAAGGAGCGGGAGGAGGCTTACAGCCGAAGACTTCTTCTCCGCTCAGCGTATCGGCAGCATTAAATGCAGTGATTTAAGCGTGCAAGGCGGAGAGAGATGATTACCTGCACTGTAGCGGTCATTCCATCCCTGTGCTGCGTCAGGCTGGAGCGGCGCCCATGTCAGACTCCTGCTGCGTCCCGTCCGGTTAGGCATCGTGCAGGGGGGAGGCTGCGTTGTGATCATCAGCTCGCAAGCAAACGGACGCAAGGTTGGCAGGTCCAATTAATGTATCTCTCTCTCTCTTTGGTTCTCTCTCTATGACAGCCGGACCGGCCCCTTAGAGTATAAAGGGGGCTCCGAGCGGTAGAGGGAAGAAAAAGGAGGATCCAGAGCTTCAGGCAAAAAGCCATCGGTATTGTACCAACAAGTTCCTCACAAGCTAATCAAGAACAAGGCAGGAGTAGGACTGTTACCCGCATCGGGGGTCCGAACCTGGGTAAAATCGATGTGTCTCTTATTCGTAGTAGCGCTACAGGAGCGCAAATCGAGCACCACGGATACCCCCTGGCCGGACAAATTCTGTAGTCTCTCGGAGGGACCTGTCTCGTGATTTTTTTACCGACAGTGGCGCGTCAGGTAGGGGGGTAGCGTGTCGTTTCTTCTGCGTGTTTTTTCTTTCTTCAGGTCTCTCCCGGCTCGCGTTCGGGAGGGCGAGCCATGGCGGAATCCCTGTCCAGAGTGGGGGAGCAAGGTGGTAGCCGGCGGTCTCCACCGCCAGGAGGCGCCGGGGGGAGCCGCGGTGGGGCTCCCCCGGTGCGGAGGCGGCTGGCGTTGGAGGAAGCAACACCGGCGCAGAATCTGCACGCGGCTCGGGCGCTCCTAGACCATCCGCCTGTTGGTCTGACGGCGGGGTCCCCAGCCGCACCGTGGATTGAGAAGCTTGCGCGTCTCGTGGAGGCGGCTCAGCTCCGAGTGGAAGGATCTGGGTGGAGCGGGGGCAACGCCACGTCGAGCGCGTTTCCCGGCCGTTCTGAAGCCTCCAGCCACCCTAGCCGAAGCCGCCGCCGGGGTGGCAGAAAAGGCAAGGGTAAAGAAGTGGTAGGCGCGGACCCTATGGGCGCAGGGGAGCGTCCGCCAACCGCGGCGCCCTTTGGGGGCGCAAGGCGTGATGGCAGGCGACGTCGTGACCTCCGGGCGCACCTCGAGGAGCGGCACCACCTGCGCGGGGGTGACCTGCGCGACACTTTGCAACATCGTCGCCGTCGGGAGAAGGACCGCGAAAGGCGGAGGTCTCCTGGCCGCGGCGCGGACGACTACGACACCGCCGCGGAGTTCTCCTCCGCCGACTCCTGGATGTCGTCGAACCAGGAGTCGGAGGGCGATGGCAACGCCGCCTTCGGGGCGGGATGCCGAGCTTTCACGGAGCGGTTGAAGAGGGTGGACTGGCCGGAGAAGTTCCGCCCGGCCACGATAGAGAAGTGTGATGGTAGCACTAACCCTGGAGAGTTCCTGCAGATCTACTTCACCATGGTGCAGGCTGCGGGTGGCTCAGAGAGGGTGATGGCCAACTACTTCCCCACCGTTCTGACCGGTGGGGCTCGCTCCTAGCTGATGAACCTTCCCCGGGGGTCGGTGGGCTCCTGGCGGGAGCTGTGCGACGTCTTTGTTTCCAATTTCCAGGGCTCCTATGAACAGCCGGGGGTGGAGGACGACCTCCACAACCTGGAGCAACAGAAGGGGGAGTCGCTTCGTGATTTCATCCGCCGTTTCAGTCAGTGCCGCAACAACATCCCCAAGATCTCCCAGGAGGCGGTCGTCATCGCCTTCCGGAGGGGAGTCAGAGACGACAAGACGCTGGAGAAGATGGCGGGCCATCGCATCCGCACCACCTCAGGCACGGCGCCGCCCGTCCAGGCGGGATGACGGCGCTGCCGGAGGAGACGCTGGAACCTCCAAGGGTTCCGGCGCGAAGGACAAGAAGAAGAAGCGCAAGACCACCGAGGCCGGTGAGGTCTTGGTGGCCGAGCGCGATCGGAAAGACACCAGACCGCGGCGGTACGACGACCGTCGCCGTCGTGAGGACCGCCGGGACCGGCGAGATGATCGTCGGGACCAGCAGAACGACCAGGACGACCGGCGCGAGGAGCGCCGCGAGAAGGAATGGGGCAAGCCCTACTGCCCCATTCACCGAAGCAACATCCACGACCTGGAGGATTGCCACGTCGTGGCCAAGCTGCTGGAGAAGCAGCGTCAAGAGCGTCGTCCCCCCAAGGACGACGAAGACAAGGACCCCGCTACGTTGGGCTTCCAGCGGGCGGAGCATGAAGTGGCGTATATCCACGGTGGCTCAGCCACCTATCCTTCCAACGCCAAGTACAAGCAGGTGCTGCGCGAGGTGTGCGCCGCGGTACCGAGCCTGGGGTCGAGGAGGCAGCTGAAGTGGTCGGAGGAGCCGATCACCTTCAGTCAGGCCGACCACCCAGAGAGCACTGCCGGCCCGGGGCATCTCCCGATCGTAGTTGTGCCTACGGTCCGGAATGTTAAGCTCGGGCGGGTGCTGGTGGACGGGGGGAGCTTCATAAACCTCTTGTCCTCGAAGATCTGCGAGGCGCTGCAGATTGGGGAGCGGGACCTTCATCCTGCCCAGCCCTTTTTCGGCGTCGCCCCGGGGGCCGAGTCCGTACCCCTAGGGCGTATCAGCCTGCCGGTGACGTTCGGGGACGTTGGCAACTTCCGTACGGAGATGATCGAGTTCGAGGTTGCGGATTTCGATCTCCCGTACAACGCCCTGCTCGGCCGACCAGCTCTGACCAAGTTTATGGCGGCAACCCACTATGCGTACATGGTGGTGAAGATCCCGGGGCCCGGCGGCCCCATCTTCGTCAAGGTGGATAAACCTGAAGCCCTCCGGTGCGACAAGAGGGCACTGGACATGGCCGGCGTTGCTTGTGCCCAGGCGTCCGGTGTCACACTCCCAGGAGCTCCTCAAGCAAAGACCCGTGCCTCCCCTGGATCTTCCAGCGAGGTTAAGGTGGTCTCCCTGGGCAGTGCCGAGCCGGCCAAGACCATTAAGGTGGGCGCCGGCCTCGGTGCTAAATAGGAAGACGCGCTCGTCACCTTCCTCCGGTCAAACGCAGACGTGTTTGCTTGGCAGCCGTCCGACATGACTGGGGTCCCCAGGGAGGTGATTGAGCACCGATTGGCAACGCTCCCAGGCGCACGCCCGATCATGCAAAAGATCTGGAAGCAATCGCAGGAGCGCCAGGATGCCATACGCGAAGAAGTTGACAAGCTGCTGGAGACCGGGGTGGTTCAGAGCGTCGCTCATCCCGAGTGGCTCGCCAACCCCGTCCTCGTCAAGAAATCCAATGGGCGCTGGAGGATGTGCGTGGACTTCACCGACCTCAACAAGGCGTGCCCCAAGGACCCGTATCCGCTGCCCCGCATCGACCTCATCATCGACTCCACGGCGGGGTGTGAGCTGCTGTGCTTTCTGGACGCGTACTCCGGGTACCACCAGATCAGCATGGCGCTCGAAGACGAAGAAAAAACTGCTTTTGTAACCCCGATGGGCGTGTATTGCTATAAGAGAATGGCTTTTGGGCTAAAAAAATGCAGGTCCGACTTACCAGCGTGCCATGCATACCGCTCACCGCCCACAGATCGGGCGAAACTTGGAGGTGTACGTCGACGATCTGGTGGTGAAGGTGAAGAAAAGCGAGGAGCTGATAGGCAATCTGGAAGAAACCTTCGCCAACCTGCGGAAATTCTCCATCAAGCTCAATCCAGAAAAGTGCGTGTTCGACGTTCCGTCGGGCAAGTTGCTGGGTTTTCTCGTGTCCCAGCGGGGCATTGAAGCGAACCCCGACAAGATCGCCGCCATCGACAACATGAAGCCACCAACCGGATTCAAGCAGATGCAGTGCTTGGCTGGGTGCTTGACCTCCCTGGGCCGGTTCATCACCCGCCTGGGGGAGAAGAGTATGCCCCTGTTCAAGCTCCTGAAGAAAACAAACCACTTCGAGTGGACCGAGGAGGCGCAGCAAGCGTTCGAAGGCTTGAAGAAGTACCTCTCCTCAACTCCAGTGCTGGTCGTGCCGGAGCCCGAGGAGCCCCTGGTACTGTACGTCGCCGCCACCCCCGAGGTGGTCAGTGCGGCGCTGGTGGCGGAAAGGGAAGGCGTCCAAAGGCCAGTCTACTACGTCAGCAAGGTGCTTCACGATGCCGAAACAAGATATTCCCAGCACCAGAAGATGCTGTACGCCGTGTTGATGGCGTCAAGGAAGCTCTGTCACTACTTCCAAGGGCAGGAGATTACGGTGCTCACCAGCTTTCCGCTGCGTGAAATCCTGCACAACCGCGAAGCGGAGGGCCGCGTCGCGAAGTGGGCAGTGGAGCTGGGGGAGTTCAATCTCAAGTTCGCCCCCCGCACCTCTGTCAAAGGTCAAGCTCTGGCGGAGTTTGTTGCGGAGTGGTCATCCGTGGATCCCGAAGCTGAGGAGCGCCAGCTCCCCCCGCCTTGGACACTCTTCTTCGACGGCTCGTTCAAGATGGAAGGCGCGGGGGCTGGCGCTGTGTTGATCTCTTCGGCGGGTGATATTCTTCAGTACGTGGTCATCCTCGACTTCAAGGCCACCAACAACGTAGTTGAGTACGAAGGACTGCTCGTCGGCCTACGTGCTGCGGCCGCGCTGGGCGTCCGGCGTCTCCAAGTAAAGGGCGACTCTCTCCTGGTCATCAATCAGGCGAGAAAAGAGTTCCAGTGTTCCAACCCGACCATGGCGGCCTATCTGGAAGAAGTCCGCAAGATGGAGCGACACTTCAAAGGACTGGGGTTCGAGCATGTTTCCCGTCGCGATAACTACGCCGCGGACGCACTATCCCAGCTTGCCTCTATGCGAGCGCCTGTTCCGGCCGGAGTCTTTCAAGAAAGACTGCCGCGGCCGTCCGTCGCAGCCCCCAGCTCTGGTGGGGACGATGGTGCTCCAGCTGCAGCCCCCTTTCCTGGCGGGGACAGCGATATTCCCGTTGCGGCCTCCAATTCAAGGAGGGAAAGCGGAAGAGCTGCGCAGGTAGTTAGGGTGGAAACGCCAGGCCAGGCGGAGTACATCGGCAGCCATAACCTGGTAGCCACACTGGGCCGGGAGAGCACGTGGATGGATCCGATCCAAGCTTTCCAGCGGGACCAAGTGATCCCCGACGATGACGCCTCAGCTGAGAAGATAGCGCGCAAGGACAAGCGCTACGCCCTGGTAGGTGGGGACCGGCGTTCTACTGAAGTGCGTCACTCGGGAAGAGGGGAGTCAAATACTCTCTAATATCCATGGAGGCATGTGCGGGAGCCACTCGGGTAGCCGCACCTTGGCGGGCAAGGTGTTCCGCCAGGGATTCTATTGGCCCACTGCCCTCCAGGATGCCTTCGAGCTGGTGAGGAGATGCGAAGCGTGTCAATTTCACGCCAACCAGATCCACCGACTGCCCAGGCACTGCAAACCATCCCGCTCTCTTGGCCGTTCGCGGTCTGGGGGCTGGACATTTTGGGTCCGTTCCCACGGGCAACAGGAGGCTTCACTCATCTGTTCGTCGCCGTCGACAAGTTCACCAAGTGGGTGGAGGCGGTGCCGGTCCCGGCAATCACGACGGCAGCGGCTATCAAGTTCATGCGCAGCATCTTTGTGCGTTTCGGCGTCGCTAACGGCATCATCACTGACAACGGCGCCCAGTTCAAGAGCTCCAATTTTCAAGAATGGTGCGAAGACATGGGCACAAAGCTCTGTTTCGCTTCCGTGGCTCACCCCAGGAGCAACGGCCAGGTGGAGCGTGCCAATGCCGAAGTTCTCAGAGGGCTCAAGACTCGGGCTTTTGATCGGCTGAAGAAGCGTGGCGCTCGTTGGGTGGAGGAGGTGTCGACAGTGCTGTGGTCCCTGCGCACCACGCCCAGCAGAGCAACCGGCGAGACTCCGTTCTTCCTGGTCTACGGTGCCGAGGCGGTGCTGCCATCAGAGCTATCCTTCGGATCGCTGCGGGTCGCGGCGTACAACGAAGATACGCAAGAAGACCGTCGCCAAGAAGAAGTCAACTTCCTGGAGGAAGTCCGTGATCGAGCGGCGCTCAGGGCCGCCGGATATCAGCAAATCCTAAGGCGCTTTCATGCGACAAGGGTGCACGAGAGAATACTGGCAGTGGGTGACCTCGTCCTACGCAAGATTCAGGTGCAGGCCGGTCGCAACAAGCTGTCTCCCCAGTGGGAGGGCCCCTTTAAGGTGGTCTCGGTATCTCGTCCAGGCTCAGTCAAGCTCGCCATGGAGGACGGCCGAGAACTAACCAATTCATGGAACATCGAGCAGCTGCGCCAGTTCTACCCCTAGGTTCTGTAAGTAAAGTCAGCTTTTTGCTTGGTCAGCTAGCAAAGTGTCCCACTTCCCTAGCTGGCCAGGGGGCTGGTGCTGTATGTAATACAACCCTTTCGCAAGTTTAAAGGAGTTTTTCAGCTCTGTTCTTCTTCTGTTTTGTGCTCGTCGGGCGATTCTGTCGCAAGTACTTTGGTCGGATGGCTCCTTGGTGGTAAAGATGATCACTTAGCTCCGCGCCGAGCAGAGGGGTATTAGTAGGAAGTCGTATCCGGCACGGCGTTTCCGCTCGGCCTGGGCACCTGATGCCACCGAGGGCGCCGGCGTCCTATGATCACTTCCGAAAATCTTACGCCTTCGCCGCGTAGGGTTGAGAAGGATCCAAAGAGACCGCAGGGGTTTATGTTCCGTCCGACCTAAGGAAAAGGCGTTTTGCCTGGCTAAAGCACTCAGTTCTTCCTCCTCCTAAGTTGTCTCTGTTTGTAACGTTCTGCGCCGTAAAGTTCGTCTTGCAGAAGGTGGCAAAGATCGGACACGCGTGCTACCAGAGACTAAGTGCGAAGAAGCGCGCATGGGGGTGGATGAACAGAAATCAAAGTTAAACAGAGGTAAATTTCAGTTTACACGCTTAAGTGCGTGATTACAAAAATTGCAGGTCGCCGGCAAGGACTTGTCACGCTGCCGGCGCGGGCGCAGGGTCTTCTGTTTCTTCGTCGGCAGGGACCTCAGGCCGCTGGCGGCGGGGGGGAGGAGGAGGCGGAGGTGGCCTCGCGGAGTCGGTCCGGGGCCTCTTGGGGTCCGTGCCCCCGGTATCTGCCACCACCGGGCGTTTCCCGCTGGCGCAGTCAACGCCCGAGGGCTGGTCCCGGATCTAGAGGGGGCGGAGCTCCCGTTGGATGGCGGGTCCGGTGGCCTCCATCGGCGGGATCTTAGCCAGAATGGCGATGCGTTCCTCTGGCGCCCGCTCGCACAGCGGAACGACGGCGTCAGGCCGGCGGTCGCCAATGGACGCCTGCGGGACTAGGGCCGCAACCCAAGTAAGGATCACGTCCTCCGACACTTCATCTGCGTGCACAGCATCAACCAAGCAGGATCAGATAAAGAAGAACGAACGGGGAAATCAAAGTACGAATCAGAGCAGAAGCTGGGATGTTTGTAACCTGAATGAAGGCGGGTGCAGTCGCCGGCGCCCGTGTACATCCAGGCGGCGCGTTCCCGGTGGCGCAGCGGACAGAGCCGCCGGGAGAGAAAGTCCGTCAGCACCTGGGTTCCAGCGAGCCCGTCGTGGCGAAGCCCTTCGACGCGGGCGACCATGCTGCGCAGCCAGGCCGTGTCCTCCGGCGTCGTCTCCCATGTCTCGGTGTTGGGCACCGCCGGCGCCTCAGGCAGCATCAGCTCGTCCAGCCCGCTGTCATCGCCGACGTAGAGCCAGTTCTGCTTCCAATTCTTCCAGCTGCTCTTGGTGGCGACGTCGATGAAGGTTTTGAAGGTGCCGGCGCGGGAGCGGAAATGGCAGCTCCCCACGGCGCCCTCCCCCGGCAGGGCGCGCAGGACAGAGAAGTGGCGGAAGAGAGGAAGGTTGGGCCTCACCCCCACGAACATTTCGCAGAGGTGAGAAAAGATGGAGAGGATGACGATGGAGTTGGGAGGAAGATGCAGCGCTTGGATTCCGTAGAATCCGAGCACTGCGATGAAGAACTGGGAGTACGGCGGGACCAGACCCACCATAAGGGCCCGGGTGAAGGTGACGATCTCGTTGGCCTGGCAGCATGGCGCCGCGGTGCTAGCCCGAAGATGCAGGGTCCCCGCCGGCGCAAGATTGCGGAGGATCCGGATCGCCTCCTCGTCCTGCGTCGATGACGGCAAAGGACCAGCCATAGGAGGAGGAGAAGGCGCGCTGCGGCGTGTCGGTGGTCTACGGCGCGGCGGCGTGTTGGAAGCTTTTTTGGGCGCTGGGAGCAAGGAAGAAGAAGCTTGCGGGGGCGAGAGAGGTTGGAACCGGTGTAAAACAACCAGAGATCGCCTAAGTCCCCTCTTTTATCGGTGTTGCGCGCGTGGTGGCGGTTCCTTGCCCAAGCGCACGAGCGTGGTGCCCTCAGAGACGTCGCTTCCCCTGCCTCCTCGGTTCTCGCAGGCGGCGGCGGCGGTTCCCGAAGCGGGCGCACTTAAGTAGAGAAGGTGGATCGTGCGGCGGCAAGATAGTAGTGGGCCCCCCAGGATTCGCGTTCCGCAGGCGCGGGACTTTTCGTTTTTTTCCGCGCCGGCGCTTCACTTCTCGAAGTGGGCCCGGGGGCTACTGTCGGTGCATAGTGCACCGGGGTATGCACTCCACGAAGAGCACGACGCGTGGCAGCTCGGCGAGAGGGGAGACCAGACCCCTGCGCCTCAGGCGAGCACGACGCTTGGTAGCTCGGCGAGCGTAATACGTTCCCTCTTGGCACCATTTCGGCAATCAATAAACTGAGTGCCTTGCCAGGCTGGCGGGCTGAGGGCCCCACCTGTCAGGTTCACAAGGAGCGGGAGGAGGCTTACAGCCGAAGACTTCTTCTCCGCTCAGCGTATCGGCAGCATTAAATGCAGAGATTTAGGCGTGCAAGGCGGAGAGAGATGATTACCTGCACTGTAGCGGTCATTCCGCCTCACTGTAGCAATCATTCCGTCCCTGTGCTGCGTCAGGCTAGAGCGGCGCCCATGTCAGACTCCTGCTGCGTCCCGTCCGGTTAGGCATCGTGCAGGGGGGAGGCTGCGTTGTGATCATCAGCTCGCAAGCAAACGAACGCAAGGTTGGCAGGTCCAATTAATGTATATCTCTCTCTCTCTCTTTGGTTCTCTCTCTATGACAGCTGGACCGGCCCCTTAGAGTATAAAGGGGGCTCCAAGCGGTAGAGGGAAGAAAAAGGAGGATCCGGAGCTTTAGGCAAAAAGCCATCGGTATTGTACCAACAAGTTCCTCACAAGCTAATCAAGAACAAGGCAGGAGTAGGACTATTACCCGCATCGGGGGTCCGAACCAGGGTAAAATCGGTGTGTCTTTTATTCGTATGGTGCGCGGTACGACCTTGGTCAACGGTGAGTATGCGAGCATGTGTTGCGCGCCGAACATCAGTAAAATATATCGCTGTGTCACCTATTTACTTTGAGCTTGTCACTTAGATAATTGCGTGTTGCCGGATGCCATCGTGCCACGAGGAGTGAGAAGAGGTGTTGGGAATCTGCTGCTTGAGCTAGATCGCTTCCGCACGCGCATACTAGAATTGAGTAGGGCTCTCGCTCTCACTTCCGTAGTTGGGTACTTGCTCCATTGCGCTAATTGTTAAATTGCTAAACACAAGGTGAAATTGGCGTGTGTCTAGTTTAGAAAAGGGTTAAAATCTGAACAAGCCGCCAATTCACCCCCCGCCCTCTTGGCCACGATTCCCTTTCACTAGTACTTCACTTGCTTGTGTTGCTACTGTGCCTGTTGTTGATACTATTGCTTCTGTTCATGAGGTTTGTGCTGTTGCTATACCTAAGGCTAGTGATACTGGTGCTTTGCCTGCTCTGGCTGCTACTAGGCCTGTTGCCTCTGTTGTTGAGCTTAGTGCTAGTGATGCTACTATTACTCTTACTTCTGCAGTTGGTCCTACTAGCACTAGTTTTACTTCTGAGTCTGCAATGATCAATGCTTTACCTAGTTCGAATGTTGCTCCTACTACCACTAAGATTTCTACAATTGGTGCATCATCTAGCAAATCTCCTATTTCAATTGTGCCCTCTTGCATTTCATCTAGTTCTAGTGGGATCACACATGAGTGCACACCAGACACTTGCAAGTTTGCTCTAGCTACTAGGGAGTTAGCCATAGAGAATAGTGAGCTTAAGTTGCAGCTTAGCAAGTTTGAGAAAGGCTTAGGAAGGTGCTATGAGCGAAGATTAATCCTAGATAAGATGCTTAAGGAGCAAAGGCCCGCCTTTAGAAAGGATGGCTTGGGGTTCACCCCATAGAAGCCAAAGAGGAATAAGAAAAATGCTCCTCATGCGTCACAAATGCGTCAGAGCTACTATCACACATAGCCTAAGAGAAAACCACCTCCACAAACCCAAAGATTGTACCCTAGGAGCTGAGTTGAGAGCTACCAGTGGCAAGGGCGTACTAGGTGGCACAATTTCTGGGAGGATAGGTCTAGTTACCAGGTAGGATGGGATAGAGCTCCGTGGCAAGTGAGGACGTGGGACTGTCCTAAAGAGAGGCCTGGGTATAGGGCTAGGTACAACCCTAGGTTAGGTGCACCGAGGTACAATTACACTCCACCACCTCCACCTCCTAGGTACACTAGACCCAGTGTTAGCCCAGACGCTAGTCGGTGCCGGACGGATACCCACAGACTAGAGACTAGGCGGGTATCTTCATGTTTGGATCTTTTGCATGTGGGTATCTTCATGTGCCTTGTTTACTAGTCTTAGGGGGAGATCCTTATATTGCATATGCTTAGGGGGAGCATTGGATCATTGAAAATTACAATTTGTGATCCAACAATCGGTATTGCCAGATAAACACAGTGCAAATCGGTAAATACTCTATTCATGCAAGCTCATAAACAAACACATATATGATCGATCGGGTCGAGACAGTCATATGCATCAAAAAAAGAGAAGACATGCATAAGGCATCCAACGATCAGCATTGTGAAGGTAAATACATACTACATATCAATTAGATCGAGACAGTGTAATATGCGTCCATGCTAAGGATCGGTAAACCGAGACAGCCTAACATGCTTTGTACACATGAGATTGAAGCAATGCAGCCATGCATATGGGTACAAGTAAGAGAATCGATTATTTCATCGAGATAGCTCTACCTGCGGTTGAAGTCCTTTCGACGAGGTCGATCGGATTCGAGGGTGTAGTGTTTTGTGTATTGTATTGAGTTGTGTTTTTAAACACGACCATCGGGTCCCTATTTATACTAACGCGTAACAGTTAAAACCGATACCGACACGACCTAAACCGACCGGTTACAACACGATTTGACTAGACTTTCCTAAGATACAATATAGTCCAAGTTCCCACGCATCCTTCCTGTCGGATTCAACATGCGTCGACTTTTCTTATCTGTCAATGAGGCCTAAACATGTCGATACGGCCCGAATAACCCGATGCTTTCAGTCCATATCATTTTCCGATTTTCAGCCAAATTTGGGTGTCAACACTACCACCGTCGTGCGGCTTCCTCTCTACTTCTGTCTACTCGTGTCTTTGTGATTGTGTTGACGTTCTAGTTCGACTACGTCGCCTACGTTCCTGTTGATCCGCCGCTACCGCCGCTTTACAACAGTTAGGGGTGTTCCTAAACATCTGAATTGTCTAAACAAATTAGTATTTTCAAATTGATATAGAATGAATTTGGTGTTAACTTTTTGTGCATTTGAATAAGCGTATTGCCCAAAATAATAATAAAAATCCGGATAAAAAATTTGACATCTTATTTGCTTGCCATAGAGAAAAAGGTGAAAAAACATCCGTATCCGAACCAGATTGGCATCCGAATTTCTTTTCTATCATTTCTATAGATATAGCATGAATTTGAGGTCCATTCTTTATGAATCTTAAGAAGCTCAACACCAAAAACAAGAATATGAATTCGGATAGAAAAATCTATGTCTAATTTGTTTAGAATCGAAGAAAGAAGACAAGAAAAAATGACATCCGAATTATATCCGGATCCATCCCCAACAACAGTTAGATTGGTGTATGCCAACTTGGTCTAGTGTTTCTGGAATTTTTCTATTTTTTAAAAAAAATTTCCCAAATTATCATGTTTTACATTTTAGATTAGCGTAGCGTAGCATAACGTTTTAGAAAAATTTAAGTGTGTTTAAAAATAGGTTTAAATATTCTAAAACAATTATTTAAAAATAGTTTTATGATCTATGAGAGGACTATTAAAAGCGTGGAAAAAATCTTTACAAATTATTCTCTACTACTTCTCTACAGGTATGGAGCACGGACTCCATGGAGCACCAAGTATTTTTACTA
>SPJY01015775.1:1379713-1433135 GCA_005191435.1 Raddia distichophylla
CTCTCCCTCACCCGCGCCGCCTCCATCCCTCCCTTTCCCTCGCCCGCGCCGCCGCCACCGCCACCGCCACCGCCACCCGCCACCTCCTCGGCTCTCCAGCGGCGACGGCGACCTAGCGGGGGCGACGACCTGGCGCGGCGGCGGCGGCTAGCCTAGATCTGGCGCAGCGGCGACTCCGTCCTCCGAGATGGGGATACCAAAACCTCCCTTTTTTTCAGTTCGTATCCGACTCTGATTATTGATCTGACCGTATATATATATATGCATCAGGGCTCGCCAGGCCAGAGGCAGATTGAAGCTCCGGTTCCAAGAATCCCAAGACATGATTCAGTCTTCCCCGAAACGACGCCGTCCGATGGCTCCAGTCTGCGCCATCCCCCACGACATACTCTTCTCCGAGATGCTCATACGGCTCCCTGTCAAGTGCCTTGCGCGCTTCGAATCTGTCTGCAAGTTGTGGCGCGCCACCATACGCAGCGCCCCCTTCATCCGTTGCCACCTTGAGCTGTCCAAAGCTTCTGCTGGATCAACCGTGGTGATCTTGCCTCAAGAGTTTTTGAAGGCGGGTATTCGGCATGTCAACATACACACTTTCCGTCCAGGCCAGAGCAGCGATGCTGAGCGCATTCTGTCAAAGGATTTTCCCTCTGGCATCCCCAACTTTAGCCTTCCGCTGCACTGTGATGGTCTAATCCTAATCCCCTGCTTCAAGAAGCACATCTTCGTGTGCAACCCCCACCACGAGGGAATTCGTCGAGCTCCCACCCGGGAGCCGCAGCATCGGCGTGTACGAAACGGTTGCCTTTGGCTTTGACCCATGGAGTTCTACCTACAAGGTAACCAGGTATTTTCTCCGGTATATAAGTGGAACCACCACAGATATCTCTGGGTACAGCACCGGGCATGAGATCCTCACGCTTGGTGATGGTGCAGAGTCCTGGAGATGGAAGGCCACTACTGATCCGCCTTACCCAATCAACAACGGCCGGACTCCGCTCTGCCTTTCAGGGTTTGTCTACTGGAGTGCTGCCCGTTCCATTGCCCATCACGCCGCCGGTGTTATGGTCACCTCTGATGTCATCCTCCGTTTCAGCATGCGTGATGGGACGTTCACCGTGCATCCCAACCCGCCTGAAACAGACTTTCGAAGCAACTATGACCGGATATGCGATCTGGGTGGAAAGCTATCCTATGCCCACTCTCCCTCTTCCCGTGAAGTCGTCATTTGGCAGGCGGAAGATGGACCAAACCTAGCTTGGTCCCCGTGCTGTCGTGTCAGATTGCCTATAGCAAGGTATCTTCCTGTTTTAGCTTGCTCTTCGGCGGACCAAGGCAAGATCTTCCTTACTGGTGATACTCTTTGGTTTCTTTTCAAGTGTGATCTACGTGATGGATCTCATGAAACAATAATCAACACGGCATTTTGGGTGTCATATGATCATGGGAACGGTGACAACTCCACCACTGGCACACGCCCTAATTGTTACTATATGGTGCCTTTTATGGAGTCATTGCTGCGCATTAGACCATCGTAATAAACCAGAAGGTTCTATATCACCAATAAAGAAAATGTATTCTTAGGATGCTCCCTGTAGACCTGTTCCTTCTGTGTTTCCTTTTAATAAGTAAACTGTATTCTTGGATTTGCACCTTGTTGCTCTTGATCCTTTTGTTTGACTGTTGTAAGCATATTATTAATTGTAAGCAGATTATTAATAATAATATTATTTTTCCCATATGTTCATCATTTATTCCCTTCCCCATCGCATCTTCGCATGAATTTGCATTTTCTGCTATTTCCAGGTTGCGATAGTAGCTTTGCGTTTAAAATGCATAGCATCTTTCTAATTTCAGGTAAATGCCGTCCAAAGTTGGCCTTCAGAAATGGCTGATTGGCATTGTATGCTTTTCATCTTTGAATGCAAGGAAGGAAAAGCATTGTGATGCTGATATTTGTTTGAACAGGGAAAGCCAGATGACTAAGGTCATTTGATTTTTGGCAAATGGTATGTTGCCCGTGCCTTACAAGTGTCAAAGGGATCGTGTTAAATGTTAGATGAATATGGAATTAGTCTAATTTATCCTTTGTTTTGGATTTAGACAATAGCACTCCTGTCACACTTCACGATCACATAATTCTAACTTATTTGATGCCTTGCTATAGATGGAAAGTGTTTTACTATTTTGAGGATACAACTTTCTATGCTCCTCAAATAAACAATGGAAAGTAATAGGAGATTTGGGAGATTGTAACCATATTTGATGCCTTGCTAAAAAGTAAAAGGAGATTTGGGAGATTGTAAAGGGCACTTTTTTATTTTTCACTGTTTATTTCATATTTTTCAAAATTGGTATAGATGGAGGATCTACAGCCGTTAGATCATGGATTTGAGAGATATAAAATAAATAGTAAAAAATTAAAAAATGAAAAACCTTCCTGATAGTAGACTAATAAGATGAACAAGACCACCCTTTAATTCTTCAATATGCAATACATAAAGTACTGCTTCAGATCATATCACAGTTTTGTTAGTTTTTTTGAACATGGTTGTGGACAGATCCATATGAAATAATGTTCAATGTTCAATAGTAGTATTTGGATATCTTTACTGGTTTTAATATTTGGCAACCTTTACACGCATAATATGCACAGCAGCACAGGTGTGACGTGTTGCATGTTCCTTCAGTCAAAATCAAGAAAGCACCTTGCAAATTAGTTGAAGGTTTCATTACTGATTTATATCAGCTGTGCTCCATCCATCTCAATATGTTGTATGCCCTTATGATTTTTTTTTTGAACGAACTGCCCTTATGAATTTCAGTTGCTAGAAATTTTTGTATAGTCCAATTCCAGATTTTCTAAGGTGAAAATTGAAAATATTCGTTTACTACATATTGATCTTGTGAACCCAAAATATGATGCTGGTAACTTCAGTTTGTCAGAGCGGTTTGCTATGAAATATGTTGGTGCTGGAGCCATATATATAGTGGCCAAGAAGCTTAAAAAGAAATACAATATAACTGATGAGCGTGCTTCACTGTATGATGCTGCCAACACATGGACCGAAGCCTTGAATGGAAGACATTTTCTTGGTATCTATTTTACCACATAGGAAGCTATAGAGAGAAGTAGAGTTATGCTCATTTTTTTCTACTTCTTGGCATTAACCTTTTGCGATATTATTGTTTATGTTTTCCCAGGTGGCTCCAAGCCCACCTGGCAGATCTTGCAGTCTTTGGTGTTCTGAGACCTATCCGATACTTGAGATCTGGAAGGGATATGGTTGAGCATACTCAGATTGGTGAGTGGTATCAAAGGATGGAAGAGGCTGTAGGAGAAGCATCAAGAATTGAGGACTCAGGAGTGGAAGAAAACCTGTAGAAGATTTTCTTTGTTCAACTAGTCTTCCTTTTGACATCTCAAAACGATTTAATAGAATAATACATGCATGTTTCTAGGACACCACAGTTATTCAAATTTTGCCAATTTCATTGTTATGCAATAATACCACAGCTTATGTCAAAGTTAACACAGTTTTCGACATGAAAACAACATCATGTTATTTATTTGTGACCCTACCGACAATTTTTTTTGGGAAAAGATGGTTTTACCGAATTATTGATTTGTAAGAATGGGTATACACAAATGATTGATAAAGTGCAGATTAATTCTCTCGATCCGTATCCTAGTGATCTTCCTGGTGGAGGTGGTTTCATGTTACCTAGCTAATTGTCGGCAAAGTCTGCTATGTACTCCGTATGTGATATTACTTTGTCAAAAGAACAAGTGCCGGCGTGTAGAGAAGTAGCTTTTGAAGAGTCAGTTCGTTTATAATATGTTCCATGATATTCTATTTTCAAATGAATGTTATACTTAGCTTTTTGATATTTCATAGGAATCCTATTTTTTTAGGCGACATTGACCTTGCTCATAATTAGAGATTGTTAGTGATATGACCTACATTAGGGGTGGAAACGAGTTGAGCCGAGCCTGAGCCGAGCTTGGTTAAGCTAGATAAAAAACGAGCCGAGCAACGAGCTATAGACATTTTTAATTTTATGTTAAAAATGTATAAACGAGCCGAACCAAGCCGAGCCCAGTCAGAAACGAGCCAGGGCTCGCTATTTTAATGAGCCTAAAATTAAGCTCGGCTCGAGCTCACTAACACCTTCGAGTCGAGCGGCCAGCCACGAGTAATTTTTCCAGCCATAACCTGCATAGTATCGAATATGTTTTTTTTTCCTGATTTTGTCAATTTTTTTATTCTACGCTTTGTATGATTTTTGTACATGCCAAGGCCTATGTCCTTACGAAATCCTAACAGTAGAGCAGCAAAAGACTCTGCTCTGGTCGAGATTTGCTCCTACCTGCTCAAGTGCCTCCCAGCCTTTATGCATCGCCCGTTGTACACGTGTCCATTTGCAACACCTCTCAGTCTTTAGACACGTGTTCCCCCATTTTCCTTCTCACACAGAGAAGAGGGAGCTCGCCGAAGATGGGACGGCGCTTTGTCGGAGGCGGCTACCCGGCGGATGGTGGCGGCAACGACGAGCTCCGGCGAAGCGAAGCAGGAGGGTGTCAGCATCCGTTCCCTCCTGTGCGGCAGCGGCGGCGCCCTCCTCCTCCAACAAGCCGGCAGAGCGCGATGACCCGGCCTTCCCCCTCTGCTTGGCGTGACGACGATGGTGGCGCGCCGCCCCCATCCTCCAACGGTGCAGCGGCGAGCCTAGCACAGCTCCACCACTCGCCGGCCGGCGCGCCGCCGTTTGCCATCTCCTCGCCGGGTCAGGGAGCTGCCGTCCCTCTCCGTCCACACGTGCTCCGGCGGCCCCCATTCTCCTCCACGCCGGCACCGCCCACGTCGTGGCCAGGATGTGCCGCGCCGCCGTGCGCCTCCTCCTCCGTCTCCACTCTCGTAACAGCCCAGGGCGCCGCCGCCGCCACCACCTCCATCCCCATCGCCTACGTCCGCGCGCGCCCTGTAGCCCCCATCTCCATCGCCGTGGGCCGCCGTCTCCCCGCGCCACCGCATAGGTTGTCGCCGCCTACCTCCCCCTCCTGCATGGCGCTCCGCACCTCGCCGCCGCTTCCATGGAGGAGCACCACCACAGGGGAGGTTGACCAGAGCCAGAGCCAGAGGCAGAGCCAGTAGCAGTACCTCCACAGACACCTGACCCGGTAGTTGACTCAGGGGGAGCTTCTCCTCAGCACTCGAGCTCCATTGAGTCAGCGCCCGCTCCAGCTCCAGCACAGTCGGAGGATAGAACAGCTTCAGAGCCAGCACCAGAGTCAGCTAGTGAGCAGACTAAGTTAGCAGCACCACACTTGAGACAGCACCACACCGTTGCCCGAGATCACCCAGCCAGGCAGGTGATTAGTGATGCGACACGAGGAGTTCAGACCAGGTCCAGGACAACCAGCTTCTGTGAGCACCAGGCTTTTGTCTCTGAGCTTGAGCCAAATAAGGTCGAGGAGGCACTGGAGGATGCCGACTAGATCAATGCAATGCACGAAGAGCTCGAGAACCTCGAGAGGAACAAGGTTTGGACACTAGTTGAGAGGCCTGCTGATTGCAATGTGATCGGCACCAAATGGGTGTTCAAGAACAAGCAGGATGAGTAAGGGACAGTGGTCAGAAACAAGGCGAGACTTGTGGCACAGGGATACTCATAGATCGAGGGGATAGACTGTGGTGACACATATGCACCGGTGGCTCGTTTGGGTGCAATTAGACTGTTGGTGGCATTTGCAACATGCCATAACATTGTGCTGAAACAGATGGACGTCAAGAGTGCATTCCTCAACGGGTACATTGGTGAGCTTGTCTACGTGGAGCAGCCTCCAGGCTTCGAGGACCCACAATACCTAGATCATGTGTACAAACTCTCCAAGGCACTGTATGGATTGAAACAGGCACCGCGAGTTTGGTATGAGCGACTGTAGATGGGCTGTTTCGAAATGTTTCTATAGCTCAATTTTTCAATGGACATGTTCATCTCTCCACAGCTTATTCATTTAGCTCTGTTACTTTAAGCATGTTAGTCTGGCTAGGGATTTGGTTGGCTATAGGCACTACTCCCTCTAGATCGAAATATGAATATTTCGGTGTTTTTTGTTTCACCTGCCGGCGACAAACAAAAAGAACCGGAGGGAGTATTAGTCTGGACCAATGTAGCCATGTAATGTAATAGCACGCTTGAACAATTTATTCAAGCAATATTTTTGAATCCACTCTATATATTAAAGGGCAAGAAAGACAATTGCCATCATCCGCCTTATACACGTCACTCATATTTTTCGAGCCTTTGGATCGTGCGCCGAGCAAAATCTAGCCACTTGCTGCCCGTGGCATAGACATTTTTGCAAAAAAATTTTTTGACTTTTTCAGTAATCAACCTGCTGTCCACCCAGCTTTCTCGGCCATATTCAGACGTGTTTCAAAACCCTCAACTTAGAAATAAATCCTCCCATCTCATCCCAAACCCTAACCCACCACTGTCTTGCCTCCGTCCCCGTAACAACCTCTAGTTGTCATCCCATCTCCCCTTCCTAGTGTTGCTTCTCTCCTCTCCAACACCAGTCGATTCTACTCGCCTCCTTTACCCCATGCCTTCGTCTTCAAACTCGTTGTGTCTCATCTTTCATCGTCGTCCCCACGGTCTTCCTGACCCTACCATCAACACATATCAAAACACCTAAGTGGCTCTCTTCACATACCAATGCAACATGGCTGTCATATAAGCAAAACCATGTCACATCAACAACAAAAAACTTCAAAACTGCTCAGTTAATTAGTCAAAGGACCAGTCAAGTCTAGTTTTGATAGATGAGGGACCGGTCAAGTCTGACATTTTGTTTAGAGACCAATTTGGTCCATCAAACATAGTTAAGTAACCTTGGTACTTATTCTTATTTTTAAATATATTGATATTTTATAATGTATAAGTGCACCTATCTGCCATATTTAAGATAATTACAATATAACTGTCACATTTATATGCCACCTAGAACTATCTAATTTCTATTTATGACCATCTATGCAGGCTAAAAACCGAGGTTGCTACGTAGGCCCTCGGTGGGGGCAAACAGCCATCGCCTAGTGCCTAGGCACCGCCTAGAGAAACACTACTTAATTCAATGTTGAGCCTCGACATTTCCCATACATTATATGTTCATGTGTCGTAGAGGTTATTACTCTTCCTTGCTCTCTTTCCTAGGCACCTTGCTATGTACTTCCTCTGTTCCAAATTATAAGTCACCGTTGACATTTGGACTTACTTTTTGACCAATTGTCTTATTCAAAAAAATTAATGCAGACATGCAAAAAATATAAGTTAAGGTTTAAAAACCATTTTTTAGGAAAATGCTTAAAACACTTTTCATGATAAAAAAATCACAGCAAAATAAATAATATTTATATAAATTTTTTGAATAAGACGAATGATCAAAAGACATGTTCAAAAGTCACTAGTGACTTATAATGTGAAACACGGAGAGTACTATCCAATCGTCTTTGCTTATAAAACTTATGGGACAGTTCAATGATCTTAAACACTAAAAAGCACAAAGCATAATGGATACACTTTTATTCATCGGTGTTAGCTATATTGCATTGTTGGTCAAATCATACATGCACCGACTTAACATTTACATCGTGTAATTATATGCGGAACCTTGCTAAAATAATATATACATGAAAGGAACTCTTAATTTTTGTCTTGTTGGTTTAGACAAAAAAAAACAATACTGGGTAAACAGGTAACAACAACATGCATAAATAGATTTCATTTTTATCAACTACTTTTGAAAGATGGGAAAATCTGGTCTCGGTACTATGGCGCTTTACTAGCGTTCTACACAAATTTTCCAACTCTTATTGCCGCCCACACAATACCATGGCGGGGACAAGGGAGCAAGGCTGCTATGTGCATAATATTGTTAGTACTATTCATCAAATGCAAGCAGAAACTATAGCATCAATTTATTCATCACATTGTCACAAGGAAAAAATATGCATTATCTGTTAGAAGGGTTGTTGCACCATATAGGAAAGGGCACAATGCAGGGCATCATGCAATACTGCATATGAGAAGCCATTATTAAGTCGATAATCATCTCAACAATGAGCCTTGAGTCAGCCTGGAGTAATTGGAGCAAATCGGGAAAATGGAGTGAGAATAGAAAAATATTGAAATTTTGTGATTTTTTTCAAGTGTAATAGGATTCCCACTTTAAGCCATAGAAAAGAGGACCCAACCCAGACATTACTTGTCAACTAATCAACCAAATTGTTGTTGGAATAATTAGCACTTTCAGGTTTATTTTAATCAAGATATAACATGCACAACTTCTGAGAGATAGATAAAATTCTTCTTCTTCTTCTTCTTCTTCTTCTTCTTCTTCTTCTTCTTCTTCTTCTTCTTCTTCTTCTTCTTCTTCTTCTTCTTCTTCTTCTTCTTCTTCTTCTTCTTCTTCTTCTTCTTCTTCTTCTTCTTCTTCTTCTTCTTCTTCTTCTTCTTCTTCTTCTTCTTCTTCTTCTTCTTCTTCTTCTTCTTCTTCTTCTTCTTCTTCTTCTTCTTCTTCTTCTTCTTCTTCTTCTTCTTCTTCTTCTTCTTCTTCTTCTTCTTCTTCTTCTTCTTCTTCTTCTTCTTCTTCTTCTTCTTCTTCTTCTTCTTCTTCTTCTTCTTCTTCTTCTTCTTCTTCTTCTTCTTCTTCTTCTTCTTCTTCTTCTTCTTCTTCTTCTTCTTCTTCTTCTTCTTCTTCTTCTTCTTCTTCTTCTTCTTCTTCTTCTTCTTCTTCTTCTTCTTCTTCTCTCTCAGAGTGGATATTCTCTGTTGGTGTTTCCATTAGTTTGGTTCACTATTTTCCATCTCCTCCCTCTCGCGCGTTTGGTAGTCTTTAAGGAGGTTGCTATTTTGCCTACTTTATATGTGCCTTTCAACTTGATTTCTCTAGTCACTTCTGGTGTGTCCGAGTCGAAAGAGTTGTCTTCGCCTGTAATTACACAAATAAAAATTAAAAATGTTAGGAGGGTTGAAGGGAACACAAGACGTATAACTCATGGTTCTTGAAAACATATTTATTTTAGAGTAAAATGCAACAGAGATCCATTAACTTATGTGGTAGTGTCACTTAGGCCCATCAACTTTGAAAGTGCATTTTTGGATCCAATAACTTGTTAAGTTGTTCATCGCAGGTCCAAACCGCTTGGTCAGCACCTCCACGCTGACGTGACGGTGAGGTGGCCACACAAAATTTTAAAAATCCAAAAAATTCAAGAAAAACCAAAAAACTTGAAAAAAAATGTAAAGAAATCTGAAAAATGTAAAAAAAAAAAATCAAAATATCGAAAAATACAGAAAACCTAGGAAGAATCCAAAAAACGGAAAATAAACAAATCCAAAAATCTAAAAAAAGTAAAAAACAAAAAAGTAAAAAATTGAAATACCTGAAAATTTGTAAACAAAACCGGAAAAAGGAAAAAAAAATCCAAAACAACTTTTCTTTCTTTTTTTTTGGAACTTTTCCTTTTCTTAACATTTTTTTTTATTTTTTTTATTTTCCATGATTTTTCTTTTTTAGTTTTTCCCTTTTTTATATTTTTCGGATTTCTTTACAATTTTTTGATTTTTCCTCAAAGTTTTTTCTCCAGATTTTTTTTACATTTTTTAAGATTTTGTGTGGCCACCCCATCGCCACATCAGCGTGGAAGTGTTGACCAAGCACCGCCACGTCGGTGTGAAGATGCTGACTAAGCGGTTTGGACCTGCGATGAACAACTTAACAAGTTATTGGACCCAAAAATGCACTTTTAAAATTGATGTACCTATGTGACACCACCACACAAGTTTATGGACCTCCGGTGCATTTTACTCTTTCTTTTATATCACATTTTCAGTCAAATAATACTACTATATTCAGAAATTGGATTTTTCATACTCATCATGTATGTACTAAACAATTTACTATGGTTTGAATAACCAGTCAGTAGGTTGAGTAATTAATTATGTATGTAGCAAATCTCACTATTCACGGTTACAAAATTTAGGACTAGGCCAATATATTATGCTAGCATTGGACGTGACCTATGGACTAAGGTACTTTCTTTTTTCTATTTTATCATGTGAGTTTGTATTGCATTCATTTTTATTGGTCAATAATACATTGAAAATGTTGGGGTACCTATTATAGATTTTACAAATGTTGTCTAAAATTACAATCAAGCATTTTGATGGCAAGGACCTTTTGTGTTTCAAGCTTTTTATGTGTGGTACTATGAAGTGACACTAAAATGGCATTATGCTAAAATATGTAAACTAATGATGCTCAATACATAGAACTAGATTACAATCTCATGATGTTTCCCAAGTGAGTCTCTACTTGAATATTTCTTTTTGGTATATTTTGGTTATGGATGTATTCCATGAAGAAAACATTTTTTTTACTGAATGGTCGATTTGCTCCTTATTGCACTTTTATTCAAAATTATGGGAATAAAATTTTCCCTTTTAAAAATTATTTTTCAGAAATTATGTGAGAAGGAAATCATTTTTGATTTTTTTAAAGAAAATCCCTAAAACCCTTAAAATTTCCCATCCCCCCTCATTTCACCTGAAGTGGGTCTTCGGTCAGCCCAATTCGAACTCCACCACATCATAATCTCTCCCCCTCTCTTTCTTTTGCTGGTAGGTGGGTCCCAATCTCTCTTCTTATTTCCTTCTTCCTTTTCTTCTTCCTCATTTCCATCTCTTATGTGGCTTGCTCAAGTCGATCTGTGCCCTGGCCATCTTCCCTATAAAAGGATTGGGTGGCCGCCTTGGCCACAATAGTCCCAAATCAACGTCAATCATCGCCGACCACTCAGAGCACCACGCCATGCCCCTTGCTCCCTCTTGGATGCCGCTGCCTCGAGAATCATCTGAATTGGGGAAGAATTGCTTGTCGGACATCAACCCCACAGCCGCCCTTGTCATCATTTTGGTATAATTCGATGTGGATCTTTTCTTTTCCCGAGGTTTCCCCGCGCTATATCCTTCCTTCCCAAGGACTTGCTGCACCAATTTTTCCCACTGAAGCTCTGCTGCAACAAGCTCACTACTGCTAGCTGTCCATCTCCATCGTATAGTTCACCGAAGCTGTTTCGAACTGTGATGAACCTATCAGGTTGTTCCCTAGGCCGACGTACATCTCACGAGTAGTCGACCTCGACTGACCTCGCCGCCGGACGCCGGCACCGTGGCGGATAGTGCCATCTCTCCTAAGCTGAGGCTAGGGCCTGCATGCTTGTGACCTGTAGCACCAGAGCCGCCTTCGGCCACCTTGGCCAGGCCTGCTCCACTGGGCCATTGGCCTAGCTAGTCTCGAGCCTTCGCATGCCTTCAATGGGCCAGACCAGCAAACCCATCCTAGCCTTTTCCTCTTTTCCTTTTAATTATTTTCATGCTATTGTAAAATTCATATATTTTGCGTATGTAATCCAAAAAATCCTTATAATTTCTAGAATTAGTATATTGCCTACACCTATCAATGAAAATAATAATATCCCAATAAAATAGGTTATAAATCTAATTACCACTTTACCTAGGCTTATCATTTTCCTGGATTAGAAAATATGCTTTGCCTTAATTAATTCATGTATCAATATTATTTCTTTGTGTGATTATTCAAGAAACGGGGAAGATAGCCAGATGTTTCGGGTGAAAGGTGAAAATTCTGGAAAATGGAGACTTGCGTAGAAGGACAGTTAGTTGAGGTTGCAAATGGAGCTCACCTAAGTTCCTAACTTGTTGAAGTAGAGAATGCATCTAATCAGTGTCCATAATTAGTGAGGCAAGATTGTGTCTAGTTTCAGAGTTCCCTAATTTATCGTGTCTTACTTTACTCCAATTTTAGATATTTTGTGTGTGGAAGGATTGGCCTTCAGGCAGATTGGCATGGTTTGTTTTGACATGTGTGTCGTGGTGTAAAATTCTCAATAAAGAAATAGTGTTACGTCCTTTTTCAAACTCTTTTAAATATGTAGATGGAAACATGTAAGACCCATTTTACACAAAACCCGTCATATTATTGTGCAATACCTTGTGGTGTTGTTAATAGTTTGTTGAGTATAAAGTATACCCACCTCATCTTTTTTATGTAGGTCTGCTCATTCCAACGAGTAGGTATCTACGTGGATGCTGAAGAAGAAACATGATTCGGGGAGCACTATTCGAATATCTAGGATGGGAGTTCTGTAGTTGAAGCACATGGAATTAGACTCGAATGATGTAATAAAGTACATTTGGTTTTTGTTTCACTCTCTTCAACTGTGTGTACTAGCTTGATCTAGGAACTAGTACTAATGGCACAATGAGATTCTGGTATTCTGACCCCTAGTCCCTACACCATACATCAATTAAGTATAGAGTAACATGTTTAGAAATGAAAACTTTATCATGGCATGAATCTAAATCACACATAAAAGATATTCCATTAAGAGTGGAAAGAAGATTGCAGGTGATCTACCTAGTGAACAGTAAGTCGACATATCAAAACTAAGAGAAATAATGGAAATAATCTTGAATTTCATTGTTTGGTGGCTAGTTTATATAGTTTTACATGGTTGTTATTTGTGTTGTTTAATAGCTAGTTAACATACTTGTTACTATTTCATAGAAAACATGGTTGTTATAAATGGTGTTTAGTGAAGTTAGTAGCCAATTAGTGCAAGAAGGGTGATCTATATGTAAACTAGTCTACATAAAGTTTTGAAATCATATATCGAAAGAGAACAAGAGAGAAAGAACAAGAGAAAAACAAGAAAACAATGTAGCTGCTTATGCCACAAAGTTTCATACCATGTGTTACTATTTTTTATTTACATAACCTTTTATGGCCAATATGTGTTTGAAACATCTGACAAATGTTCATCTATTTTTTTTCTCTCCAATCTAATCACCCTTTTGGTCCTTCTCTATATACATATTTAGAAATATCATATTATAGTAATAGGTATTATTTTGTGTTTATATATCTCCATAACCCATTACAATTAGTAATAGGTATTATTTTGTGTTTATATATCTCCATAACCCATTACAATTATTTCATGGTATTTATGAGTATGTCAGATGGAGGTCGAAAAAATATTGTAATAAGTATATCTATATATGTACATACAACAAAATTTGTAATGCTAATAATTAGAGGAACTTATAACTATATGAAGTTTGGTCATTACCGCGTGTCTTTTCTACTTGTAAAGGGTTCTCGTTAGCCTTCCCATTAAGTTCCAGTCTACTGCACAGGCTATAATGCTATCCACAAAAAAATCACACCAATCAAATATGTGCACTATAATATAAGTTAGACAAGTACGAACTTTCTAACATCCAATGTTAGAAAAATAAATAATATAGAAACAAATGATGTATGAAATTAACAATTAATATATTGCAAAGTGGAAAATCAACTAATATCTCATGTTGAATATGATTTCTAGTGAACTCATGTTTTGTTAACATATATATTACTACAAATTCAATTATGTCTTCTAGAACAAAAAGAAGGTCCACAAAATCTATAGCATGGTTAATAATCTACTCCCTCCAGTTTGATATTTCCTGTCATTTTAGACACAATCTCACATACCAAGGAGTGATTAATTGGAGTGCTACTTTTCTATCAAGCCCGTATCAAATAACTCTGAGTGCATGCTTGGCAAGTAAATGCTCCTAGCTAAATGGTGTGACACCAGCTCCCAAGGGTGGAGACCTGGGTTCGAGCTTTGCGGTACAACATGTTTTTATTTTTTTTGGCCAATCGGAGGCTTTGCATGCAAAACTGATCAACTCATACCATTAATTGATGATTAATTAGGTGCCTCGAAATCTTCTGGCGACAGTAATTTTTGCCCAGAGCGTGAAACGCTCCGGTGACAAATAAATCCAAATCGGAGGGAGTAGTCATTGTTTTAAACAGTTGAGTGATACATAGGGAAAAATCTTCATGCTAAAAATGATGGTACACCTGAAATGGATATGCTTACTTATATAGATTTTTGTTACATTTAGTAATTGAGTGTAACAATGATAGCTCCAGTGTTTTATTGATCTAAAGCATGTTTAACATAGATTTACCAAATTAAAATGATTGTATAGAAAACAAACTAACCATAAATTGTTTTTATGCATTAGAGAAAGCATAGTGTATTTGTGTAAAACAAGTATCCAATGCAGAGACACAATATACCTCTAACAACTTAAAACACAAATTAATACACAATATTCTACAATAGTCTAGCCTCTGATATAAATCGTTTGTACAATTCAATGTAATCATGCTTTCACTAAAATTGATCCGAATAATTAAAAGAAAGCTCAAGCACATTGCATGGAAGGTAGCTCCTTTGGTACCATGTTCCTTACACACGAGGGGATATATTATTGATGGAAAAGGTATATATGGACACATTATATAGATTGATTCACAAATTCACGTACTCGGTTGTACTTTCTTCACATACTTGTTTTTTAATGAGGGAAATATTGTGTGACATAAAGAACTTATATAGTGGTATGTGATAGTGATTGGTAATAAAAAAAATTAAACTGTCAAAATAAAATATGAATTTCACAATATGCAATGTTGAAGTATAATTACCAGATCTGCAGACTTCTCAAAAGAGTATATGTCATGGACACTATTTTTTTGAATAAAGGCACGCTTAGTTTTTTCCCCAGTTTCAACGTAGCACATTGCAGACTTCAGTGTACGAAATACATAGCAACTAATAGGATCTGTATAGTACTGTACAATCAACCAAATGACCATTAGAGTTTTTGCACGTATAAATTCAATAGTATCATTGTTAAGAAGGGTTGATCAGTTTTATATACCGGGTCTTTTCTTACACCTCCTTTTGTCTTTCTAAATACTACTTCTTTCACCCATCCTTCTGGTAGTGGAGATGGATTAAACTCCACCGTTGCAAGTATCTACAAAACAATGTTGAACATTAGTGTCAAGATATGCCACATGAATTAAGACATATATTGTTAGCAAGGTCAAATAGTTCTAGCAATGGCACACATTATTATCTGTGCTTAAATCACATTGTCCATTGGTGTCACCTTTGGATATCTTCATTTCTTTGGCATAGATCATTACGTCTTCTTTTGAAAACAATCGAATTCCAGTTGCCGTCTCGACATAAAACTGCAAAAGAGCCATAAGAATGATCTATATATATCAATAATTAGGAAGAAAGTTGTGGACGTGAGTAAATTTTGTTCTTTATGTAATGTTTTCATTTTGGTACTCAAATGAAACATGTCTTTATTTATGATGTCATTGATGTGGAATAATCTTAGCCTTAGGCAAAAATAACGGAACAAAAAATAATTGTTAGTAATAGACATGAAATTTTCTTGTGTTCAAATATGTTTTTGCTTTCATAGTTAAACGCAACAAAGCATTCTTAGTGATAAATTATTCTTTCATTGACCTCTAACGTAAACTGATAGAGAAATTTATATAGCATACATGGGTATATATGAAGTAGTTCCATCCATTTCATTCATTTTGGACATTTAATCTAATACAATGTACTCTACATCGCGCTTGAATCATATTGCAATACTTTATGAACCATTAAGCGCACCTTCTTCAACATCCTAATCATATAAAACTTATAAAAGAAGCACAGTACGTGTAAAGAAACCTCAAACATTTATTATTTTCAGTGCAAATAATACTTCTTTTGCTAAAATGTTGCATGCTATACAAACAAAGGTAGGTTGCAGTTGGAATAATTTATTGAATACCATGATATAAACACCATTTAAGTTTTCATTTTTTTATGCGAAAAAATTATACAAACTCTAGGGAATTATTATATGAAGGGTGCTGTTATTTAGGTTTTTACGTATTAAATCTTGTATTTCCATGAAATTGTGTACTCATCCATTTATTTTCATTGTACTTTTTGTATGATTGATGCAAATGATCTTCTTTAACACAACACACTTACCTTACTAATTTCATTTTAGTTGCTAAAATCCATAGTGTTGTGAGTACGTAGAGCTTTGGTTTGTCAATGCTGCTATCCCTCTCATGGCATTGATAATTTTACAATCCCATTCAACTTATATTAGCATAATAGCAATAAAATTGTACTACATACAAAAAAAATACCCCCCATTACATATGCAATACAATATAAAATAGATAATATGCTTAACTACAATATTGCATATTTTGTCAAACTTCTTTGAGTTCTTCGAGCTATTTAGCACACTTAATATCCATTATATATTATTAGAACTCCAAATAATTTAGAAAAATAAGAATAATATAGTGAAGTACACACCAAGATCACCATAGGGATTTCTCATTATGGTCTTCCCTTAAAAAAAAGTACATAACAAGATGCTATATTGCTCGCACATGGACAAATAAATCTTACACATGCACTTTGCATGCTATGAAAATATGAAAAAATTGTGTGTTGTAACATAAAAAAGAAACGTTTTTATATCACTAATATGTAATATTAAATTGTTTTATTTCCTTTTATGCACCTTATATACATTGCTTTCACTAATCCTGCCCAATACCTTTTTCATAGTTAAATAGTAAAACTTCAATATTTCATTTATTAATGCAATATATAGTAGTGTTAATTTGAAGGAAGCACTTTAGTTAATTAAATTTTAATAAAATAATTTTGTTAGACCATCTTATTCTTCATTTGACTTAAATTTCTTGAATCCAACTAATGTTGCTAATTCTATATTATTGAACAATAAAATGAAGTTTATATCTTAATGAAAAAAATGACAACATATATATGACATACCTTTCAACATTTAAAATTGCAATGCGTTGAATATGACTATATATGTAAGATAGAACATAGTATGCCAACACTATTAATATATGAAAGCTATGTTTTTTATGACGGATGCTGACCTCAAACTAATATAGTGGACCGCCTCATAGTATTGATATATAATATATGTATTGTAATTAACTATCATGTTAGAACTTACAGTAACATATACAAAAACTTAGATTAACTACTATATGAAAGTTTACCTTATACATCTTGTCCATCTTTTCTCCTCCGGCTCTTATCTCGATCACCCACCCATTAGGAAGCCACTGATGTGATCTCTACATGCAACAACTCACAAACCTTAAGTCGAATCATGAATGATATTGATACTAGCCAAATCATAGAAAGAAACCTCCCACCTGAAACTTGTTATCCACAATAAACTTTTGCGATTCTAGGAAGCGCTCATCCATCTCACAAAATAGGTATTGTAATACCTCTGACTTCAATGTGAATGTGTACCCAGACATAGGAGAAGTATAATACTATACACACCAAACAAAATAAAAATTACATACCCTAGAATAAAATAAATAGATGGTAACAAAGCAAGAATCACCTATGAAGTGTGTAATAGTTTCAATACCATAGATATGTTGAAATCATTCCACTAGTATGAGCTTCTTCATATTTTCTATTATATATACCTGGTAGATGGTGCCATCATCACCACGTGTGACTTCCATCATCCAGCCATCAGGGAGCCAATCTAGTAGCTTTTCCATGTCCGACACATCATCGTTCACTATTTCCTCTACGTCAAATATTGTGGAATCCTCATCATGCGAGAATATTTCCATTAGTAAGTCACCCATTCCTATAGGTCTACTAACTCTCCTAAACCTCTAACCTTTCCTCTCTCCTTGTAAGTTTCTTTTATCTCAAAAGAGCAGGGATCACATAGCAAGTTTGTATTTAAGCATGGTGCAGGACAGTAACTGTTGCTAGATGGCATTCACCATAATTGTAAAAGGAATAAAAATATGTGATGTTCTTGCAGGGACAACATAAAAGGATTCCTTTTGAGTATAGTTGCTTATTTGTTATGGTATGATATACTATTTTGACTTATAGAGTAATAATTGGTATGGTATGATAGGAAGATGGCATGCAATGATTATATTGTTCAATATTAGGTACTAAAGGTAAGTTGTAATGACATAAAACATTGAATGACGTTCCATTTATTGCAAGAAAGGTTCAATGAGAACAACCTATAAAGAGTCATCTCAATATTTCTAATCTGTCACCTACATCATTATACATACAAAAATAACAAATCTATCCATCTTATTGAGAACAACCTAGAAAGAGTCATATCATGATTATGACTATATTAGGATAAAAAAAAAGACAAGCTAGAAAATTTATGGATATCTATCTTTTTTAAGAAGGAAGATATAAATGTTCAAAATTGCATTTCTTGGTGAATATTTAACGTAAGCGTAGGAGAAGAGTCGGTGCTAGTTGACAAAGTGCATAGCTATATTAGAGAATAATTTGTGTTGTCATCCTATATAGGAAAACTAATAATGAATAGTTTTAAAGATTGGACAACTAGATTTATAAAATGTACTAGTATTTACAATAGAGTTTACAGATTGATACATATAACTCATTTTTAAGGTATGCTAAAATATGTGAGGGATTTTGTAAGATAAGTATGGAATAGCTAGCGGTAGTAGGCCTTCTTTAAATGTGTACTAGAGGAGGAGACTATCCAAATTTAAAGACTCTATGTCAAGTGTACTTTTTTTAATATTTTGTATAGTTTAATCAATAATAGTTTTTATTTACTTACAACTCTACCTTTGCATGTCAAAATAACCATGCCATCATCGCTTTTAGTTATAAGATACTCCATCCCAAAATTATAAGGCATATAAATTTTTGTATGGTCTTCAAAGCAGAACTTTGACCGTTAATTTCTTTCAAGATATATTATTAAGAAATATAAAATTAACATTATACAAAAGAACTTTCAAATGCCAACCCAACCATGTTACATGCATAACACAAAAGATATAAGTTTTTAGCTTAATTATTAGTCAAAACTTACAAGTGTTGACCATTTGATCCATGCACGCCTTATTTTTTTAATGGAAGGAGTATGTGGTGATGAGGGAGTGGGCATGGGGTCCCAATTCTATAGTGATATGGACAGATTTGATGGTTGTAAAGTGAGCTAGACAATCTAGCTACCGACCACATAAGATTAGAACCAACAATCGCTAAACCACACAAGTTATTATCAACCATGCTAAGAACGACAACCAACCCCTGTGATAAATTATGCTTATGAAGAAAATTTCAATATTCCTGGAAGTCCATATTGCTCTAACTGTTCTACTAATAGCCTGGAAGACGATAGACATCTCTTCTTCTCATGCCCTTTCAGCACTGTCTGTTAGCAATATGCAAATATTGCTTAGAACACCAATGATATCCAGAGACAAATTCTTCAGAAAATTCTTCATTCTAATTTAACAAGGGCCCTTGAGATCATTATGGTTGTGTAGGATCGAGCGACCGTGAGGGGGGGGGGGTTGAAATGGGAGCTATCAAATTTTAGCCTAAATATGTTTTTGTTTTTCTTGCTACTTAGTCAAATTAAATGAACCAAGTTATCTATTGACCTTAGAGCTAGAAGCGAAACCTAATATTAGTCGAAAATTAAGTCTATCAATTAACACAAATAGAAACTAGAGCAAAACACAGAATGCGAAAATATGGAAACTAAGTGAGACCAGGGGGTGCAAATCAATTTTTACATGGTTCGATGCAAGCACCTACTCCACGATGAGGAACTTCCCAAAGGGAAGCCAAAACCCTCCTGTCTCGTGCCCTCAATCCACTCGGGAGGCTTTTTTGAGCATGAGCCCAAGGCTAGCACCCAACCTTCACACCGAGGACGAATTCTCCCACAAGCTAGGAGCTCTTCGTCACCTCGTCACTACCGAAATGGCACCGACCTTCACGGAGAAGGTATTTGTACAAGCGACCCCGGAGACCTTGATGAAGCCCGACATCGACGGAGGCCTTGGTCACTTGGCGGCGTCCTGACACCTTGGATGAAACCCGACGCCTTGGAGGTGTAGAAGTGTAGAAGAACATGATCTTCGAACGGACGAAGAGGAAGCACCAGGACACTAGCCGCGGTGGCCTTGCACCCGCAAGGGCTTCAACAGTGTAGAGGATGTAGTTGTATAGTTCATCGCTAGTACAAGCTAGTACAATCAAATGTTCTGGAGCAACAGGAAGGGGCGGGTCGATTCAAAAGGGTCTAACAGTAACAACGAAAATGAGGGTCGGGTCAACCCTGATCCCAATCCTTCTTTGAGCGTGGAGGGGGCTAATACTAGGATTGGACCTGCCCCACCCTATTCGCATCCTGAGAGGCACCTAGATGGGGAACCACCATGGGAGAGACCCTGTGGGATAGGAAGGTGGCTATGGGTGACCAAAATGAATCTCTCTCTCGGTTTCCCCCGTGGCGATTGTGGGTGAGGGGTGTGTCCTCGTACACAGATTTTTGGGGTGGCGTATTACATGTTACTGGAATGAATGCCCGAGAGTTAGGGATCTGGATCTAGGAGAGCAAAATGGGAATGGAATGCTCTGGCCTCCTCCTCAAGGGATGCCCTTTATTTATATAGCCTCTAGGTGAAAGCCTATTAGGTCTAGGCTAGTGTTTTGGCATTTAGTGCCACATAGTCATAAGGACTTTGTTTTTCTTAGAACACTCTCTTTATGTCTTTGTGATTGCGTGCGTGTCCTAGTCTCGAGCACGGATGTGCGAGACTCAGTCTCTGGTGTGTGGGTCCCTTTGAGCACTCGTCTTAGGGTTGACAATATTACCCATGGGTCCGGGTACCCGCGGGTACCCGACCCGATGGATCCGGGTTTGGGCATCATTTCGTATCCATGGGTTTTCGGGTATGGGTACCCGAAATTAACGGGTATGGGTATGGGTATTGTTTCATACACATGGGTACCCAGTGGATACCCGAAATAATTATAAATTGGTCCTGACATACTCCCTCCTTGCCCATAAATATTTTCTCACTGCTCAATTGAGAAGCCCGTCGGCCCAAGAATACTAACCCTAGCCGCCACATCACAGAATACAGATCTGGGAGCCCTGCGCCGCCTCCCGGCCCCAAGCCGTCGGCCCCCCGTGCTTGCTCCGCCGTGGCCTCCGCCAGCGCTCCGCCTGTGCTCCGCTGCTCTTCGCGGCTCGCGACCTCCCCTACGGCCTACGCGCAGCCCAGCCCCAGTTCCCAGCTTGACGAGTCACGACCGCCGACGCCGGCTCTCTAATGGTGTTCGAGGACCACCGACCCAGCAGCAGTTCACCAACTCGTCGCCCCTCCAGTTCACGGTTTCCCTCCATCTTTTATCACTTCTTGGTGAGGATTACGACCCAAGGAGTCCAGGAACAGGTACGGTAATGATGTTAGATTCAATACCATGTTAGATTCAGTAGCATTTTTTTTATGCGATGAGTTGGCTGCAACTAAGTATTTATACCATGGTACCATATATTGCAGATTGTTGGTATGGCGTCTCCAAACGCTAGCTCCTCACCTGAACCAGGATAAAAACCCCTGTCTCCTGTTCGTTGCTGTTCGCATTGTTCGGCGTGTCTCCTATCTCACTCTTGAAGAACCTTGGTTGACTTGAGATCGATATGTCAACCGTCGACAATGATCATCTTCATCAACGAAACCCTCGCCACGGGAGGGGTCACCCGGCGAGGAGTCGGGTGCTTCCACTTCACCGGAAGTCGAGGTCCGAGGGAAGCCGTGAAGGACGTAAACTCCGGGCGTGTGAGCCACTACGTTGCCGACGTCAACACCAAACTTGAAGTCTCCGCCGGCTCCGCGTCAAGCCGAAGACTTCCGACGAACAAGCTTGTACCAAATACCTTTCGCCCGGAGCTCGGCACCTACGGGTGTCGGGGTATCGGGATAGCCCTCATCTTGTCAGGGATCCCGGCCTTGGTGTAGGGTCGGAAGCGAGCCCTAAAGCTTCCCGAGTAAGTTGTCGGCTAGGGACGAAAGGGTCCCGGCTATCTTCGGATAGCTTCGGCATCTAGGAGTAGGTGCTTCGCACCGAACCTAGTAAAAAATCCCGTCTCTCCATTTACTTTAAGCATTTACTTTCTTGCATTTACCTTCTCGTAGCTTCGGCTATTGTTCAATTGCTTAGTTTCCGCTAGTTAGCACTCTCGGTAGATAGGCTTGTCAGTAGTTTGCTTAATTGAGTAGCTAGGTTTTAATTTGATTAATTAATCAATAAAAACCCTAAAATCAACAAAAAGAGCCCCTTCAAGTGGTATCAGAGGCAAGTACCCTCCGTGTACTTGGCTTAACCGCTAAAGGGTAAAAATGGTGGACGGGGGGAGCGTTGCCGGGAATCGGATCCCGTTGTTCACCGGCACGCACTTCGGTCACTGGAAGACCAAGATGACCACCTACCTTCAGTCTTTGGGTCGGCAAGTTTGGGCAGTTGTAGAGAAACCTTTGGATGTCACTATAGCTAAGGATGCGGTTGCCACAGCGGACCAAGAGGCTAAGTTAGACAATGACGCTAAGGCTAGAAACGCGTTGTTCTCTGCTTTGAGTGTCGAGGTCTTTGAGCGGGTTAGCAACTTGCCCACTGCACACGACATTTGGAAAACTTTGATTCAAATCAATGAGGGTACCGATGAGGTCAAGGAGGAGAAGATCTCTGTTCTTAGGAGGCGCTTTGATAACTTCAAGATGCTAGATGGTGAGGACGCTTACGCCATGTACACTAGGCTTAACCCATTGGTGAACGAGATGAAAGGGCTCGGGTTCGCCATGACTGACATGGATGTTTGCAGGAAAATCCTTGCTATCCTCCCAAGAAGCAGGTACCAGAAATTTGTCCTACTCAAGGGCAACGAAGTCAAGACTGCTGCTCCAGGCGAGCTCTTAGGCAAGCTGGTTGCCTCCGAGATGATGAGCCAGGACGGAGATGACTATGAGCCTCAGAAGCCCAAGGCCATCGCTCTCAAGGTGAACACGTCCAAGACCGGTGGCTCCAAGTCAAGCGACAAGCAAGGCTCCAACAAGTCCGGCTCCGAGGGAGATGGAAGCCCGAGTCTCGTCCTCGCGGTGAGGGAGATGACTCTTCACTTCAAGAAGGCGGCCAAGAACAGCTTCAAGGACAAGAAGGCGTTGGCCTCCATTCGTTGCTACGAGTGCAACGAACGAGGCCACATTGCCTCCGTTTGCCCCAACAAGAAGCGCGACAAGAACAAGGGCAAGGACAAGGCCGGGAGCGGCGACGTCAAGAAGGGCAAGGACAAGAACAAGACAAGACGGTACAAGTCCGGCTTCCGTCGCACCAACAAGAATGCAAGAAGCAAGCCTTCGTCGGCGAATGGGAGACCGACAACTCCTCGACAAGCGACGAGTCTACCACCTCTCCAGCTTCAGGTGAAGGTGGCGCCAAGGAGAAGCCCATGGACAAGGCCAAGGCACTGATCGGGCTCACACTACCCGAGTCGGTGCCTCCACCTCCCGCTCAGCTACCCGCGGGCTTGGTGGCAGCTGCTACTTCTGACGACGATGCGGGCTGGGAGTCCGACATCGAGTTCGTCCCCGAGCCAGTCCTTCCTCCACAGTGCCTTATGGCACGCTCCTCCAAGACTGACGACGAGGTAAGTAGTGTGGTAGACTCCGACACCACCTCCTCCTCTGTTGTCATTCCTGAGAATGGTACTCCTGAATATGCTCAACGGGTGCATGATCAACTTAAGCTAGGATTGTATGCTGCTAAGGGATATCAGGAAAAATATGAAAAACTTAAGGTAGCTCATGCTGAGATAGTCAAAGAGCGTGATGACTTAGATGATATGGTTTCTAGGTTGATAGAGCAGAGAAACAATCTAGAGGACATGGTAGACATGATAACTGCTGCAAATGCTCTTGATAATGCCATTTCTGCTTTGCCCCTCTTGATTGTGCTGCTAGTGAACATGATAGCTTGCATGCTCTTGACACACCAGCTTCACCCACAGCACTAGAGTCTCTTGCTTGTGATGACACACCTGCTTCACCCACAGCACTAGATGCTCTTGCTTGTAATGACTCACATGTGAACTCACCGATTGCACATGCTAGGCCTACTTCACCGATAGTCTTGCTCACACGTCCTAGGAATGATGAGATTGTGCATGCTTTGCCTGTATTACCTTCTGTTCCTAGTGATGATGTTGAGTTTGTTAGGACTCTTCCTGCTAGTTTGTGCAATGATCCTCCTGCTACTTTTACTGCTGCACCTACACCACCACCTGTTGCACCAAGCACTAGTGATAAGCAGAAATCTGTTGCAATTGAATCCATGTTGCTTGATGTGCTTCCAGTTTCAAATGCTTGTGCTAGTAGCTCAGTTGCTGTTGCTTCTACTTCTGGTGGGTCAAAGGGTAGTGCAGGCTTGTGTGACCCCAACCATTGCAAAGGGGCTTTGGCGGCAAGGGAGTTGATCATAGAGAATGGTGAGCTTGTGAGGGAAAATAGTGAGCTTAGAGCCAAGAGTGTTAGGCTAGAGAGTGAGGTTGTTGAGTTGAGGGCTAGACTAGCCAAGTTTGAGGTTAGGGGAGTTTGGCCTTGGACAAGATGCTCAAGGATCAGAGACCTGCCTCCAACAAGACTGGCTTGGGGTTCACTCCTGTGAAGAAGCCAGCAGGGAGAAAAGGAAAGGATCCTAGTCCTCATGCATCTACAGGCGCCGAGACCTCTCGTGCCACACCTAGCGGGAGCACCTACTACCACTCCTGGCAGTACACTAGAACCACACCTCTTAGACAACAGCCACCTAGGTACCAGCCATAAAACACTTGGCAACCTAGAGCTTGGGCTAGGAACCAAAGTTGGGAAAATCCAAGGGTTAGAGCGAGGGATGCTAGACCACTAGTGTACAGGGGACAAGTCACTTGGGATACTAGCAGAGGGGACTCTTGGGGTAGATACCCAGCTAGGGGGCTCAGGCAAAACACTTGGGCTAGGGCTAGGCAAGACACCAGCTTTAGGCAGCCTAGACCTTACTTCCCACCAGCACGGTTCCAGGGGGGAGCCAAGGGGCTTTGGAGATAGGAGAGTACCACCTAGGGGACAACCTAGACCTTACAGGTGGACCACACCAAATCCGAACCTTCCCAAGAACCATGCTGAGATAGATGGGAACTACCTGCTCCATTTTGGGGAGCAAGGTAGAATAGTGGCTAAGTTTGTAGGATTCCCAGAGGAGAACGAGTACAAGAGTCGTGTGTTGGTCAAGAAGTCGTTGCTTGATAGATTTTCAAAGACTAACCCTCGGGGACCCATTAAATGGGTTCCTGAGTCTTCAATTTGACTCTTTCTCGATGGTTGTGAGTGCAGGTGAACTACAAAACCGGCGGGCGTCACTGGATTATGGACAGTGGGTGCACTCAACACATGACGGGAAATCCGCGGTTGTTCACTGCACTCGGGGAAGAAGGAGAATTCCCCAAGAAGGTCACATTTGGAGATGGCAGCAGGAGCAGGGTGATAGAAACCGGAGAGGTATACATTACTCCAGAGCTTTTAATTCAGAATGTCCTCCTGGTTGAGTCTTTGCACTATAATCTCATCTCCGTTGCCCAGTTGGTTGACCTGGGGTACCATTGTCACGTCGCACTTAATGAAATGAGATTTCTGGATCAAAATGATGTTTTGGTTTTCAAAGTTGCTCGATTTCAAAACCTCTTTGTAACAAAATTCACTTTGCCTCCCACAAAGGACTCGGTTTGCCTTCTCGCCAAAGTCGAACAAGGATGGCTTTGGCATAGGCGCCTGGGACATGTGGGCATGGCCAATTTGAAGAAGTTGGTTAAGAATGGGTTTGTTCGCGGGGTCGGGGTCAGGGACGTGGATTTCTAAAGAATAGGTTGTGTAGTGCTTGTCAAGCGGGAAAACAGGTAGCGTCTCCACACACAACCAAAAGTGTCATGTCCACCTCGCGCCCATTAGAGTTGTTGCACATGGATCTCTTTGGTCCTGCCACTTACGCTAGTATTGGGGGCAATTCCTTTTGCTTAGTGGTAGTTGACGATTTCTCTCGCTACACTTGGGTCTTCTTTGTGCCTAACAAGACTCCAGTTGGAGACATTTTCAAAAACTTTGCAAAAAGAGCCCAAAATGAATTTGAATGCACAATCAAAAAGGTGAGAAGTGATAATGGTACGGAGTTCCTTAATACTAATGTGGAAAGCTATTGTGAAGAAACAGGAATAGGGCATCAATTCTCTGCCATATACACCCCTCAGCAGAACGGCATTGTGGAGCGCAAGAACAAAACATTGATTGAGATGGCAAGAACACTGTTGGACGAGTACAAGATGCCAGACGGTTTCTGGGCTGAGGCGATTGGGACAGCTAGCTACTGCGTCAACAGGTTGTACTTGCACAAGCTCCTTCACAAGACCCCGTACGAGCTGTTGATTGGGAGGAAGCCCGAGGTTAGCTACTTCAGGGTCTTTGGCTGCAAGGTGTACATCTACAAGAAGCGCCAGCGCTTAGGGAAGTTCCAGAGCAGAGTTGATGATGACATCTTCTTGGGGTATGCACAGAGGTCACAGGTCTTCAGGGTGTTCAACAAGAGGACTGGTTTGGTTGAGGAGACCTGTGATGTTAAATTTGATGAGTCAGCCGGGTCCCAGGGGCAGTATGACGGGCTAGAGGATGTGGCAGATGAGGACTTGAGCAGAGCAGTGCAGCAGATGCCAGTTGGGGACGTCAGACCAGTGGAGGTTGACCCAGAGCCAGAGCCAACACCAGCACCTCCACAGACACCTGACCGGGAAGTTGACTCAGGGGGAGCCTCTCCTCAGCACTTGAGCTCCACTGAGTCAGCGCCCGCTCCAGCTTCAGCACAATCAGAGGACAGCACACCTTCAGAGTCAGCACCAGAGCCAGATAGTGAGCAGACTGAGTCAGCAGCACCACACCTGAGACAGCACCACACCGTTGCTCGCGATCACCCAGCCGGGCAGGTGATTGGTGACCCGACACATGGAGTTCAGACCAGGTCCAGGATAGCTAGCTTCTGTGAGCACCAGGCCTTCGTTTCTGAGCTTGAGCCAAAGAACGTCGAGGAGACACTTGAGGATGCCGACTGGATCAATGCAATGCACGAAGAGCTCAACAACTTTGAGAGGAGGAAGGCTTGGACTCTAGTTGAGAGACCTACAGATTGCAATGTGATCGGCACCAAGTGGATGTTCAAGAACAAGCAGGATGAGTTTGGGACAGTGGTTAGAAACAAGGCGAGACTTGTGGCACAACTCACAGATTGAGGGGATTGATTGTGGTGACACATACGCACCGGTGGCCCGCTTGGATGCAATCAGCTTGTTAGTGGCATTTTCAACATGCCACAACATTGTGCTGAAACAGATGGACGTTAAGAGTGCATTCCTCAATGGGTACATCGGTGAGCTTGTCTACGTGGAGCACCCTCCAGGCTTCGAGGACCCACAACACCCAGATCATGTGCACAAACTCTCCAAGGCGTTGTATGGACTGAAACAGGCACCACGAGCTTGGTATGAGCGACTGAGGGATTTCTTGACAGAGAAAATCTTCACCGTGGGGAGAGTTGACTCTACACTCTTCACCAAGGTGGTGGATGGAGACCTCTTCCTCTGCCAGGTCTACATGGATGATATCATCTTCGGCAGCAGCAACGAGAGCCTGTGTACAGAGTTCAGCCAGATGATGGCCCAGGAGTTCGAGATGTCGATGATGGGGGAGCTCAACTTCTTCCTGGGGTTTCAGATTCGTCAGCTCCGCACGGGTACCTTTGTCTCCCAGGAGAGGTACATCAACGACTTGCTCAAGCGGTTCAAGCTGGCGGATTGCAAGCCCATTAGGACACCGATGGCGACAAACGGGCACCTTGACCTCGACGTCTCAGGTACTCCTACTGATCCCAAGCAGTAAAGATCGATGATTGTTGCTTTGCTATATTTCACTGCTTCTAGGCCAGATATCATGCTCAGTGTTTGCATGTGTGCTCGTTTTCCCCTAGAGAGATGCATTTAAAAGCTGTAAAACGAATATTTAGATACCTTAAGTATACACCTAGCATTGGCATTTGGTTCCCGAAGGGCGCTCGGTTTGAGCTTCTTGGGTACACTGACAGTGACTATGCCGGCTGCAAGATTGACCGCAAGAGCACTTCGGGAGCCTGCCACTTTGAAGGAAACTGTGGCCTAGAAGGGGGGTGAATAGACTTTTCTAGAGAATTTTAACTTTTCTTTTTGGTTTTTCTTGAGTTTAGACAAATTAACAAAACAAACTAAACTAACCGGAGCCTATCTACCAAGAGTGCTAACTAGCGGAAACTAAGCGAATGAACGAACTAACAAAGTAGATGAACAATAGCCGAAGCGATGGGAATTGAAATGCAGGAATTGAAATGCCGAAAATAAAGGGGAGGGACCGGATTTTTTACTAGGTTCGGTGCAAAGCACCTACTCCTAGATGCCGAAGCTATCCGAAGATAGCCGGGACCCTTTCGTCCCTAGCCGGCAACTTACTCGGGAAGCTTTAGGGCTCGCTTCCGACCCGTACACCGAGGCCGAGCTCCCTCACAAGATGAGGGCTATCCCGACACCCGTAGGCACCGACCTCCCCTCGAGAGGTATTTGGCACAAACTTGTTCGTCGGAAGTCTTCGGCTTGACGCGGAACCGGCGGAGACTCCAAGCTTGGTGGTGACGTCGGCAACATAGTGGCTCGCTCGCCCGGAGTTGATGTCCTTTACGGCTTCCCTCGGACCTCGACTCCGGCGAAGTGGAAGCACCCGGCTCCTCGCCGGATGACCCCGCCCGTGGCGAGGGTTTCGTTGGTGAAGTTGTACGGTTGATGAAGTGGTACGGTCTTGCCGAAGACGTTCGCTTGGTGTAGACTTGAACCGGTGAAGCTCGGGCACACGAGGTGGAGGACTCAACTCCGGCGGGAAGACACCAAAGAGCACTCGACTCAACAAACCGGGAGACCCCAAGAACACACCTCAAACCCCCATGAAAGTCACACCAAGAACCTCTCCAAAATCCCCACAAAGACCAAGCAAACCCATGGGAAACCGGGGCAAAACCAAGGGGGAAGGATGAACACCCACCTCTCTTACCTTTCTCCTTCCTTCCCTCTCCTTTCCCCTTTCTCTCTCTCTCTCTCTCTCTCAACCCTAGCCAAGGAGGATGCCATGGGAGGAGGCAAACCCTAGGGGAGAAGCTCTCATGAACACACAAGCCAAAATGGAAGAAAAGAATGAGCTCACTCACTTAATCCCGTGGCCCTCGGCCCCTTATATAGCCACCCGCCTGGGACACGTGTCACTAATCTGGGCAAAGTCAGTTTGAATGGAAGGCTGAGATCAACTCGGGTCTGGCTCGACCTAACCCACCGGACGGTCTGGTCCCCACCGGACACGTCCGGTCAGCCTTCTTCGGACGCGTCCGGTCCCACCGGACGCTCTCACCGGACGCTAGAACCACCTCTGCACCTCTCCTGGAAACGGCCTCCTCCGGACCGTGCGGTCCCCACCGGACGCGTCCGGTCCCCATCGGACGCGTCCGGTCAGCCTAGGTTGGCTGCAAGCTGGCCGGCCACTCTCTCTCTCTTTTCTCTCTCTCTTCCCTTGAAGCTAGGATAGCTTGGAGAGAAGGTTAGACCGATTTGTCGTGTTCCGGTGAAGGCTTGGTTCGGGAAAGGCTTTACTCGGATAGGTTGATCTAGGTGGGACGCACGGAGGCTTTCGTATAGTTTTGAACTTGAGAGGATAAGCACAAGGTCACAATTGGGCGGGAGATTTCACGCCTAAGGCTTGACTCGACTTGGCGGCTACGAAACTACCCCGGATGCGACCTTCCTAGCCTCGGATGCCCTTGGGCCCACCTAGTGGCTTCGACTCGACGCAACCAACCCCGAGGACCCCTGGCACTCTCTAGGATTCTCTCGGACCTTCTCGAACTTTCTAGAGACAACTAGCCCAACCCGGAGAAACCAAAGACGAGTGCTCAATGGGACCCACACGCCAGAGACTGAGTCTCGCACAACCGTGCTCGAGACTTGGACACGCACGCAATCACAAAGACATAAAGAGAATGTGCTAAGCAAACAATGTCCTTATGACTATGTGGCACCAAATGCCAAAACACCTAGCCTAGACCTAATAGGTTTTCAATCTCCCCCTTTTTGGCAATTTGGTGACAAAACCCTGCAAAAATTCATCTCAAGCAATGCAAGGGTATATATCTCATGGCATTGGGGTTAGTCACATGGCCAATGTCCACTTTAGCAAATTGAGCATGATTATCCAAGTGTAGAGCAAGCATGAGCAAGTCATAAGCCAATAGCAAGCAAGCAAGACCATGATTGAGTTAAGCCAAGCAAATGAAACTTGAGCACAACATCAAGCAAGCTCATCCAACCTAAGCACATTCTAGTTCATTGGTGAGCAAATGGAGCACAAGCATGATTGAGATATGCCAAAGATCAACATGATTGAAATTGCCAATTGATTGAGCAATTGCCTATGGTACAACCCATTGAAGGGACCAAGATAATGTACAAGTGCCAATTGGCAAAATTTGCAAAATTTGATAAGTACTTGTGTATGGTAGCTGATCACTTCAAGAGCACATGACAAATTGGCAAAATTTGATAAGTTGACGAAGCAAATTTTGCACTAGATTTGAGAGCTAGCTAATGATCGAAAGTCATGGTTATGGTGCTAGAATAAGCAAGAAAGCTCTAAAGTTCACTTTCTCATGTGCTTACTAATAAATGTGGTGCCGGTTAGTATTTATCTTTTTGCATTTTGATTCCAAGAAGGGGGAGAAATGTGCTATAATTCATCTCAATTCTGTTTTGCTTTGCAAATAATTGTGAAGTGGTCATGCTAATTAAGCCTAAATGCCATGATTATCTAGTGCTTGTGTTGAGGGGGAGCAAATGAGCACATTTGAGCTAAAATCTAGAATTTTGTGCCCTTATTCAATAAATTCAGCATTGTCATTCCTTTGCATTGATCTAGGGGGAGCAAGAAAGCTTATACACTTGTCTACTATTTGGCTTGCTTGCTTGGTGCTTTGCTTGTGCTAGACTCATGCTCTAGATCATGCTCTTTGCTCATAGCTTGAAATTGTTCAAAATTCCTGCACATTGGCACTTGTATATTAGCTTGGTCCCTTCAATGGGTTGTACCATAGGCACGTGTTCAATCAATTGGCAATCTCAATCATGTTGAACTTTGGCATTTCTCAATCATGCTTGTGCTCCTTTTGCTCACCAATGAACTAGAATGTGCTTAGGTTGGATGAGCTTGCTTGTGTTGTGCGCTCAAATTGCACTTGCTTGGCTTAACTCAATCATGGACTTGCTTGCTTGCTATCGGCTTATGATTTGCTCATGCTTGCTCAACACTTGGATAATCATGCTCAATTTTGATAAAGTGGACATTGGCCATGTGACTAACCCCAATGCCATGAGATGTATACCTGTGTTTTGCTTGAGACGAATTTTGCAGGGTCTTATCACCAAATTGCCAAAAAGGGGGAGATTGAAAGCCTATTAGGTCTAGGCTAGTGTTTTGGCATTTGGTGCCACGTAGTCATAAGGACTTTGTTTTGCTTAGTACATTCTCTTTATGTCTTTGTGATTGCGTGCGTGTCCTAGTCTCGAGCACGGATGTGCGAGACTCAGTCTCTGGCGTGTGGGTCCCTTTGAGCACTCGTCTTTGGTTTTTCCGGGTAGGGCTAGATGTTTCTACAAAAGTCGAGAAGGTTCGAGAGAACCCTAGAGAGTGCCAGGTGTCCTCGGTGTCGGTGCAAAGTGCACCGGGGTATGCACTCCACGAAGAGCACGACGCGTGGCAGCTCGGCGTAGAGGGGCGACCAGACCCCCGCGCCGCAGGCGAGCACGATGCGTGGCAGCTCGGCGAGCGTGGTACGTGTCCTCTCGGCACCAGTTCAGCAACCAGTACACTAAGTGCCTTGCCAGGCTAGCCCTGTCAGGTCCACAAGGAGCAGGAGGAGGCTTACAGCCGAAGACTTCTTTTCCACTCAGCGTATCGGCAGCATTAAATGCGAAGATTTAGGCGTGCGAGACTGAGGGAGATGATTACCTACACTGTAGCAGTCATTCCGTCCCACTGTAGCGGTCATTCCATCACTGTGCCGCGTCAGGTTGCAGCGGCGCCCTTGTCAGGCTCCTGCTGCGTCCCGTCCGGTTAGGCAGCGTGCAGAAGGGAGTTGGCGCCGCGATCATCAGCTCGTAAGCAAGTGGGCGCGAGATTGGCAGGGCCATTTAATGTATCTCTCTCTCTCTCTGGCTCTCTCTCTCTCTGACTGCCGGGCCGGCCCCTTAGAGTATAAAAGGGGGTTCCGAGCAGTAGAGAGGGGGGAGAAATTCTGAGCTCTAGGCAAACACAACCATCAATATTGTACCAACAAGCTTCTCACAAGCTAACCAAGAACAAGGCAGGAGTAGGACTGTTACCCGCATCGGGGGTCCGAACCTGGGTAAAATCGTTGTGTCTCTTCTTCGTAGTAGCGCTACAGGAGCCCGGATCGAACGCCGCGGATACCCCTTGGCCGAACAAATTCCGTAATCTCTCGGAGGGACCTGTCTCGTGATTTTTTCACCGACACTCGGGGTTGGTTGCGTCGAGTCGAAGATGCTAGGTGGGCCCAAGGGCATCCGAGGCTAGTTAGGTCACACCCGGGGTAGTTTCATAGCCTCCAAGTTTAGTCGAAAGCTTAGGCGCGAAATCTCCCGCCAAATCCAAACCCTAGTCACTCAAATCGCCCTGATCCTATCGGGAAGCTTCCTCGGGTCCCACCAAGTCCGTCCTACCCAAGTTGAGCTCGTCCCAAGTTAAAGCCGTCACCGGAAATCACCTACCTCGCAAAATCCTTCCCTAAGTACACCTAAGAGCTAGAGAGAGAAAGGGAGAGAGAGAGAGAGGAGGTGAGAGAGAAGCTCAGCTGAGCCCTATAGTGTCATCGGACAGCGTCCGGAGAGCGTCGGACGGCGTCCGATAAGCCTTGGCCCGCATGCATACCTCCTATCGGACGGCGTCCGACGCCACAGGACGGCATCCGACCACGGCTAGACCATGCGCGAAACACCTTGCGCGCACCCGAGACCTTGCACAGGACACGTCATCAAACGGCGTCCGACGAGCGTCAGACGGCGTCCGATGAAGGCCGACTCCCAGATCTGTTTTAATCTCGGCCACCCATTCAAACGTAAGTTGTATCCGATGATCGACACATGTCCTAGGGGGGTAGGTAGCCTATATAAGCAGCTCGTGGCTGATGTTCTGAGTTGAGAGAGCCCATTATTTCCACCCCACTTGTGCTTGTGTTCATGATAGCTCCTCCCCTAGGGTTTCCCCTCTCCTATGGCCACCTCCTCTAGGGATTGAGAGAGAGAGAGAGGAGAGGTGAGGGAATGAAGGAGAAAGGTAAGGGAAGGTGGTGCCCTTCCTCCCCCCCCCCCCTAGGTTTTGCCCTTGCTTTGAGTTGGTTTCCCATGGGATTTGTTGGGTCTTTGTGTGGGATTGGAGAGGTTCTTGGCATGGCTACTTCACGGGTTTGAGGTGGTGCCCTTCCTCCCCCCTAGGTTTTGCCCTTGCTTTGAGTTGGTTTCCCATGGGATTTGTTGGGTCTTTCTGTGGGATTGGAGAGATTCTTTGCATGGCTACTTCACGGGTTTGAGGTGTGCTCGTTGGGGGTTTCCCGGTCTTTGAGTCGAGTGCTCTTTGGGGTCTTCCCGCCGGAGTTGAGTCCTCCACCTCGCCGTGCCCGAGCTTCACCGGTTCAAGCCTCCGTCAAGCGAACCTCTTCGGCAAAACGAACCGCTTCACCAACACGATCATCTTCATCAACGAAACCCTCGCCACGGGCGGGGTCACCCAGCGAGGAGTTGGGTGCTTCCACTTCGCCGGAAGTCGAGGTCCGAGGGAAGCCATGAAGGACGTCAACTCCGGGCGTGCGAGCCACTACGTTGCCGACATCAACACCAATCTTGAAGTCTCCGCCGGTTCCGCATCAAGCCGAAGACTTCCGACGAACAAGCTTGTACCAAATACTTTTCGCGGGGAGGTCGGCACCTACGGGTGTCGGGGTGTCGGGATAGCCCTCATCTTGTGAGGGTGCCTGGCCTCGGTGTATGGGTTGGAAGCGAGCCCTAAAGCTTCCCGAGTAAGTTGTCGGCTAGGGATGAAAGGGTCCCGGCTATCTTCGGATAGCTTCGGCATCTAGGAGTACGTGCTTCGCACCGAACCTAGTAAAAAATCCCGTCTCTCCATTTACTTTCTTGCATTTACCTTCTTGTAGCTTCGGCTATTGTTCAATTGCTTAGTTTCCACTAGTTAGCACTCTCGGTAGATAGGCTTGTGAGTAGTTTGCTTAATTGAGTAGCTAGGTTTTAATTTGATTAATTAATCAAGAAAAACCCTAAAATCAACAAAAAGAGCCTATTCAGCCCCTCTAGGCTGTAGATCCCTTCACTAGGGTTAGCAGTGTACATGTGAAAGGACCCTAGTGCCCCTACCTTCTAACCGTCGGATTTACATTTGTGGTATTCGTTTTTATACACCTTTCCCTATGCCGCCCGGAACAGGCCTAGGTCTTCATGGGACTTGGTACAGCCTCCATGGGCAGTGCTAAGCTCCCCGTGACATGGAGATCCTGTTGTCTTCGGGGGGATGTGCCTAGCCTTCGCGTGGTCTTCGAGGGCCGTAGCAGGTCCTGGGGCCTTCCCGGCGGTCTTGAGATGTGCTTGGTCATCAGGTGGCCCCGAGGTGTCCGGGAGACCTCCGGGCCGCCTTGTCCGTCCTTAGTGATGCTTGGTTATCGGGTGGCCCCGAGTTGTCCTGGGGACCTCGGGGCCGCCTTATCCGTTCGTGTCGGTGCTTGGCCATCGGGTGGCCCCGAGGTGTCCTGGAGACCTCGAGACCGCCTTATCCGTCCTTGTCGGTGCTTGGCTACCGGGCGGTCAAGGGACTTCGGGAAACCTGCTAACATTTGCAAGAAAAGAGGGGGGTATACCTTGTTACGACGACGATGACCTATTTATAGCCCCTCGCGAAAACCCTAGATCAAGTGAAGATCGGATGGCTCAGATTGTGCCACATCACTACATGCCATAGGAATCAGGGCCACCAAATGCGTCCGGTGGGCCACCGAACGCATCCGGAGACACCAAATCCTAGTGTCTTCTGAGAGCATGTCAGGTGCTTGGTCTTATGCCGCTCTACGGCTGGGACTTTAGGGTGGTTCTGGACTCACCTCGCCGGACGCGTCTGGTGCCTCCTTAACAGGGCACTCTGTCAGGTGGGACGGTTGTAGATCGACTCCACCGGGCGCGTCTGGTGGCTGATCGGGCGCGTCTGGCAGAGCTCCGTACAGTTCTGGCTGGGATTGGGGTGCCTCCGGAAATCCACCACCGGATGCGTCCGATGGCCGACCGGACGTGTTCGACCGAGCTCCGTACAAGCCTGACTCGGTTGGGCATCTGCGGGCTGGATAATTATGGCCATTGAACACGTCCGTCTTATGACTGGACGCGTCCGGTGGAGCTGGCAATCTCAGCCCTAGCTCCACTCTCTCTCCTCCCTCCTTCGGCTTCACCTAGGACTTCGGGTATGGGAGTTTGTTGCTTTGTGGACTCGGCGGGAACGTTTGGACACTTAGGCGGGAAGTTTCACACCTTCAAAAAATAACTGGCTCTAGGAGACTTAGCGGCTACAAAAACTGTCAACAGTTCCCCGGTCTCTCTCGAAACCCGACAGGTACTCTCTCCAGAACCCTCTCGAACACACTCGAGAATATGGATAAAAGTGAGAGACTCAACGGACCGTGCTCAATGGGACCCTACTGTCATACGGTAGATAGTAGATGATCAATAGGTCTATCTTCAGCTACACTCACACAAAGAAGTAGAAGAACTAGCAAACAAATGTCCTTAATCTTGTGTGTGCTAGCCTTGGATAATTAGCTCAGTCATCAATTACCATAACCACAAATCAGACTCGGTGCCTGCACTTACATAATGTGTATGTAGGCTTAAAAGATAAGTTAGATAATTGGATTCCCTACTTTGCTGCTAATTGGATTCCCTACTTTGCTGGGACGAAGTATGATTGCACCGTTGGTGGAAAGGGGGAAGTCCAAGAGTATATAGTTAACATGTATATGAAGAGGTTGTTTATTTGCTTATAACTTATATACTCCCTCCGTTTTGAAATATAAATAAATCTAACATTCAAGTTTTGTTTCCAAATATAAGAAACTCTAGTCTTTAAATTTTCCCTCCAACCATCATTCATTCAAATTTCTTTCCCACCTTATCCCAACCACTTTCCCACTCACCATATACCATCATTAATTGATGTGCATCCCAATCTTTTTTCCTTCTCTTTAATCTCACCAAAACAACCTAGAGTCCCTTATTTTTAGAGTCAGAGGGAGTAAGTGACATGCCACTTTTTTATAGGTAGCACCGTTAGAGATGCTCTAGTCGGTGGAAACCATTCCAAAGTTTCCATGCAAGAGATGGTTAGCAAAGTCATCAATCGGCACCTTAACACTATTCCTGGTGCATCGATCGTCGTGGACACGTTAATACATTGCAACTACCTTTCTGATTATCAATTAAAAGAATAATAAAAGGAAAGTCAACCACTTCGATTATATTCAACTGAAGGCAAAGCGATTGGTTAAATTCAAAGGCCCAGGACTCTCATGGCGACGAGACAATTTCTCACCAAATTACGTAGCACAACCTACAATATTACAAATGCTGGCTTTTTAAATCAATTGAATCCAGGCAACCCCTCGATCCAACATGGCGTGTACATAAGAGGCATATCTAACTCATAGCAAATCGGTAGCCACATCTTAACTAAGTCTTGAAGCTTTGAACTCTTCAAATGAAAGGCTATTACTCTTTTCTCTGGTTCATGTAAAAACACAATTTCTTTGTAGGGGTGAAATCCGAGGAAATCTACATATCCAGGGTAGTGTTTTTTAACTAAAACTTCAAAGCCAAGGATAACACCATTACTAGAGTCCCATTCATCATTATTTTCCACTATTGCTTCGTCGTTGACATCTCTACGTAAGATCCAGGGTCCAACAGCATAGCTCCAAGGGAAGTTTGCTAGTATAGGCTCAAGGTTGATGTCATGCTTCAACAACCAGTCCATTTGTCCATTCGATTCTTTGAGGAACCAAATCTGAAATGCACATGGATCATAAAGCAGTGCACAATACACTCCATTCTCAGACTTTCCTAGATAAGGACCAGGATAGTTCTTGTTTTCTTTCGGTGTATTAACTACTTGATACTTATCATTAGACAAGTCCAGCCTACAAAAGAAAACGGACAAATGTTTATAACTAACTTGTAGTCAACAAAAAAAGATTAAAAAAACTCAATTATATATGCATGTCGTGTAAGGTGTGAGTGGTTACCTCGAAACAAAACCATTTCGACTATGAATGTAGAGTGCTCCGTGCCAATACGCAGCATAGTAATTTGTGAGAATATTAACATCAATGCATCGTTCCTGCATGTCGTAGATTGTTCCTGCGGCCGCCCCTTGTCGAATAAATGACCTTACCTTCCAATCCAGAGTTGCCGAGGAGAAGACGTACATAGTATATGGCGATGGTGGCCATTCATACTGCATCATTGCAACATCCGGAGTCGGAACGCCATAAGATGGGCATGGAGAAGTGGCGATGGAGAACACCTCATAGTGCGGCGCCATGGTGGGATCGAATGCGAGATACCAATCATCAACACAGCAGCCCGGCGTGGTGGCTGGCGGGGGTGCACGAGGGCGGCTCCGGGGGGAAGGGTAGTCGCCGGCGTTGGCGTGTCGCGGGATTGACAACGTAGTGGTGCTCCATGTGGTGGTACATGAGGAGACCATTTCAGTGGTCGTGGAGATTGGATTCGTCGACGTCGACGGAGTCGAGCTCGGCGACGACCATGCGCGCGGTGGAGCGGCGGCCGAAGAAGCCCCGGGTGTGCGGCTCACGGAGATTGTAGAAGAGACCTTGGACGGAGAGCGGGAGCAGACCGGCGCGCAGCAGGCGGTGGGCGTCGACGGCGGCGCGCCAGGCCTTGCACACGCAGCGGGACACGGCGAGGCCGCGCGGCGGGAGGCGGCGGAGCACGTCGACGACCACGTCCTCCGGCAGATCCTCCATGGAGTATTATGTGCCGATCGAAGCAGATCGATATGGGATGATTGCGCTGGGAGGCATTGCATGAAATATGGGCCGGGGCGATATGATCAGAGGGCGGAGTTGGAATCCGATATATCCCGATGGGAGGCGGTGGCTGGGTCGAGGTCGATGTTGGAATCCGAGTTGGAGTCTTGGAGACATGGTCCATGGTCCTGATCCTTCGTCTAATACTCTAATGCTGGACCAGGACCAAGAGGCCAGACCAGATCACTCTCTCCCCAGCATCTCTCTCTGCCTGTAATATTTATTTTTTCCATTTAAAAACACACAAATTTCACAATACGGAGATACTGAAAAAACGGTACAAACAAAGTGAAATTTATTTATACAGAGAAAAAGAGCTCGTCCACCAGGGAGTTCGTCGGCGGCGGCAGCGACGGCGCCGGAGTGCAGCCCGTCGGCGAGGACGGCGCGGTGCTTTTCGGCGGCAGCCAGCGCGAGCGAGCAGCTAGCGGCGGCAGCACCGCGAGAGCAACAGCGAGCGCGCAGGCGCGAGCGCGCAGCGGCGCCTGCGATTTTTGTAGATGGTAGCTCGCACCCGGCCAGCGCGCGCGAGCTTCCCGGCCTCGTGCAGCGCTCGCACCTCGTCGGCGCCGCTGAGGTCGAGCCGCCCGCCGACGAACACGCGCGGGAGCGCTGGCCCAGCGAAGTCGCCTGCGCGAAGCTCGGATTGCAGGCGCCTACAACGAAGCAAAACCGCAACGCAGGCGCCTGCATTTTGCGTTTCGCGCAGGCGCTTCATTTTTCAGTACGAATACACACAAATTTCACAATACGGAGATACTGAAAAAACAGTACAAACAAAGTGAAATTTATTTATACAGAGAAAAAGAGCTCGTCCACCAGGGAGTTCGCCGGCGGCGGTGGCGATGGCGCCGGAGTGCAGCCCGTTGGCGAGGACGGCGCGGTGGTTTTCAGCGGCAGCCAGCGCGAGCGAGCAGCTAGCGGGGGCAGCACCGCGAGAGCAACAGCGAGCGCGCAGGCGCGAGCGCGCGGCGGCGCCTACGATTTTTGTAGATGGTAGCTCGCACCCGGCCAGCGCACGCGAGCTTCCCGGCCTCGTGCAGCGCTCGCAACTCGTCGGCGCCGCCGAGGTCGCGCCGCCCGCCGACGAACACGCGCGGGAGCGCTGGCCCGGCGAAGTCGCCTGCGCGAAGCTCGGATTGCAGGCGCCTACAGCGAAGCAAAACCGTTATTTTTTTGAGTAAAAGGTATCAGCGGTTCTTAAACTTTTCCTGCAGTGCCATCCAAGTCCACGATCTTTCAAAATAAAAAGTGTATCCCTAAACTTTATAAAGTGTGCCATTTCCACATGTTTCATGTTTGATGAATGGTTGAATGTTAAGGCTTTTTGGCTTTTGGTAAACTCTTCTCTTTCACTCACTGATTTGATTTTTTTTTTCTTCTATAAAAAAGCTCTAAGTTAAGTTTTGCCATGACCCTGGTAGGATTTTGCAACATTAGCACTATCTATTTGTTCTAAAAAAACACTATCTATTTGCTTCGTTTACACAATATTTTGTTAGTGGATAGTTGAGTTGGGCTGATCAATGCTTAATTATCCGTGTCATTTTAATTTGGATGTACAAATATCTTTAATTTGGATGCACAGATATCATTTTAATTTACTTGTGTTTCTTTTTTCTTGTTCTGCTTGCTAGGATAATGTTCACTCCCCTTTAGCAGATATTATTGTGTTAAGCATAATTGTGATGGTACCCTCTCTGCTAGTCTGCTAGATATAGTAACCATGTGCATTCTTTCAACCTTTTTTCAGCTATACTATTGTCCATGTACCAGTTTGATATGTTTATTTTTGTCCTTAGAAGATCATTACCAAGGCCGACACCAAGCTTCATCTACATTTGCACAGGCGGATACTTTTTTTTCTGAACAACCAACATGTCTGATGAATTCTCATTATGCTATGGTCATAGGTGTGTGACTCATTTAAAAAACTGCAATCTCAGTTTACGAATTGCAACTATATCACTATCATACCCTGCCATTTTTTGCCTAATCTTCCATGTGCATTTCTAACGTAATTTCAATTTTCAGACCAAGTCTACCAGGGAGTTTGCTTTTGACGTTAGTTCGTAGCTTCTCAGCTTTTTGAACCAGTTCATCGTAAGATCATTGTGGCCAGTGGAGGAGGCAAGGGGGGCCAGCAGAGGCCATGGCCCCCCTAACAAATCAATGGATTTTTTTATATGTGTAATTCTGTATTGAAATTAGCTATGATGGGCTTGTGGTTAGGCAATAAAATAGTATTTTATTCACATAATTACATGGACTTGGCCTCCTGGGCCTCGCTGGGCGCTAGCCAAGGCCGCAGTGGCTTGCTTTTCTTTGCGCATGTGAGCACGTCGCTGGATACGGGATACGCCACGTATCTCTCGTTCTCTTGGTTGTGAGACGCCGTGTCGCCGCCTTCTACCTCCCAATCCCAAAAATAAAAAATCCCTAACTCTACCGCCAGTGGCGGAGGCAAGGGGGGGGCAGCAGGGGCCATGGCCCCCCTAACAAATTAACGAATTTTTTTTATATGTGTAATTTTGTATTGAAATTAACTATGATGGGCTTGTGGTTAGGCAATAAAATAGTATTTTATTCACATAATTACATGGACCTGCCCTCCTGGGCCTCGCTGGGCACTAGCGAAGGCCGCAGCGGCCTGCTTTTCTTTGCGCATGTGAGCACGTCGCTGGATACGGGATACGCCGCGTATCTCTCGTTCTCTTCGTTGTTAGATGCCGCGTCGCCGACTTCTGCCTCCCAATCCCAAAAATCAAAAATCCCTAACCCTACCGCGCGACGTGATCAGCCGGGCCACTCACGCGACCGTGACGCGCCGACGCCTCGGGCGCTCCACGAACGACGGCGTGACGCCTTGACGCACACGGACACGACGAACCGATTACTTCACTCCGGCGTCCGTTCGTCCGTCTGGTTCCGGGCGCCCTCCGGCTTCCATATCTAGCCATCCATGTCGATTAAGTTCGTTCTTTGTGTATCTGCTTGGTTGCTTATTGTCTTGTCAAATTTCATTGAACAATTCATTGATTTTTCTTAATTAATGTCTAAGAACCACATTTGACATTTCAGAGAAGGCTGGGCCGTTGGGACATCAAGGGCAAGGCTAGGCGCTAGGCAACAACACTACAACAGAGTGCAGACTGCAGAGCAAGGTACTTGTGCCTTTTTGCATTGTATTCTCTAGTTTCCATTATGCTCAATTATTTTTAAATTGCAATTCCAGTTTTTTTAGCACAACTAAAGAAATTTTATAGTTCCACTGACCACTAGGTTCATTAGCCACTGCAGGTTGTGCTGATTGATGACTTCTATGATATGAAGACACACAGGGTACGACTAAAATAAAAAGGTTAGTTTGTAATGGAATTATAATTTGCTGTGTTAGAAATACTTAGTGCATACGTTAGTTATGACTAGCGAATATTATTATGTGGAATATATATACATTAAATTTCTATTTGTTTGTTGGTCGTCCCATTATAGCGATATGTCGGGCTGTCCCCCCTAAGCAAAATTCCTGGCGCCGCCTCTGTTAGCACCAAGCTTGGAGAAAGAAAGCGGGTGATATGATGTGTGCACACGGACGCCGAACGCCGACGTTGGGAAGAACAACGCGTCCTTGTCAGCAAAGGAAAAACAGGTGCGAATTTTTTTTTAGCTGAAGAAAAGGCAGGCGCTCTGTCTGATTCATTGAAGAGGGGGACAAAAATAGTACATAGGCGAGTTACAAGAGCAAAAAAAGGCGAACGGAAGAAAAGCCTAACAGAGAGCTTAACACAAGAGGGAAGGAGAAGCAAAGAAAGAAAAACTCAAAACCAAACCGAGGGCTAAAAAACTAGCCATGATCATTACTCACGAAGGTTGCCTCTCTATTCATCAAATCCACCTTGAAGAAAAACAGGTACGAAATATGAAAAGTGCTATTACAAGGATCTACTCGCACTTTCTTTGCCCTTGGATTCGCTACCGAGATCCGCGCCCATGCAGAGCCAACCCATAGTTATTACGTTGTGGATAGTTCATGCACCAACACATAGTGGGCCCACTTGCTAGGAAGATCCCTTTTACTCTGACCCCCCAATGCCTTCCTCTCTCTCCTCCTATACTCCAGCTAGGGATGAAAACGGTCGGAAACGGTCGATAATCGATATCAACTATATGCCAAGTCAGAAATTTTTAGAAACGGTTACGGTTTCATAATTAACTATCTAGTGACGACTACAATGTGATACTAAAAGAAATTAGAAAATCTAAATTTATATACGGTAATGGTCTGAAAATGATATTTACTATACGGAAACGATACGGATAAGAGCCTCGGTAACCGAGATTTTCGGAAACAGTTTTCATCCCTACCTCCAGCCATTCCTCATATCTCACTCCTCCCAACACTAGAACCGGTGAAGTGTGCCAGGTGGCTGGCGGCGCCGGCAGTGCAGGGACGTTGCGCATCCGGTCGTCTTGCGCCGGGCGACGATGTCCTCCTCCGTGCTAGCTCCAGCGTCCGGCGACAATGTCCTCCTCCGTGCTAGCTCCGACCGCCGGGCGACGTTGTCGTCCTCCATGCTAGCTCCGAGTGCCACCACATCACAGATCCGATCGTCCCCATGTGGCCGACGGCGCCACACTGTGGACCCAGAAAAGCTGACGATGGCCTCATCACCTGCTTGAAGACCACGACGACTGCGGGCTCAAATTTTTTACTAGTGTTGTTCTCGATCCACTTTGATTTTTTTCACTTTCTTTTGATATTGTTTTGACTTAATTGAACAGCAGACATCGTTTCCGTTGCATTTGTGAGAAAAATATAACATAAGAGTTAAAATGATCTGCCACAAGTACTAACGAAAGTTGCATTGCTGGTGCACCTTCCATGCAATGGGGATCTCTCAACACACACACATGTACACATACTGGCAACCACCCTTACCAATAAAGCAAGCATAGCACCTGACCGCGGACCAAAGCCGCCACCCTCCCCATTACATATCGATCCGCTTTGGCTCTTGTGCTAGCTAAACACCAACCTCTTCTTGCAAACGTACGTGGCCATGAGCTACCTCCTCTCCTACATCTCCAAGATGCTGTGCATCAAGATACCATCGTCGGAGGCGAGGCAGCACGCCGGCGAGGACGGCGGCGGCTGCGGCGCGACGGAGTGCAGCGTGTGTCTGTCGAGGATCCGCGTCGGCGAGGCCACCCGGCGGCTGCCGTGCCGGCACGCCTTCCACCGGGACTGCGTCGACCGGTGGCTTCTATCGTGCAAGCGGACGTGCCCGCTCTGCCGGGTGTACGTCGCCGACGGGAACCGGCCGGCGTCGGCGGCGGCGGCGAAGCATGCCGGCGAGCCGCTCGCGGACGACCTCGTGATATGGTTCTCTACCATGATCGTCCCAGGGTTCTGATTTGTGATGTACAGAATGCTTCTCTTTCTTTCGTTTTTATATACCTTTTCTTCTTAGCTGACGAGACCTGATTTTTATAGATATATAGCAAACGTTTGTAACTACGTTCGCATCGTGGCAAATGTCCTTGCAAGTTTTGTTCGTGAATAAGGTAAATAAAAAATGTCGCAAATGCTATTCTGTAGGCGCCTGCAATTAGCCAAAACATGCAGGCGCAAAAAATTCCACTTTCTTTCTACTGTTTTTCCACATTTGCATTTATAGAAAAAAGTTTGGCGATAGTGGAATTTTCCGCGCGAGGTTGATTTTAGTATAGATGTATTTTGTTTTATGTTCATTATAGATTTATTTTGTTTTTTAGTATAGATATATTTTGTTTTATGTTTATTATAGATTTATTTTTTTATTTTATTTTAGATTTATTTTGTTTTTTATTTACTATAGGATTTTTTGTGTACTATAGATTTATTTATTTTTGTTTACTATAGATTTATTTTGTTTTCTGTTTATTATAGATTTATTTTGTTTTCTATTTATTATAGATGTATTAATCGTGCAGGCGCAAAAAATCCAATAATTTTCTACTGTTTTTCCACAATCTCATTTATGAAAAAAACGTTTCGCGAAAGTGGAATTTTTTGCTGCGCCTGCAAAACAGCGCTTTGTGCAGGCGCCTGCAATGTTCTCTCATTGCAGGCGCCTGGGAGTTAGTCGATCCCATAAAATGTTTCATCTTCTTTTGCTAATCTTTTGGACGCGTATTATATATCTTCCAACGTACAGTTCAATAGCATCATCAAACTTTGTTGATAATACGATTTTATTGATAGGACACTGCATGTAAACCAATTCTTCATCGTGTTATACTATCATAGTATTGATACATGTTCAAAAGATTTTTTTTATGTTGAAAAGAAAATTTTAAAAGGGTCTTTCCTAATTCATCTACCAATCAAAACAATTAAATAATTAAAATATAACTAAAAAGTATTTGATCAACTTTCCTCGTCTAAAAATGCTTTAGATGATTTTTTGAGAACTTTATGAAGTGTTTTTATACTTTTTAACATAATAAAACATTAATCACTTTTTAGAATCTAAGAAACAGGATTTTCTTTATTTTCCGGAGGGAGGCGACATGGTGCAATGCGTGCCATTGCCTTACACATGTGTCCACTTGCAACCATGAGATCCTACATATTCGGTCAATGCGCGACGTGGCCGCTTGTGGGTCATTGGATCACGCCACCACCTTGGTCTTTGTCTTTGACGGCATGTTCTAGGATCGCCATATCGTCGTTGTAGACAAAGCGTTGGCTTCCATGCTATTCGGGAGTCCCCAAGTTTATCTAAACAATCGAGGTGTTTCATGTGCTAAAAATCCATGAAATCATTGTAACATCCTGGCCCAAATTCACATGGGCCAAACGGGCCTTTAATCACAATGGGCCAGAATATCACATTCACCCCCACTTAATCGGCTGACGTCCTCGTCAGCACACAGCACACCGCACATGCGGCAAATGTCCCAGGATCTCCCCCGGTATGGGCCCGTGTGTCTGCCGACCCATATGCCATGTCGTGTGCCCATCTTGGCCAACACGCCCAAGCGCAATATGCCCGTGCAACTAAGCCCATACGACCCGCACAGCGAGGGTTGATGCTCTGATACCATTTGTAACACCTTGGCCCAAATTCACAAGGGCCAAACAGGCCTTTAATCACAATGGGCTAGAATATCATAATCATAGTCAATGTCGTCAGTGAAGGATTCAGAATTTTGGTTGGGGTGCAAACTTAGGGTAAATAACTAAAATATCAGGAAATTACAAATATAACATACAACAATAAAAATTACTAAAATATCCACCACAGTAGTTCACATAACGTAAAATATGACGGGTATCAAGGAAATTGGAAAATCGCCTTATAATAATTTGTGAGTTTTCGTGGCTTGGAAACGCTCTAGCAAATCATCATATGATATCTTTGCGAATATATTTCGTTCAATTTAAGTTACCAAACAAATCTTGGGAGCATTTTCATCAATCTCTCCGGAGATTATAAGAAAAAATATTATCAAGTTTTTAGAACAAGTAATGAAGAAGCATCAGTTGTAGATCTGCACATGTAGCCAGCTTAATCAGTTGTACATATAACCAACATCGAATATCCAAAATACGGATGCCAAGTAGAGAAATTCAACAATATACAATGTCGACGGGTAGCTAACCGGGGGTTATCGTCGGCAATAGATTGAATTGAGGGTATGCGTTAGATCGTAAGCTAGGTGGTAACACAAGACAAGGGTTTATCCAGGTTCGGGCCCTCGATCTTCGGCCCCTACCCCTCCCTTTATATAGTGTAAGGGGGTAGGATTACATGGTATGATCTCTTCGTGTTCAGCACGTACACGCGCCGGTATTTACAATTACAGATCCCCTATCCATATACGAATCGATCTCTATCTTCAGAACCAAGCGTGGCGCCCAAGTTGCAAGCAGGCCGGGTGATTTCCATACCAGTCGGCCGACTTGGGCCGCCCCCTTCTGCCGTCTCATGGGCCTTCCGTGAGGATACCCGGGGCCCATGTAGTCCACAGTAGCCCCCCGAGTGCTTTATAATCGAATGAGGTGCCCCGCCGACTGGTACGTTTGACCACCGTGCAACCTGAAAGAGATTGTAAAGGACTCAAGAGATCTGAGTTTTTAAATTTTTGAGAACAACGCCCGACTCGGCAATACCAAAATTTCGGCAACTGGCCCATTCCATGAGGCACGTCGTTCCACTGTGTTTTTTCACCGATTTAGCTACTGGACGCCCATTTTCATTATGAAAATGGCACTCGGCCCAACATGGAGCACGCCTTAAGCCACGCAAACGCAGTTTTCGTCTTGCGGCATGCTGCATATCATGCGTTTTTCAAAAAGGTGTACAGCGTCAAACGCCTGATCTTAACATGCAAGATTCAGCTCTTGGCCCAGCGTGGGGCGCATTCTTAGCCGAATGGTACCTGTCCCAACCGTGGAAGGGATCAGCTAGCGACCCACTTAAGGGCGTACCAACTGGATAGAGTTTGACCGAGAGGCACTTGCATCCGGGTTGCGGTATACAACTGTCGACCTATAAAAAGGCATACCTCCGAAACATTATCTAGGTTTCATCAACACCCAACCTTGAGCGTGCAAAGCTGGCTAGTGACCCAACATGGGGTATGCCATGAAACATTTTTTATAGGTGGCGCTTCCGGTCATATGCCCTCAAGGGTGTACCGAGGCCGAATTAGGCTCGATGTCAAAGTTTTTTTTCACCGTTAATGGCGAATTGTTGAGAAAGCCAGTTAAGGGGAGTGCCCTTTGCTTAATTAAATTAGGCCCAAGCCCATTTAGGGAAGACGAAGAGTCTTAGCGCCTTTGCCGCCCAGCCGAAGCGTCGCACGCCGCCTCCGGGAAACGCAACCGCGCCCACTTCCCGTCCCGTCACCATGATGGCTACACAGTGTTCAGAACGATTCGCGAGGCGCGTCCCTTCGAATTCTTCGTGTATATAAGGAGAAAACCCGGATACAACGCATTGCGTCTCATCCAATCTCCGGGTAATTTCCCCTTGTTTTCTCAAACCACCGAGCAACTTCTCCGCGATGGAAGGTCAAGGCGAAGAAATCAATGGTTGGGCCGTGATCGCCGCCGAGCACGCCGCCGCCGCCGCCACCGCTAACGCCTTCATGGAGGACCTTTGGAGGCAGTGGCGCGAAGCTGCCGCGGAGGTCCGCGCCGAAGAATCCATTAGGATTCTGCTCCGTGGGTTTCCACAGCTGTATCCGGTGCAAATCCAACTGAAGGATGCGCTGGTCGCCTCCATCCTGGCAGATGGGTGGTTTTAGGGGTGCTCCCCGTTTGTTTTCTTTTGACCCTTTGTAAGCCAGCGACGAGCCCTAGCCCAATGTGCTGCGCTACAAGGACCCTTTTGTAATCTGGCCTAAGAGCCGTCGACTAATGAAAATCCATTGGCCGTCCAGATCGCTCTTGATTTTATTCATATGCTGCTGTTGAATCCCGAACGGTTTCTCCATTCTTCACTTCATTATTTTTTGCAAACGCAAACCGCTCGGGAAGCCCGAGTGGTTTGGCCTAATTTCCTCTGAGGCAGCCACATTTTGGTTCCGGGCAAGGCCCAGCCCAGAATGGCTCCTTTTTACTTCGGGAATAAGGGAACGCGATGTTTTTCTCCCCTCCATTCCTTGCGCTTAGCAGCTTCATTCGCTCCCGCAAAGTCCGCCGCTAGGGTTTTCCGCCTTAGTACGCTCCGCCGCCACCGAACCCGATCCGATAATGGCTCCATCATCTCCCGCCGCCGCAAAGGCAATCAGGAGCTCCAAGGAGTGGATGAAGTCCATCACCACGGATCGACGGCTACAGAAGCTTGTGTCCGCCGAAGTGCTCCCTCCGGAAGAGATGGTCTCGTGGCGCGCCGCCGCCAGAGAATCCTCCCCCACCCCTCGTTCCGACGAGGTAGTGGAATTCGAGTCTTTCTTCCTACGCGGCCTCGGCCTTCCTTGCTCCCTCTTCCTTAGGGGGCTTCTGCGTTTTTACGGGATCGAATTGACGCATCTCAACCCCAATTCCGTATTTCAAATCGCCGTCTTCGTTCATGTTTGCGAGGTGTATCTTGGGATTGCGCCCCATTTTAATCTTTTTCGATTTCTTTTTCTCCTTAAGCCCTTTCCAAACAAAACATCCCCCAAAGCTGTGGGAGGCGCTGGCTTCCAGCTACGGGAAGGGGCAAAGAAGTTCTAATTCGATCTTCCCGTGAAAACATCGAACAAGGGCTGGCATGCCGAGTGGTTCTATTGCGCCAACCTCCCACCAGTCCTCCCGTCATTCACAGGAAACTATCCCACAGTCCTCCCTTCTTGGTCCTCCATTCTCGGTGAAAGCGAAGGTAGCCAAGTCAAGGAACTGCTTCCCCTCCTTGGAGATTTAAAGGCTAAGGGACTGACCGGCGTTGGTGTGGTTGTAAACTACAACTTCCGCCGTATCCAACCCCTCAAGGACAGAGTACACCTCGGATTTGAGTATTCGGGGGTTAAAGATACCACTCGGGAAAGCGAAGACAAGAGCTCCCGGAAATCCGTAATCGACCGAGTGGCTGACCTCTTTGCCCCGGGTACACTCATGGATAATGCTGACTGTCCAGAACCGTATCGTCTACTGAACCCGCCACCTACGGTAAGCAAGAACTTCCTTTATTCCAGTTTAGCCGAAATCAGTGAGTCAGACCTTGACTGACTTGGTTCAAATCTTTTGCAGGATCGTGTCGCCTTCTTCTCGGTCCATCCCGTCCCAGAAGCTCCCCGCCACAAGGAGGCGTCGCGCAAGCGTCCTTCAAAGGACTCGGCTAACGCCCCTCCTGCGAAAAAGGGCAAGGGGATCGTCTTCAAGGATTCGGACGAAGAAGAGGAAGATGACTCTCTGCTTCTGCGCCGGCGCCGCCAGGCACCTAAGCGTGGCGCTGCTCCTGCCGAACGCGCTGCAAACCCCCGCCTCCTCCGATGGCTAGCCCAGGGACCGCACCGAAGTCCGAGGAGCCTTCAGGCCCAATCCCAAGTGGTGAAACCACTCGAAAAAGCGTGGGCATCAGATTCAAGACTTCACAAAGGTTTCCCCCCATGACTCTTTCCTTCATATTCTCACGAGCATCAGGCTCACAACATCTTCTTTTCCTGACAGGAAACCCACCCCGGATATTTCCAAGGGCAAGCTTGACACCAAGACGTCGACCTCTGCTTCCTCGGCTCCGTCACCACCAAGCTCCCAAGCTGACCCCACCCCAATTAAGGAGTCAACCGAACACTCAGCCCCTCCTCCGACTAATCCACCATCTCGGGACGCCGATCAATCCTCCGAAGCTAAGGGTACCGTCCCAGCCCCTGCTCCGGTGAGTTCGGAACCGGAGATTGAGGAGATTCCTCGCCCCGCTGCTCCTATCCTCATTCCTCCCCTTCGTGTAAAATGGAGGAAAGAGATGGAGGGCTACGAGGTAGACGACGCCCAAGAGGCCAAGGAGTGGGAAACAATGCGGAACGTAGCAGCGCTCAGCTTTGAGATGCTTGAGGTAAGTTACCTTTTCACCTCGGTCTTCGTTTTAACCAGAACATATATGACCATGCTTCTCATCCCCTCTCAGCGAATGGAGAAGCGGGCGGCTCAAAAGACCCGGTGTCTTCAAGAAGCCGTTGGTCAACTGAAGTCCCGGGATGAGTTTGACAACGCGCTCCATGCGCAAAAGTCAAAGTATCGCGGCGAGATAGAAGATCTTCGCAGAGAAGTTACCGAACTCCGTCTCCGCCACGTAGAGGAAGCCAACACCATCCGAAGTATGAATTTCATCCGAACGGTTTCAAGCTCGTCGCTAGTTTTGGGAACCTCCTGTGATCACCTTTGTTTTTCAGACCTCCAGGAAAGATGTAGCGGATTGGAAATAGAGCGGGAGGCTATGGACGCGAAGCAGAAGGCTATGGAAGGAGAGGTGTCTCTGGCCAACGCTCAAGCCGAGAAGTCGGCTCAAGAGCTGAAGGGTAAACCCTCCGACTCAAGCACTCCCTGACCTGGTTCCATCAGCACCCTTACCGTGTCCGCTTGACTAACTGGCTTGCAGCCTACCAAATAAAGACCAAGGCCCAAATCGAGGATTTCGCCAAGGAAGTGAAGTCCACCATTGATCTGCGCAACCAAACTCTAAAAGCGGTGGCCCCCATGCTTCAATTCCTCTATCCTGAAGAGGAGCTGCCCGTCGACGCGGACATCATGATGCATCGGCTTCAAAATACTCCTGCACAACTGAAGGCCTTCGCGAAGGAAGCCGCATTAGCCTGCACAAGCCAAGCGCTGGCCATTGCGAAGTCACACTACCCCACCTTCGACCTTGAGGCCATAAAGGAGGGCCTTGCCTACTCCAAAGAAAAAGCTTCTGCTCTCATGGAGGAAGTTAAGGAGACCGCCGTCAGTTTAGTAGATAACTTAGACATGTAATGCTGGTCTGGTTTACCAAAAATAATTCCGCAATGTGCGTAAGCGTTGATCCTCCATACTAATGTCCTTTTATCCGAGTACTTACGTTTAATCCTTTTTGTGTAACGCTTTCCCGACCAATCCAGCCCCCGAGTGCTGGGAATTGGCACTTGGCTATCTCCCCAAACACATGCCGAGTGACTAAACATTTGCCGAGGCGCCACTACTCAGGATTTCATAATACTCAAATTTGACAATCATATGTAAGGAGAAAACAACTTTATTGATAAGATAGGGTGCGGCCAAATCCGCACACTATTTAGTGTAGCCCCCGACTTACTGCTTAGTCATGTACGGCTAAGTAGCAAGTCAAACGAGCGTTAATTTGTACACGAAACCTGGATACATGATTCACGAATAAAAACGACGCAGCTGCTCAATGTTCCAGGTGTTGGGCACCTCCGATCCATCTTCACGCTTGAGTCGATAAGCCCCGGGCGCGTCACCTCATCTATCACGTAGGGGCCTTCCCAAAGTGGGGAGAGTTTATGCTCGTGCTTCTGATTCCTTCGAAGGACCAGATCTCCCTTGGAGAACGCACGGCCCCGTACATTGCGTTGGTGATAGCGACGCAAGCCCTGTTGGTACCTAGCCGACTGGATCATTGCTGCTTCCCTAGCCTCCTCGAGTCTGTCGAGGTCTTCGAATCATGCTTCATCCGACTGATTAGCTTCATAGCTCTGAACTAGTGGGGATCGAAACTTCAAATCAGTCGGGAGAACCGCTTCCGCGCCATAAACCAGGAAAAAGGGCGTCTTCCCGGTTGCCCGACTCGGGGTTGTCCTGAGCCCCCAAAGAACCGAAGGCAACTCCTTAACCCAGCGCGTTGCGTATGGCTTGAGGCGATCGAAAATCCTAGCTTTGAGAGCTTGTAGAATCATGCCATTGGCACGCTCCACCTGCCCGTTGCTCCTGGGATGAGCCACCGAGGCATAGCAAATCTTGATCCCCCGCTCTTCGCCCCAATCTTGGAATTCGATGCCTTTGAACTGGACGCCGTTGTCGGTGATAATTCGATTGGGCACGCCAAAACGGACAACGATGTCTCGGAAAAATTCGCACGCTTTGGCTGCTGTAATTTCCACAACTGGCTTGGCCTCGATCCATTTGGTGAACTTATCTATGGAAACGAAGAAATGGGTGAATCCGCCTTGCGCCCGCTTGAGGGGACCTACCATATCAAGATTCCAGACGGCAAAGGGCCAAGTGATCGGTATGGTCTGCAGATCCTGAGCCGGCATGTGAATCTGCCTTTCAAAGAATTGACAGCCCTCGCACCGACGAACAATATCTTCTGCATCAGTCACGGCAGTCGGCCAGAAGAATCCCTGACGATAGGCTTTACCTACGAGGGAACTTGCTGCCGCGTGATGACCGCAATCCCCGGAGTGGATGTCATTTAAGAGCTGCTTGCCTTATTGCTCAGATATGTAACGTCTTAGTACCCCGGAACTGCTATTGCGAAAGAGATCGTCCCCGACTACCTTGTAATTTTTGCTGCGACGTGTTATGCATTCCGCCAGGCTGCGATCCTCCGGCAACTCATCCCTAAGAATGTAATCTAGGTATGGCTGCGTCCACCCTGGGGTTATTCATAATACTTCCTGCTCCACCTGTCCTTCCGGCTGCTCATCTTGTGGGACTGGGAGTTTAATAGATGGCTTGCGCAATTCTTTGACGAAAATACCAGTCGGCACCTGTGCCCGAGTGGATCCCATCCGCGCCAACTCATCCGCAGCTTCATTGTCTCGACGGAGCACATGAGTTAGCTCTAGACCGTCGAATTTGTCCTCCAATTTCCTGACCTCTTGGCAGTACGCTGCCATGTTGTCACCGATAAAAGACCACTCCTTTTGCACTTGATTAACCACGAGTTGAGAATCTCCGCGCACCATTAACCGCCGGATTCCGAGCGATGTGGCTATGCGAAGTCCGTGGATGAGCGCCTCGTACTCAGCAGCATTGTTACTGACTGGAAACAGGATTTGAAGGACGTAGCGCAGCTTCTTGCCGGTCGGCGATATGAGCAGAATTCCAGCCCCCGCGCCGCTGAGCATGAGGGAACCGTCAAAGTACATCGTCCTGTACTTGAGGCTCTCCTTTGCAGCTGGGGTCTGAGATTCTGTCCACTCGGCAACAAAATCGGCGAGCGCTTGAGACTTGATGGCAAGTCGAGGCCTGAACTTTATTTCAAAGGCTCCAAGCTCGACTGCCCACTTCGCGATTCTCCCAGTGGCCTACCGGTTGTGGAGTATATCCCCAAGCGGGAAAGAAGTAACCACCGAAATCTCGTGATCTTGGAAATAATGCTTGAGCTTTCGTGATGTGATAAGCACAACATACAAAAGCTTCTGAATGTGAGGATACCTTATCTTGGAATCGCCTAATACTTCGCTGACGAAGTAGACCGGGCGCTGGACCTTCTGCAAGGGGCCTTCCTCCTCCCGCTCCACAATCAATGCACTGCTGACTACATGAGTCGTGCACCGATGTAAAGTAAGAGGGGTTCTTGGGGCATGGGCGGGACCAGCACTGGCGGTGTGGTGAGGAACCTCTTAAAATCTTCGAATGCTTCCTGTGCTTCCACAGGCCACTGAAAATCGTCTTGTCGGCGCAACAGCGTGAAGAGGGGCATGCCACGTTCCCCTAGACGGGAAACGAATCGGCTAAGCGCCACGATGCATCCAGTGAGCTTCTGCACGTCCTTCTG
>SPJY01015775.1:1433855-1458258 GCA_005191435.1 Raddia distichophylla
AAAAACATTAGAAAAATTCAGAAAAATCATTAGAAAATGTAAAAATCATGAAAAATTCAGAAACAATCATAAAAAATTTAGAAAAATTCATGAAAATTCAGAGAATAATGAAAAATAAGAAAAATCGTAAAAAATAAAAAATCATAATAAATTCAAAACAAATTAGAAAAACCATAAAATCCAAACAAAACATAAAAGTTGCTTGGGAAGTTTTTCATGGTGTGTGGGAGTCCTCAAGTCGGTATGAAGGCCCAGCTGGAGCGACGAACAATGTGGGGCAGCATAGCATTGCTTACGGAGGTGAATTACCATGATTTTTTAGTTTTTTTGAATTTTTATGATTTTCTGAGTTTTTTTTTCCTGATTTTTCTGAATTTGTTTATGATTTTTCTATTATTATCTTAATTATCATGATTTGTTCTGATTTTTTTACTTTTTTTACTTTTTTCATCACTTAACTGGACACGCAAGCGTTTAACGGCCACATCTGCGCCACGTCATCACTTAACGGATGCCCTAACGGTTTTGGGGCCAGCGTGCAGACGGAGACAACTTCAGGGGGCCGAAAAAGTAAAACTGAAGTTCAGGGGGCTATGTGAGATTTGCTGCAAGTTCAGGGGGTAACAGTGTAATTTTTTCAAAAAAAATGGTATCCACCTGTAAGAAATCTACCCATGGCTGGCCATCTATGACCACTTATGACAAATCTCAGGATAAACGTTTGGCTCCAGTCCTAGCAAAAGTAGCAGTTATGGTAAACCTACCCTTGGGTCTTGCTATCTTTGCTGCCTTTTTAATTAACGGAATCTTCTTTTGGTTTCTAAAACTTACCAATTCAGTTGTCTTATCACCTCTAAGATGTTTTTTGTCCATTGCATATTTCTTAACATGGTAACCCCGGCCCATTTGGTGTGTATACAGTTCTATAAGAATTCCTAGCGCTATGGATGGCCATAAACGCTAGTGCAAACAATCTACACAAGATTAATAACTGCAACAATTCTGCAGATCTGTAAAAAAAAAAAGTAAATGGAATTAAATTGTAGGATTTACCAAAATGTTTAATGAGCAAAGCATATCTTCCGAAGCATATGCAAATGCAAATTTTGAGAATAACCTGATTTGCTATTTCTTAGTGTATTTGTGTGAGCTGGCATCCTTGGGCATTTGTCAGTTGACCGGTTTCTAAGTATGACCAGAATGTGAAGGAAAGCAAATCAAATTTAAAACATATGTCATGCGTGTGTGGTCAGGAATCTCACTGTAGGATTGGCGAAGCGGTTAAGCTAGACATCGCCTCGCTAAGTAATGCGAGGGCCAGCCCACACGTGTATATATCTCTTCTGGCTATCTCCAACAGGAACCCCTAAATTTGATCCCCTATAGCCTCATATACAGATTTCCTTAAACAAAATCCACTCCCTATATTTTTCTCATCTCCAACAGTGTCCTCTATATAGAGAATTGTATAGGAGGAGGAGAGAGAACCCTTATATATAAGGGATTGGGGAGCAATCCCCTATTTAAGGAATGGTATAGGGAGATCTGTTGAAGCACATAGGGGGAGAATCCATCCTCTAATTTGGGATAGAGGATGCTTTAGGGTGTGCTGTTGGAGACAGCCTTACTCCAATTTTGTGAGCCCATCTTTGGAACACGAGAATTTTTCCTGATTCTAACATAACCTGATATGTTTCCTGTGAATTCCTGTGTTGCAAATATAACATGAGATCGTTAAATGCATAAACTTTGAGATCACCTAAAGGCTATTTATTGAATTTAACAAAGAGTGTTCTATATATTAGTTCAAATAGGATAAACATAGATGGTGATCAAGAAAAACTTGGCTTGCACCAGTGAACTCAAAGAAAGGTTCCACAATTTTTCGGCTAGAAATTTTGATTTTTTGTGTGATAAATATTTTTTAAAAAAATTGATACCATCAAAGATAAGTGATTGGGATCTAATCGTATATGGAGTTAACATTCAGTGGGGTGATACTTTTCAGCCATCAAGTGCACCAATAAAATCGTAGCATATTCTTTAAATAAGAATACATCCATAGCTGAGAATAATGATAATAATACTATCAAATAAATTTGTGGATTATGATGCAAATAATACAGATTGATGAGATTAGTTACAAGAGGCTTTTGCCTTACCTCAAATAAATCTTGGAGTCTGGTGCCATGACTAACATGTTTGTGGCCCTAAAATTAAATAAACATCAAGACAATAGCTTAAATCAAAACTTCAAGAATTAATTTGTTTCCTCCACAGACTGAGATCTAGCACAGCAGTTGGTGTATATATCGAAGCATTTCCTATGTGGTATCAAAATAATGAATATGAAAGAAAATAATCAAGCATAGAAGGGGATCTCACCCTAGAGTAGAGGGGTTTGAGCAAACCAAACTATCAGTAGAAGACCATTGGACTAGTCTATCTATATATAGAAGGAGGCTCATATGCAAAGAGGGTTTGGGTGGCATAGAGTCTGATTTTAATATAGTTTATAATACACAAAGCAAAAGAAACATAGTGCTTTTTAGAAGGTGCCATTGTCCAAATTTGTTATGCATATGAACAAATCTTTTTAAATTAGACCATGGAAGGGGTGGAGATGGTTGCTTTTCATATATTGTCGTTACTTCAATTCGTTGTGCGTATGAACAAAGCTTTTAAGAGTAGATCACAAAGGAGGTGGAAAGTAAGTACTGTCCAAACGGTTTCGACGTTTGTATTTTTTTCGTGTGTATCGAGCTCGTATGATGTCTAAGGAGGGGTTGGAAAGTAAGTGCTTTCTAGAGTGTCGCTACCTATATTTGTTGCACATAGAAGTGGAGTTTTTCATTAGAAGCAGGTGATAAGGAATTACTTCTTAGATGGTATTGCTACTAAATTTGTTGAGCATGCAAAAAAATACTTCTATAATTAAAACTTGGAGGGGAGTTCGATGGCTTTCTAAATGTGTAGATACTTGGGTGCATTTTTTATATGATTGTGCAAGGGAGTAGAATGAGGGCGCCTTTTAGACGGTATTACTGTTTGAACTTTCTATGTGTATAAACAGAGATTCTATAATATGACATTGGGAGATGGTAGATATTCAAATACTTGAAATTATTGTACATATGAAGAAAACCTTACAATATAATCATATTGCATGCCATGGGTAGAAAGGAAGTGGTGCTTACTAGCCTATATAGAATAGTCCTTCTACTCATGTGTCATTTTGAAGTAGAAGGCACATAATGTAACCTCCCAAAAATTTTGGATTTTTGAAAACTTTTTATTAAAATAGCTCTTTGAAATTTTTCCACAAATTATCCTGATTTTCTTTTTTTCTAATAACAGTTTTTCCTAAATTTCTCAACCATCTCAACCATTCCTATGGAAGTCAAGATTTGTAATTAATAAAATCTAGTTTTATACAAGTTATTCGAGCCTAAAGCTTTTACTCTTAATTTTGATGGTTTTCTTAAAGTTTTCCTACAAATGTTGATTTATTTAAATTTCCAAATAAATCACAGGAGTAAAATAAACATGAAATTTCCAAGAGGATTAATTTTGTGTTTATATTGTTACAAAATATTTTCTATATTTTTCCTTGTGATGTCAAGAAGTCAAATTGTTCTATTCCCTATTCTTTTGAGTTTCAAAATATTTTATATATTCAATACAAACATGAAAAGTGGAAAAATATTTTTCTTTTGCCCTTTATATCTAAAAGTATTTTCTGAAATTCTTGTGAATTTTCAAAATCCATTTGCTTTTTAAACTAGGTTATTTTCACTTTCCAGCATTTACTGAAAATAATAAATAGAATAATTCCGAAAATATTTGGGCTACCCAACTTCCCCCTCTTTCTAGGCCAGCCCATCCTCTTCCCTCCCTTGCTGAACCGCTTCTCTCCTCCACTTCCAGCCCATGCGCCTTCCCTCTCTTGCTAGGTCGCACCCTCTCCCTTGGCCCATGGCGCCCCACCTCATCCCCTACTTGGGTCAGCCTAGCCAGTCAAAGCCTAGCCCGTGCCACCTCCTCCTCTCGTGCCTGTGCATGATACGGAGGAAAGCCCAGCCAGACCTAGGGCCGCCACTAGGTTTGGAACTGAAAAAAGGTATGTTACGGTCAGGTAGCAGGACATATTGTATTCTATACTAATTTATTTTTCTAGGTTACCGGTTTGGGTACAAGTAGAGTAAAATCAGGTCGGATATGGGTACGGGTATTTGTGGACCTGTAGAGAACATATATCGGATATTAATCTCAAATGTGCTTGGCTCGCACCAGCTCAGCCAGGCTGGTGGGATATAGGTTGGTGGAATTGGAATACAAGAAATGTTGTTTGGTTGGGTGCATTAGAGGCTTGCGGAGTCGCGCAATGTGCTCAACTGCATCCCGCGTGCCTGGATTTGAGGAAACGCCCAATTTAAGCATATCTCAAGAGTTTGGCCCGGTGGGTTAATTGTATCTGGAAAGCCTAGCCCAGATGAGTGAGAAGGCAACCAAACACCCTATCTTTAGATGCAAAACTACTGGCTGCAGCCAACCAAACAGCCTGCAATTGGATGGGTAGAAAGCAGATATCGGGTACTTAGTCTGACAGTCATTTCAGTCCAAATTATCGCTGTTATATTAAAATTCCATTATAACATAAAATTTCCACCCTATTATGATGATTTTTACCACTACCAGGGTTCACAAAACAGGCCAGGACCTCCGAGCCGTGAGTGGCGCGGAACCGGTTAACCGCGGCTAATCGGCTGTTTTGCCCAGTTTTGAATGCGAATTGGGAAACCACATTTTGACGAAATTTAAACCGGCTAGCCGTGGTTCAACGTGGTTAACCGCGGTTATTGAAGGCTAGCCGCGGTTTACATAGAATTTACTGCTGGACAAAGGGAAAAAATGAGAAAAATATAAATTTTGTCTTGACCTATGCTATATAATTAGAATTATTTAAGAGACATACATGATATATTGGAACATAATCAAGACAAATAATCATATTCCCAATTGAATTAAAGACAATCATACTCATAAATTAATATTTCATCATTTTATGGTAGTATAGATTCATAGTTCATAAACTAATAAAATAACAAGATCACAGATCACAAGTTGTCCATTATTACATTAACAAGTTCAGAAATCACAAGTTCAGAACCGTATGCATAAAATAACAAGCTCATCGATCGCATATTCGCATATTGCCATTATCGCATTCGCATGATAACTTGATAATTGATGAGCGCCCTAGCGGTCCTGCTCGTGCTGCACTCCTACATCGGCATGACAATTAACAATGGGTAATATGCAATATGCAAATGCAATAAGCAATGAAAGTAGGTAGAGAGCGGAAGATGTGAATTGTCAAATGGTAAGTCCACACATTACAAGGAGAACACCCTTTTGCCAACGCATACCTTACAACGTTTTTCCATGCATTGTAGGACAATATGGTAATCACGCATTTTTGTGTTGCAAACTCTAATCCGTGGTAGCCTAGGTAGATAACTACGGAATACATGTGTTGCAATTGATGCGTTGCAAATATATCAAATTAGATTGTTTTATTTTTTAGACCTACTCTTAAAACCAAATTATGAATTCTCTCTAAATGAAAAGCTAGCATGTACCCATCTTTGTGATATGATAACATGTACAACAAATCATTTAGCCGCCACAACCATATGATAGACTTTACACATATCCGTTCCAAATAAAATTTTAATCGGAACATCGGGTTGGACATGGGTACTAAATATTTGGTAAAATCGGGTACCCGGTTTGTACATAGGCCCAGCCAAATTACATACTAGTGTGTACACAGTACAATGGACCAATCCCTCTCACCTCTCACTCCCGTCTCCGAAGTCCCAACCCTAACGCGCCGCCGGGTGCCCGCCGCCGCCCGTGCTGCAAACCGTCCGCGGGCCGCCATGCGCGGTCCTTGCGCTGCCCCCCGTTCCCACGATGTGGCCGTCCTCGCGGCTCCACCGTCTCCGCGCTGCCAGTGCATTCCCTGCAACACCCCGTCCATCCGCGCGCCGCCACGGCCGTCCGCTCGCCGCCCCGGCCATCCTCGCGCAGCTGAGGGTACCCGTCATTCTCGCGCCGCCCCTCCGTCATTGGGTCGCCGAACACCATCAGCGACAGCGAGCCGAAGAGGGTGTCGTTCTTCACCATTGACTAAAGCTTTACTCCTTCCGTGCAAGTTCGTGGTTGATTCATTTTTTTACAAACTAAAGCTTTTCACGATGTATGCTACGGAGTATTCGTTTTCTCAGGAGTGCACATGGCTTCATTCCTTCCTACTGCAAGTGAACGATGGATTGGTATCACAAGGGTGATCTCGACATTTTCTACTGGAAAGGTTCCTTATGTTGTGAAGCTAAATCCGCATGATGATAAGCAACATAGCAAGATATATAGCGGTGGTGGTGGAGGAGGTTCTTCTACTGCCATACAAGTATCTGAGTAGAATTTTTCAGGTTTTCGAGAAAGTAAATCATGATCTCAACCAAACTGTGCTAAATTCAGATTGGTGCTTACCTTAGACAATTTATAGTTTAAATAATGTTGTAGTTGTCTTCATTTGTTTTGCAAATTTACCATTTGAATCACTATGTGTTGGTTGCCTAGCCTTGACTACTTTGCAAAATGGTGATATTGCTTACGCCGCTCCAAGTAAGCCACATCTCTTCGTTTTATATTGGAGGTCGCGCCGGGGATGGGGACGATGATCCCCCTGGAGATGTCCCCGCCAAAGCCTGCCGCGGCGAGGAGCACCTGCGCATCGACAGGTAGGGCGGCAAGCACGGCTGCCGCACGGGAGGCGGCGGCTTGCGCGGCAACGACTTGTGCGGCCGCGGCTTTGGCGAGTTGAACCGCGGAGGGGACGACCGTGCCGCCGCCATGGTCGGCGAGACTTGTCGTAGAGAGAAGGGGGGTATCGGCGAGAGTCGACGTGGGTGGGAGAGAAACGTCGGCTTGCATCTCGCTAGAGGAGGCCACGGCGAGGTCGCCGGTGGAGGCCATGAGAATTAGGGTTTGCGGAATAGGGTGAGCAATTGCTCTGATACCATGTTAAACTGATCTTTCGATAACTAGAATGAGGAGTACAGGGTACAATATATAGCCTGATAGAGGGGACAGGCTAGACGTAGATTAGGCAGGCCATTAATAGCAGTTAATGCACGCGTAATCAGGGGGATTACGCGTAGCATATTCTACGACACATTCTAACATTGCTGACCTTATGCATCTCCCACTCCCAGATGAGCACAACCTCGCTCTTGCAAAACTTCTAGACAACCTCGATTCTGTTCGTTCCCCGTCTTCCACAGCGTTGAGACTTGCAAGCACAACACAGATCAACCTAACCCCAGCCATAGCCCAGTCCAAAAATCCATAAATCCTACACACGCTAGCCGCGTACCTCGACATCGTTGCTGGCAAGGCGGACCAAAGACCGGTGCAGAGGGCGCAAGACTGCGGGAGGCCGGGAGCTTCGTCAAGGGAGGCCGATCGCCACCGAACAGGACGCCGACGCGCGCGGCACGAGACGCCGCCGCACGGGTCGCCACCGTGGATGGCACGGTGCAGATTGCGTCGGCGGGATGGTGCAGGAGGCGGCGGTGACACAGGGCGGCGTAGGACGAGGTGGTGGACTGGCGGGCGGCTGATTTCGTGTGCACTGTGTTTCCCTGGGACTGGGACTGGCTGGGTGACACCGCATCCGCATGGTGCTAGGTAATTGGGACGGGACGGCCGGCCGGGACTGGCCCATGGGTACCCAGTCCAGCTTGAGCTGGACAAGGTTTCAGCCGAGCAAAGCTCACGTAGATTCTAACAAAACTCGAGCTTGGGCTGGAGTAGATTTGATAAAATATTGATTAATTTAGGAAATAAAGTTTGAATCAGCTCGCTGAACCTGAAGCTCGTCTCGAGTACACTTCATAAAACATGATTTTTATACAGCGAAAAACAAAATTTGAAAAATCTCGACAAAACTTAAAGGAAGCTTGACCTCGTCTCAATGAGGCTCGTGAGCTTGAGGCCAGGCTCGGTTCGAGCGTGGTTAAAGATCGACCTCAGCATGAATCGAGCTCCGAGCTTTTTTGCAGTCCTATCGATACTACCTATCCCATTTTCACCCTAGACGTCGCTAAACAGAGTGCTGCCTCCGCCTCTTTTTTCCTCTTGTTTAATGCCAAGCGAGATGCCCCTACCCTATAAAATAGATCCACCTCTACCACTTCTCCCTAACCCTAGCTGCCACCCACCCAAAAGGGTTGCAGCGGCATCAAAAAATAGGCCCAAGACCGTCAACACTGCATAGTCACCAATTCGTTCACGCATTCTTCGCTTCTTTGTCGATGCTATAGATGATTCGTCCACATCACATCATGTTCCTAGAAATCTTCTACCTTTTCACCAAAGGGTTTTGGCATCGGAGCTCTGGATGTCCAGATCAAGCCATGTTAACACTGTTGTAGCGCGACCAGAGCATGCCCACATCTTTGCATCATATTCCTCGCTGGTCTAGGTATGCTATTAAGAATCCGTTCACATCACTTGAATCTATACATCATACTCTATTTTTCCACCGAAGGGTTTTGTCGATGAAGCCTCGGAAGAGCAAATCCCACCATGCCAAGCTGCTAATCTTCGACAATAGATCGGTTCTTTTCCATGCATAACCTAGGAGTGAAACTTCCTTAAATGGATTGATATAATCATTACATACATTGTTCTCACCATATTTCTTATCCAGGTCAGCCAAACCTTTGTTGCTCGTGAACCCATTTCGCCGCCCAGATTGGCATTGCATTTCTCACTGTATGGGTGAGTATCTTGAAAATGCTTTCGCGTCATAGCCACTTTGTGCTCCATATGTGTTGTGGATTCTAGTGGTCCGAACTAGTTCGTACATCTTGCACAAAGATTGTTGCCTTACAAGATTTCGTGTTGTTTCTGAAATCTTCTATCCATGTATTTCAAAGATGTACTCATCATATCCTCCTAGACATACTTTTCATTGTTTTATATGATTTTGTGGCACGACCTGATAATATTTAAGGCCTTTAAGTACCTACCGTGCCACTAGCCATTGTGGGTCATATTTAAAATTTCGACCGTGTCATAATGATCGCATGGTCATTTCAATTCTGTTTTGATATTTTGCAAGTCCTAGAAATATTGTTGTATTCTATGCCACCTTTGGTCGTTTCCCTACAATTTTAATGTTCCATGTAGTGTGCATATCTTTGGTGCATCGTAATAACTTCGTATAGCATACATTATACGAAGTTATACGACTGGCGTTGTTCGCTTTTCTCTTAGTTTCTGTTCGTTCTTGTCTTTTTGCTGAAAAAGGGAAAAAAGAAAATCAATAAAAAATATTGAAAATATCAAAAAAATATAAAAATATGGGAAAATCATTTTAAAAAAGAGAAATCAATAAAAAAAATAATGGAAAATCATAAAAAATAAACATATGAAAAAATCATAAACATATTAAAAAGAAACATAAAGACAATGTGGTCGCCTTTAATCCCTCTATAGTTGTAAGCGCAAGACCTCTGGCATCGTGGCGTATGGGAGCCCTCAAGTGTTACTTTTTTCTATTTTTATGAATTTTTCTTCTTTTTTTTACTATTTTTCATATTTTTTATGATTTCTGAAATTTTTTAGGATTTTTTAAAAAAATTTAAGTAATTTATGTGACATGGACTGCCACATCAGCACCACGTCAGATCTAGAGCTGTCACATGGCAGTTTTGGACCGGAACGAACCCACTTAAAAAGATTAGGTATCCAAAACTGCAGTTTCATAGATTGATGACCTGGATGAGAATCAACTAATAGTTTAGGGACCGTCCGTGCATTTTACTCTATTTAAAATTTCCACCGTGATGTTCGCATGGTCGTTTCAATTCTGTTTTGGTATTTTGCAAGTCCTAGAAATGCTGCTGTATTCTATGCCACCTTTGGTTGTTTAATGTTCCATGTACTTTGCATATCGTTTATACCTCTAAGTTGCTTCACTATGATATCATTACCTATTCAACCATGTACGATACTACAAAGTGGTCAACCTCTTTTGATATAATCATTCTCCTTGACATGACCGCTTATATCATTATGTCGCTCCAATAATCCATCGTCTTATTCTAATTTGTCATTACCTTTGAACCATGGGCTATTCTATGAATTCTAATCTGCATACTTTGTCATGTTAGTACTCTATCCGTCATGGGTAATCATTTCCTTGCCATCAATCACTTATGTCATGAAACCTAGAAATTCTACAATCTACACTAACTGCTTAGGGTGAAAACGGGGCGGGTAATATATGACTCATACCCGTATCTAGTGGCATTATTACCTGAAAAATCGGGTATTATTACTCGTCAAATACAGGCCAGGTTCGGGTAGTTACCATATAATTTTGATTTGGGTACAGGTCGAATATAGAATCATAAATACCTTAGCAAAAAGGATTAGATATGGGTACCTGTTGGGTAATAATTATCGGGGGCCCGGATAACCCATGTGTCTTAAATTTCCTACTTCATCCAAGCAGCCCAAGCTTGCAGCCAGCAAAGCAAATGGAGCAAGACAGTTGTAGAGGCCAAGTTAGCCAGCCCATGAACTGAAGCAACATAATATCAATTTTATTTTCAGTGCAATTTCAGTGAACTTGTAGAGTTTATTTAAAAAGGTAAAATAAATCAAACAAGTAAGAAACTTTTTCTGTAAATAATAAGAAAGATATATAATCTAGGAAAAAACTAAACCGAGCATAAGAGTGAGACAATAAAATATTAAAATACAATAGGCCTCACTCAAGCTAAAATTGACTATAACTTGATATTTTAATTTGCCTAAAAATATTTTAAAACCGTGGGAACCTAATTATGGGTATCTAGGATTACTTTGCATAAGTAAGTGTTCACCTAACGCAACTTGTCTTATGGTTGATAACGCGCTTATGCATAGTTGCAATCATGTCTCACACATCATGTTTTGCAACCATCATCATGTACACCTCTCTTCCGGCGACTATCCGATTAAGTAATTGTTATCCGTATTGTACCTGTTCGTATGATTTCTGGTAATTGTTTTCTACCCATTCGTACATACCTATATGCGTATCCATATCCTACCCGATCTTTTACTACCCATATCCGAATAAAAGTAATTAGGGTATGATATACGAGATGACCTACTATCCGACCGTATCCGACCCATCTTCATCCCTACCAGTTGTCACTTATGAGGTTAAGTCATCCCCTTCGGTTTATGACATGGCAACCCATGTGTCATTGATCTTTGATTGCCTTATTTCAAATTATTTCTAATCCAATTAAATGATTAGACCTGTCATGGGAATAATCTCTCGTTTATTTTTCATCCACGTCATTTGTCGATGTTCAATAAAACCTTGCTGAGCATTGATTTCCTATATAGATTAATTCTATCTAGCCCAACTATTATAAAGCTATGAACTAATTTCCAATAAGCCTATAATGATTTTTGCAGACTGATTGCTTGATTGTTCTGACTAAGGTAAGTGGCACTGCTTTGAAGGTGGAGTCTTTGTGGCTAGGCTACGAGGCAAATCTAGGAGGTGGTCTTACCTTTGACCTGCTAAGGACTTAATTTTGTAAAGTATTTCTGAGCAAAATACAATACAAACAATGAGCATGGCTTTAGTTAAATCGAGCAATTGAGTTACTAGCCATGATCTTGTGAGACCTCAGGTAAGTTAGGTAAGGAAATGTTCTGTTTGGGTTTCTTGTGGAATGATGATGCTGTGTTTGGGCAACATTCATCGGTGAAGCTTTACTATCTTCATGATTAACCCAATGATCCAGAATTGGCTTTGGGGATATAGTAGTCATCGAGAAAGCCACTTGCTCATGGTTAGTTTCGGAACAGTTGGGTTACAAATGTCTCCTTTCTGAGACATGTTAGTATCTTATGGGTAATGATAAGTAACATTTGTATAGTGTTAAAACTATTCGGAATTGTGTGTGATCATGAACAAAATCTTGGTTATATGGAACAAGGAATAGTCTTTTATGGAAAATGGTGGTTGAATTGTTAACATTGCTGGCCATATTGTTAGGATGTGTGCTAATTCTTATTGTTAAAAATGTAATTTATTAAATTGATCCTTACTTACTTTTGAATCTATTATGATGTATGTCCTTGTTAGATGCCATTTATGCAAAGTAACCATTACCCTATCCATTGCATCATGTCATTGTGTGTTTTTTTGCTGAGTTTTGCACTGAACTCATGGTGGAGATGTCCTCATCACACACTTAGGCCCTATTCTTTTGAGCTGATCTGAACGGTTGAAATGACTGAACTTCGAGGGCTTTTCGAGGTAGTCTCGAGATTTGGATTCATTTCGTTTGTCTTGATTTTTAAAGCGTTAGGATTCACCTTGAAAACAATGAAAAAACTGATAAAAAACTCAGAGCATATGTCTTTTCAAAACGTAGATAATTCGTTAAGCCGTTAAGCTGAAAAGAACTGGGCCTTAGCAACCACATACCTTCTTAGGATAGACAACCTCTGCACTAGTACTTGAATCAGTAATCTAGTGTGACTATTACATAGCTAGATCATTTCATACATTGAAATATATTTTATAGCTTAAAGGTTGATTTTACATCTTAGTTACATGCCAAGTGTAGACTACATGGGCCCCGGGTATCCTCTAGAAGGCCCATGAGGGAGCAGATGGGGGATGACCCAAGTCGGCTGATTAGGATAGAGACCACTCGGGTTACGTATAACTTGAGTGCCAAGGAAGTTCCCGAGGATATAGCCATGCTCCATGTAATTACGAGATCAATACATGCATATCATGCATCGGAACAACCGAACCTGGTGCCATGTACTACGTACCACCATGTAACTCTATCTCCCCTGTACTATATAAAGGGAGGGGGTAGGGGGCCATAGACACACAATCATATTCGATCATCATAGGCGATCATACGTGATCATCATCTTCATCATCATAATCCTAGAACACAGGAAGTAGGGTATTACCTCCGAAGTTGAGGGCATGAACCTGGATAAATCCCTGTCTTGTGCTACCATCTGGTTTGGATCTTGAGCGTGCCCCGTACAAATTCATTGCTGACGGTGACCCCCGATTAGATACCCGTCGACAGTTGACGCACCAGGTAGGGACCTGCGTCAAGATCATCGCTCAAGCTAGATGGCTTCTTCAAGATCACCGCCCATCGCCCTGAGGCTAGGGCAGACGCTGCGCTTCGGCACCCTAGACCTCATCGCCGATGGCATTGGGAATCTTCATCTCTCCCCTCGATCCCCCAACAAGAAGGTACGCGCGATCAAGCTTGGAGAATTCTGCGTGTGTATTCGGCAGATTGATCCACCTACGGTCCAACTTGGCGCCTCTTCCCGAAGAGGGCGAAGAAGGATTCAGCGGAATCACCCTCACGGACATGGAATCAGTCCAGCCCGATGAAGACTCAGCACCCCCGAATGGATCTCCCTCCGATCTTAGGAATCTTGCCGCGACATGTGTGCAGGCCGATCCCGAGACTGGGATACGAGGTGACCACTCGGGGAATCAATCTACAGATCCAGTCGGACTTAGCCAATAGGATCCAACCATGTTTGTGGGTGTCATCAACGCTGCCAACCCATTGGACAAAGCGAGCAGGTTAGCCTCTCCCTCTCGGATTCAGAGTCCGATGGGAGCATGGAGATCTGCAACTACCGAGAAGTCTTCGTCCTTGGCGCGGACGATCATCATTCTGCCTCGCAACCAGTCGGGAACGAGGCGGCCGCCACTGAGGCGGTCGATGCGGACCCGCGCCGTGCCGAGGATTAAGATCGCCTACGACAACTTCGCATCCGCGGGCGCAAATGTCCAGAACGAGCTGCACGCGGTAAAATTGAGGGATCAGGACGTCTACACCACTCCCCAAGCAAACATCGTCGCATCGAAGACTCTTCTTGAGACCATCGCACCATAGCTGCCTGAGAACAGCCTGCTTGTCCAGACCCTGGCTCGTGCAGCGGCCATGGTCGAGATGGCGGCCATTCAACAGAACGACGCGCACCCTGCTCCCACCACGATGGCTCACAGCCACTCTGGGCGCAACCGGAGCAAGGTGCGTGCCTCTGCCGCCGGTGGGTCCCACCCATCAGCGGGTCATGACCTCCACCATGATATTGAGACTACAAGGAGGGAGCGCGCCGAGGGTGATTGGCACTGTCATAGCTACCGTAGTCGACGCCACGATGATCACGCTGAGAGCACCGCCAGTCGGCGCGACCATCGCAAGGATCACCATCGCCAAGACCCGTGGCGGAAGCATCGCAGTAGATCCCTACAGCGGCGGCGGCCACGACACTTGGAGGGGATTCGGGCCTTCACCCCGAACCTCCGTCGAGTGGTTTGGCCGGATGGTTTTAACCTCAAAAGCATCGACAAGTTCGATGGCTAGAGGGATCCTAAGAACTGGCTGCAGGTTTACGCCCTAGCTGTCAGCGCAGCAGGAGGATATCAGAATGTGATGGCAAATTATCTGCCAGTCGCTCTAACTCCAACCGCTCTGACCTGGCTTACGGGACTCCCGAAGAACTAAATCGAGTCTTGGGACGACCTCCAGGAAAAGTTCATCACTAATTGCCAAGGGACCTATGAAAGGCCCGCGGGGAGATGGAAGATCGAACAGTTACACCGGCGTAAGAATGAGACTCTCCGTGAGTTTATCAAGCGCTTCACCAAGAAGAAGAACGAGATCCGGGACATTTCGGAGCAAACGGTCATCGATGCCTTCTTCGCCGGATGCAAATCCAAGGAATTAATCAGGCAGATGACTTGGGACCCCGCGAAATCTCAAAGCTATGTTCACAATGGCGGACCAGGTGGCCAACGCCGAGGAGGCCATCATGAACCATCGTGGTGGCAACGATGGAGGCCCCAAGAAGAAGTCAAACGATGAACATAACAAACCCAAGGACAAGAAGCGCAAAGGGGACGAGATGGTCGCCAACATGGAGCGTTATCGATCAAAACCCCCCAGCGACAACGATTACAACAAGGTCATGGAAGTGGTATGTCCCTTTCACCCACGTGCAAAATATGCTGCCAAAGACTGCCTCATTCTCCAGAAGTTCACCGACAACACGATGCAGCCAGCGGCAAAGAGAGGACACGACAAGAAGCCTGATGGAGACTACCAAGACGCCAAGCGCGAGATCAACTACATATTTGGGGGCTCAGATGTATATGAGTCCAAGCGGAAGCAGAAGCTTACCTCTCGGGAGGTCAACGCAATCATGCCCGTGGTCCCCAAGTATCTGCGCTGGTCAGAGGTACCCATCACCTTTGATCAATCGGACCACCCAGATCGGATTGCTTTCCCCAGGAGGTATCCTTTGGTGTTGGATCCGGTCGTTCGAGGAAACAAATTGAAGTGGGTCCTGGTCGATGGTGGAAGCGGGATTAATGTCCTCTTCGTTAAGACCTTGGATCAAATGAGGATTCCTCGCTCCGAGCTACGACAAGGGTCATCCCCTTTCCATGGTGTGATTCCCGGAACGTCTGTGATACCACTCGGGCAGGTTTTGCTGCTTGTCACGTTTGGGACCAAAGACAATTATCGAACCGAGAGTCTCAGCTTCGAAGTGGCCGATTTCGAGACGCATATCATGCCATCTTGGAAAGGCCAGGGATCGCTAAGTTCATGGCCGTCCCGAACTACACCTATCTCGTCATGAAGATGCCGAGTCCCAATGGTGTAATCACCATCCCTGACGACATAAAGCAATCGCTCGTCTGCGATAGCGAAAACTACGAGATGGCATAGGCACTGGACACATCGACCGAGTTGGAAAAGATTCGACAAGAGGTTGCATCCCTTCAGGAGGAGGGAGACATACCCGTAAAGAAGCAGGCCAAGACTTCCATCCAAGCAGCCGAAGAAAGTAAGAAGATACTATTGGACCCATCCGACCGGTCAAAACAGCTATGATCGGGACAGGGCTTGATAGCAAATAGGAAGACGTGCTCGTCACTTTCCTCCGGGCAAACCAGGACGTGTTTGCTTGGAAGCCTTCGGACATGCCTGGTGTTCCGAGGGATGTGATCGAGCACTCTCTCCACGTCGATGAAAAGGCGCAACCAATCAAGCAACGCCTGAGAAGATTTGCACCAGATCGAAAGGATGCCATTCGGGAAGAGATTTCGAAGTTGCTGGCAGCACGATTCATCGAAGAAGTGTACCATCCCGAGTGGTTGGCAAACCCGGTCCTGGTGCAGAAGAAGAACAAGACATGGCGAATGTGCGTTGACTACACCGACCTCAACAAATCTTGTCCCAAGGATCCTTTTGGGCTCCCCGCATCGACCAAGTGGTGGATTCCACCGCCGGGTGTGAGCTCCTAAGCTTTCTGGACGCTTACTCAGGCTATCATTAGATCAGTTTGAAGGAGGAGGACTGCATCAAGACATCGTTTATTACGCCTTTTGGTGCTTTCTGCTATACCACAATGCCGTTCGAGCTAACAAACGCTTGTGCGACTTATCAGCGCACCATACAGCAGTGTTTTCACACTCAGCTCGGCCGCAACGTGGAGGCCTACGTCGACGACATCATCGTGAAGACGCGAGTAAAGTCGGATCTCATAACAGATCTGACCGAAACTTTCGAGTGCCTAAGGCTATATTGGATGAAGTTGAATCTTGAGAAGTGTGTTTTCGGGGTTCCATCGGGTAAACTACTCGGATTTATCGTATCTCATCGGGGGATTGAGGCTAATCCTGAAAAGGTCAGTGTCATCATAAAGATGAAGCCCCCGACCAGTCAGAAGGATGTGCAGAAGCTCACTAGATGCACTCGTGGCACTCAGCCGATTCGTTTCCCGACTTGGGGAGCGCAGCATGCTGTTCTTTAAGCTCTTACGCCGACAAGACGGTTTTTAGAGGACAGCAGAAGCACAAGAAGCCTTCGAAAACTTTAAGAAATTCCTCACTACGCCACCGGTATTGATTCCGCGCATGCCCTTGGAGCCCCTCCAACTTTACATCAGCGCCACAACTCATGTAGTCAGCAGTGCGCTGGTGGTGGAACGGGACGAGCAAGGCCCCCTCCAGAAGGTACAACGCCTGGTTTACTTTGTAAGAAATTTATTGAGCAATTCAAAGATAAGGTACCCCCATATTCAAAAGCTTTTATATGCCGTACTAATCACGTCGTGGAAACTTAAGCATTATTTCTAAAATCAAGAGATTTCTATGGTCACTTTCTTCCCGCTTGGAGATATTCTTTATAATTGGGAAGCCACCGAGAGAATTGCGAAGTGGGCAGTCGAGCTTAGAGCCTTTGAACTAAAGTTCAAGCCTTGGCTAGCCATCAAATCTCAGGCACTTGCCGATTTCGTCGCAGAGTGGACAGAGACCCAGACCCCAGCAGCAAAGGAGAATCTCGAGTACTGGACGATGTACTTTGATGGTTCCCTCATGCTTAGCGGCGCGGGGACTGGGATTTTGCTCATATCTCTGACTGGAAAGAAGCTATGATACGTCCTCTAGATCCTATTTCCAGTCAGCAACAACGCGGCCGAGTACGAGACGCTTATTCATGGGCTTCGCATGGCCATATCGCTGGGCATACGACGGTTAATGGTACGCGGGATTCCCAGCTCGTGGTCAATCAAGTTCAAAAGGAATGGTCTTGTATCGGCGACAACATGGTTGCCAGGAGGTTCAGAAATTGGAGGACAAATTCGATGGGCTTGAATTAACTCACGTACTCCAATGAGACAATGAAGCAGCAGATGAACTGGCAAGGATGGGATCCAGTCGGGCGCAGGTGCCGACTGGTGTTTTCGTTGAAGAATTGCACAAGCCTTCCATCAAACTCCCAACCCCGCCGGAAGATCAGAACGATGAGCAGAATGAATTGGAGGTATTATCAATTAACCCCGGGTGGATGCAGCCATATTTAGATTATCTCCTCCACGACGAGTTGCTGGAAGATTGTAGCCTCGTCGAGTGCATTACACGTAGAAGCAAAAACTACAAGGTAATTGAGGACGAGCTTTTTCGAAAAAGCAGTTCCGGAGTACTAAGGCGTTGCATATCCGAGCAAGAGGGTAGAGATCTGTTAAGGGACATCCACTCGGGTGAGTGCGGACATCACGCGGCAGCAAGCTCTCTGGTTGGGAAAGCCTATCGACAAGGGTTTTTCTGGCCATCTACAGTAACGGATGCGGAAGATATAGTACGCAGATACGAAGGCTGTCAGTTTTTTGCACGGCAGATTCATATGCCGGCTCAAGATCTACAAACTATCCCGATTTCTTGGCCGTTCGCCGTCTGGAATTTAGACATGGTGGGGTCCCTTAAGCGAGCGCAAGGTGGATTCACTCACCACTTCGTCACCATCGACAAGTTTACAAAGTGGATTGAAGCCAAGCCGGTTGCCGACATTACGGCTACCAAGGTGTGCGAGTTCTTTCGGGACATCGTTGTACACTTTGGCGTGCCTAATCGCATCATCACCGACAATAGCATTTAGTTCAAGAGCAGTGAATTCCAGGACTAGGGCGAGGAGCTGGGCATTAAACTCTGCTTTGCCTCTGTCGCCCATCCAATGAGCAACGGGCAGGTTGAACATGCCAACGGATTAATTCTACAAGGACTTAAAGGAAGGATCTTCGACCGTCTAAAGCCGTATGCCACGCGCTGGGTAAAGGAGTTGCCTTCGGTTCTCTGGGGGCTCAGAACAACCCCAAGTCGAGCGACCGGACAGACACCCTTTTTCCTAGTTTAAGGATCGGAAGCAATCCTCCCGACTGAGTTGAAGTTCCGCTCTCCATGAGTGCGCAACTATGATAGCAGTCAGTCGGACGAAGAAAGAATGGAAGACCTCGACAGGCTCGAGGAGTTCAGGGAAGCAGCAATGATCCAGTTGGCTAAATACCAACAGGGCATGCGCCGTTATCATCAGCGCAACGTACGGGGCCGTGCGTTCTCTAATGGAGATTTGGTCCTTCGAAGGAATCAGAAGCACGAGCATAAACGTGTATTTGCATATCCACCATCTACAAGATAGAATTTCCCCTCTGGGACCTGAAACCCCCTGTGGATAGCAGATCTAAGGACTCCAGCATCTGATGCAGACCCTTCCCACCCACATGAGATAAATGTGAAGTTTAAGTCAAAGTCACAAGCTACCATCACATTGTGCGATAATGTTCCTTTCCTATTCCTTTAAGGGGCTGCATTTTCTTCAACAATAGTTATTGGAACATGTGTTCCATCTATGGCACCGATGCAGTTCTAAAAATAAGGTCAAAAATGTCGGTCCGACACAATCTTCACATGCGGTTGGCTATAATTAGGGAGCTTGACAAATCAAGAGTCAGAGCAGGGATGATATCAAACACTTCTTTTATTCTTCTATGAATTGTTTCACCGCTGTGTTGAAATACTTTCTGAAGATCTTAATTAGAAGCACTGTGGGATATCATACACATAAACATTACTAGTTGCTCCTCAACTTTAACACCCCTTGTGTCTTGCAAAAAACCTCTTCTGAGAAATTGTGCAGTGGACTTAAATATCGCACGTTCCATTCAGAACTCAACCATACACCAACACTCATGACCTTCTAGGATCTCCTCAATTCTTTTTGCACCTGTCAAAGAAGATGTGTGGACAGGACTTTTTCCATCCCAAAGATACGAAAGTACGGTAGGAATTAATTCAAGAAACAACTCATCATCATCCTCTGCTTCTCTAAGGATAAACTTCTTAATAAACTCCTTTCTAGTGGCCATTTGCTAACAAAATATAAGAAAAATATTTAGAATGGTGCACTATTTTCAAATATAATGACTAAGTGCAATAACTAACTAAAAACATAAATTCAGATTGCTATGTAAACTTAAAAAGAGAAATAAATTCAGATTATTTTGTAAACACATAAGCACGAGATGAACTATGTAGCAAGAAAACAATCGACAGGAACAACGCCAAACGATATTAAAAAGGCTGCCGGATGAGCAGACCAAACCTGTTCCAATGGATAAGCAGGGAAACCGAGCCAAACAAGATATAGCGAGGAATGCAAGGGAGATCTTCAGTTGGGAGCATGCGGAACCAAGCTACAGCATACTAGGACTGAACGGCCGGATGAACATTCTGTTCAGTAAAATATGCATGTTCAAACATTATGTTCTATTAGCTAATAAAGAAACATCTTTATCTTAAAGCGCATTTTAGTGACTAGTTGATAGGTTGAAGCGATGTCTGTTTGCAACAAAAAGATAATGCCTGCTCAAATAGGTAGCAATCCAAGAAACAACGTAGAAAAACTGTTGTCAACCAAATTTTAAAAAAATACAAGATCAATTTAGAGGAAATGTCATAAATAAAACAATCGAGGAACTATTGTCAGTGGCGGGCGCGGGATAAAAATCTAGCTAGGAAAAGCCTAAACGTTTCCAAGTTTCTACAACACTGTATTAGCTTGAGCAAATCTGAAAATGAATTTGCAAATTTTAAATGCAAACATGCAATCTAGGCTTGAGCAATTCCATTTTCACCTACTTCAGATTTTAGAGAACCACACAATGCACAAATAATCCAATGCAACAATTCCTATCAATCTGGTAACATGCGTCCACATTTTAGGATGCCAAGGACTGATTTTCCAAAATTTGAAGGGGAGCAGCCACGGATTTGGAAAGTGATGTGTGAATAATATTTCTCCATGTTTCAGATTCCAGTGCACCTGTGGGCTAGTTTTGCAACACTCCATTTCCAGGGTCGAGCAGCACTTTGGCTTCAAACTTATGAGATGCAACATGAAGGAATTTCATGGCCCGAGCTTTGTATAGCAGTGGAGAGCAAATTTGGACAAGATACTTATAGCAATTCTATGAAGGCTTTGCTGGCTATCAAGCAGACCGCAGGGGTCCAAGAATATTATGAAGCATTTCAGGATCTAACATTTAAAGTTATGGCTCATAATTCATGTTTAGATGAGGTATTTTTGGTGAACAAATTTTTAGATGGTCTGAAGCCTGAGTTACGTTCAGCCTTGGTGTTACACAAGCCTAAAACTGTGGATTATGCTCTGTCATTATCATTGTTGCAAGAGGAAGAGGTGGCTGACACTTCCAAGAGAACATTTCCACGAGTAGAGCATAAAGAAAATTCAAAGTTTAGTGGCAAAACACTTCCTCCAGTGCATATTGGTAAAGGCATTATGGGCAATGGACCACAGGACAACAAAGCTGAAGGGAAACAACGATAATGGGATAAATTTGATTCTCTCAGGGCACAAAGGAAGGCACAAGGGCTGTGTATGAGATGGGGAAAAATGGAATCCTGGACATAAATGCCCTACATCAATTCCTATTCATGTGGTGGAGGAACTATTGGCTGTTTTCCCTGAGGATGAAGAAGAGGTGGATAATGCCAATTTCAATCCTACTAGCTCTACAAGTGTCCAGCAACAATTATATTTATCTCAGTTTGCTGTGGATGGTGTCCAAGGTCCTAGTACCATCAAATTAATTGGTTTACTGCCCCATAGATCGGTTTCTATTTTGCTGGATTCAGGAAGCACTGGTAATTTCATCAACACATCTCTAGTTTCTGAGTTACACCTACCCACAGAAGACATACCTCCAGCCCAGGTGGTCATTGATAATGGAAGTAAACTTTGCAGTAACAAGAGAGTACATCAGTTACATTATCTCATACAGGGAACTACATTCCAAAGCAACTTTCGAGTGCTACCTTTGAGTTGCTATGACATTATCCTAGGGATGGAGTGGCTTGAACAATATAGTCCTATGTGGATTGATTGGAGGACAAAGTCCATCAGTTATCATACTGAACATGATTCATTTAAATTGCAAGGTATTGCCGACAATACTTCTACATGCCATCACATGACAGTCCAACAATTGGTTAAATGGGGAAAACAAGGAGATATTGAACACATGGTTTACCTATATGTGGGAGAAGAACAATCGGCAGACAAGCCCATACCAAGTGAAGTACAGGCATGTTGGATGGGTATTTTGACATTTTCCAGCCACATACAGGACTGCCTCCATCTAGATCCTATGATCATCACATTCCATTGATTCCTCTAGCTCAACCGGTAAACATAAGACCTTATAAGCATGGACCATCTCAGAAAGATGAGATAGAAAAGCAACTTCAGGAGATGCTTACCAATGGTATAGTTCAAGCTAGTACTAGCCCATTTGCTTCCCCTATCATTTTAGTCAAAAAGAAAGATGGGACTTGGCGATTTTGTGTGGATTATAGACAATTAAATGCCATTACAGTTAAAAATAAATACCCCCTTCCTATCATTGATGAGCTCTTGGATGAATTACATGGGGCACAATGGTTTACCAAGTTGGACCTGCACTCAGGTTATCATCAAATTAGAGTGGCTGTTGGAGAAGAGCACAAGACAACATTCAGAACACATCATGGCTTATGGGAAATTGGAAATTCAAAGTAATGCCTTTTGGTCTCACTAATGCACTAGCAGCTTTCCAGAGCTTGATGAATACAATTTTTTCTCAATTAATCAGGAATTGTATATTGGTATTCATTGATGATATTCTGGTGTATAGTACTAATATGACTGACCATGTCCAGCAGTTACACCAAGTATTTCAGATCCTCAAAGACAACCAACTGTGCTTGAAGAAAATCTAAGTGCCCTTTTGCTCAATCTCAATTGGAATACTTAGGACACATCATCCGTGCCCAAGGGGTGGCTACTGATCCTAAGAAAATTCAAGATTTCAATCATACTATAGGAAATTTATTAAACATTATGGCATCATCAGCAAATGTCTTACTGATTTGCTTAAAAAGCATACCCCATATGTTTGGACTTCAGTTCATCAAAAGGCTTTTGACACATTGAAAGCAGCACTGAGTTCAGCTCCAATTTTGGCTATGCCAGATTTTCAACAACCATTTGTCATAGAGACTGATGCTATTGACATTGGAATTGGGGCTGTTTTGATGCAAAATAAACACCCTCTGGTTATCTCAGTAAAGTATTGGGCATCAAAACAAAGCAGCTAGCTACTTATGAAAAGGAATGCTTGGCTATTCTCATGGCTATAGAAAAATGGAGACCTTATTTACAACAAAACTCCTTCACTATCTATACGGATCATAAGAGTTTAGTCCATTTGGGGGAGCAAAGGTTGACAACTGGAATTCAACATAAGGCTTTTGTCAAATTACTGGGTTTACAGTATAAAATTGTGTATAAGAAGGGCCTTACCAATTCGGTAGCTGATGCATTATCCAGAACAACTTATCCTGGTGTTGAAATAATGGCTATATCAACCTGTCAACCCAAATGGTTGGAAGTAGTTGTTGAGGGATATGCTCATGATGATCATTGTAAGAAGCTTCTAACCGAATTAGCTCTGACTGGCACAAATTCTCAAGGATTTTCATTAAAAGATGGGGTTCTCCGGTTCAAAGGAAGAGTATGGTTGGGCTCCAATGTTGAGGCTCATAAGGCCATTTGTCGACGGTTGGGATATTGACCCAAATCAACTAAGGTTCTTCAAGAGGGAGATAGGAGACACGCCAAACAATACGAACAACAGCGAACAGGGAGACGGGGGTTTTTATCCTGGTTCAGGCCTCTCAGGAGAGATAATAGCCTTACGTCCAGCCTTTCTTATATATCGAAGATGATTACAAGAGGTGGCTCGACGAGAGGAACAAGTCTCGGCGAGATTGCGGTGTATACGAAGTGCTAAGATGCTTAAGTTCTTTGCCAGGAGATCTGGTGCATAAAACTCGTGCCCTCTACAGGCCGTAGGGGTTGGTTTATATAGTGCGGAGCAAACCGACCTACCGAGGGAATATCGGGTCGGGCTAACTACGAGATCATAATGAACTCGACATGCCAAATATACCCCGAGGCAGATAAGGCATACTCCTAGTCTTGGGGATCACGACTCCTATTCCAATCCGGGAAACCAACGTCCGGGTCTTCACGTAGCCGTGCAGGACTCCTGTTCGAGACGGACTCAAACACGATTCCTTGGCCGTTACGCATCATGCCAGCCAGGAGGCTGTTCGGCAAGGTGCATATGGGCCAGATAGAACCTTCCAGGGAGCTGGGCCCTGGTAGGCTGTTCGATTGGGCTGTCAAGGAGTGGGCCATGGCAATGGGCCGTAATTTTATCCCCGACAGCTAGCCCCCGAGACTCAAGTGGAAGTACTCACTAGAGTGGGGCCTTCCTCTTGAGACTCAAAGTCAAGAAGAGGAAAACTTTGCTGTTGCAAAGACGCGTAACAAACGACCGAGCAGGCTAT
>SPJY01015775.1:1459747-1478908 GCA_005191435.1 Raddia distichophylla
CGGCGGCGGCTGCGCGGGGTCGCGGCGGCGGGGGCGGCAGCGACGGCGCGCGGCACGCGGGCGAAGGCGGCGGCGGCGGCAGTGTCAAGCACACGGGGTGGAAACTGTGGAGGCCCGAAATGCCTAAGTCCCCAAAAACATCAGCGCTAATAAAGAACTGTCTCGACGGCCAAAAACCGTTGAGACAGACCTGTCTCTGTACGCATAGGCCACGTGGCACGAAATGGGTGGATGAAACAAATCTCAACGGCTCCAGGCCATCGAGATAGGGTCACATGACCGTTTGCCTGCCTTGCGTCGTTCTTATCTCGACGGCCCTTAGCCGTCGAGAAAGAGCCGCCAACCATTTAAGGGTCGCCACGTGGCGCACTCGCGTTCGTTGTGCGCGTGATGAGCCTGTCTCGACGGCCTCTAGCCGTCGATATAGAGGCACGCGCCTTCTGTGCAGTGTGTCGTGTCTATCTCAACTGCTCAAAGCCGTCGAGATAGATACTACTAGCCGTCAGCATGTGTCCTCTGCAGCATTACATGTCTCGACGGCCACGTCATTTTGGCCGTCGGGAGTAAGCTATCACTACGGCCTGCGTTGAGTATCGTTGAGATAGACTGTTTTTCTCGACCGTTTTCGCTAGGGCCGTCGAGAATAGTTTATTATCGACGGCTAGCAAGACTTACCCCCTCCAATGGTCAACTGTGCTTATTTATTTTTGAAAAAAACATAGAAGTTTTTTAAAAAATTCCTAGCTGCATAGTCTTCCTAACCACATGAATATACACTTCCAAACAAATGTATACAATTAAATTATATCCGGAATAACAGGTATATGTGTAGGGGACCATATCGGCTAATGATTTATCGAAGGTTGTATAGAGTTGTATGAAATACATCTAACATGTGAACAATTATTTTAGATAAATCACCATTGGATCCAAAAACCTTAATATAAATATCATTGCACTATAATGTTAGTAATTACAATATTTTTTAAATTTGCTACAAAATTTAATAATATTAAAAATTCACACATATACATATATGTTGTGCAACACATAACATGCAAACATGAAATATGTCCATATTTTACAAAAACCGTTATTTAATTTTTATGTTTTTTTATGGACAACCATATTATTTTTTCAACATTATTTAAATATTTTTGGAAAATTTAAAAAGAAAGTAAACTTGTCTGCAAATAATTAAACAAAAGTTCAAATCTTGATAACATCAAATGGCCCAGCCCAGTAAGCCTGGGGTCGTCGTCTCTACGAGTCCCTCTCTCTCGACGGCCTGTATTCGGCCGTCGATACAATACCATGTATCGATGTTTCCATGGGCTGGCCCATAATTATTCTCGACGGCTTATGTGTAGCCGTCGAGATAAAGGTTTTCCCGCCAACACGAAAGCGAGGGAATGGTGTGAGCGGGAGCCCGGGGGACCTTGTCTCGACGGCTGTATTGTGGCCGTCGAGAAAAAGTGTTTCTCATGACAGCTCTTATGTGGCCGTCGACATTAGCGGACTAATTTCGACAGCTAATGTATGGACATCGAGATTAAAAAAAGCCGTCGAGATTTGTCGCGATTCTTGTAGTGGAGCCTAGTCAAATAAAATAATATAATGCCAATTCAAGATTTATATGTATCTTAATTATAGCACTACAAGATAATTAGGCAACACTACCTTAATGGCTATTGGACCATGTTAGTGTTGGTGTCTGATATGTGTATAAATAAGGTTACAATTGTACTCTGAGTTGTAATAGGCATGAGAGTATAGTGTTAGGGCTGGACTCGTATATATATTCATGAGCCCTATATAAAATAGGCACCCCTGGTGCAACCTGTCATGATTGTTATCTTTGGAGAAGAGTTGAGGTTTTCAGAAGAGTTGGAGGGTGATTATATGCACTCAATATGGGACAATATGGGCCTGGACCACTATGGCCTAGATATAGATATATCCTTAACACTCCCTTTCAAAAATGTGGAAGAGGAGAGTTCAAAGCATTGAGTTTGAGTAGATGAAGACGATGTTGCTCTCGAGTTTGTGCTTTAGTGAAGAAGTCCGCCACTTGCAGTGGTCTTCTGATGACAATAAGACCAAGTGAATAAAGTGTCAACACCAATATGCTTTGTAAGCTCATGTTTCATAGGATTATTAACAATTTGTATAGCTCCAGTATTATCACACAGAACAGGTGTGGGGTTATCACATGGTACACCAAAATTAGCTAACAACCACTGAAGCCATACAATCTCGGAGGTGGTAGTGGCTAGTGCTCGAAGATTTGCCTCAATACTGGATCAAGATACAACTGTTTGCTTAGACTTCCAAGTCAGAGGAGAAGTGCCAAGAAGAACACAGTAGCCAGTTACAAAAACGATGATCAGTCGGATCACTCGCCCAAGTGGAATCCGAGTAAGCATAAAGCTGAAGAGGACTAGATCGAGCATACAACAAACACTAAGATGATGTCCCCTTCAAATAGCGTAAAACACGAAGAAAATGACCAAAATGAACTGAGGTAGGAGCACTCACAAATTGACTCAAGATATGAACTGCATGAGCAATATCAAGTCTAGTAACAGTGAGATACATAAAACTGCCAACAAGATGTCGATATCGAGAAGGATCCTCAAGAAGTATTCCATCATCAGGACGGAGCTGCAAGTGAAGATCCATTGGTGTTGCAACCGTGCATTATCAGAAATGCCAAACCGGTCAATGAGATCTTTTATGTATTTGCATTGAGAAAGATAGTACCCCTTCGCTATATTGCAAACCTCAATACCCAAAAAATAGCTAATAGGACCAAATCTGACATCTTGAATTGCTCATCAAGTTGATTCTTCACATGGGCAATATGCTTTATATCATCCCTCGTGATCAGCATGTCATCAACATAGAGAATAAGCAGAGTTCGACCACGCAGGTCATGATCACTCTGAGAAAAACCAGCTGACTTCATCACAGAAACAAACCGCTCAAACCAAGCACGGGGAGCTTGTTTGAGACCTTATAAAGCACGTCGAAGTTGACAGACATGACCTGGAGGAGCATGAGCACCTGGTGGTGGATACATATAAACTTTCTAATGTAGCTCACCACGAAGGAAAGCTTTATGGACATCCATCTGATATATAGACTAAGAGAAAACAACATACACTGTAATTAGAGTATGCACTGTAGTCATGTGGGCAACATGAGCATGTGTCTCATCATAATCACATCCTGCAGTCTGTTGAAAACCTCGAGCCACAAGGCGAGCTTTAAACCTTTCAATTGAACCATCAGACTTGGTTTTAATTCTGTACACCCACTTACATGTTATAGTCTTGGCATGAGCTAGGAGTGGAACAAGATCCCAAGTGCCCGTACGATCAAGTGCAACAAGCTCTAAAGACATAGCAGATTCCCACTAAGGAATTCCTAAGGCTTCATTAAAATTAGTTGGCTCAGAAATAACAGCAGCACTCACACTAGAAAAACCCAACCTATTTGGATCCTCAATGGTAGAACGATCACGAAGATTATATTGATGCTCCAAAGGCAACTCATTAGAATGATCAGAATCACCAGAAGCTGGAGCATCAGGACTGGCAGAGGGAACATGAATGGACATTGGATTAGAAGGATGAAGGAAAGGATGAGTATAGACATCATGAAAGGTGGATGCCCCGGAATGGAAATCAGAGCTAAAGTGGTGGTGGTGGGAACAAGTGTGCTCGGTAGGGAGTTAGGAGCAGCAGTATCTGTGGTTGGAATTGCGTCAGGAGCAGGAGTATCAGTACGAAAAGGTCGAAAACAAAAAAGAGAGGTGGAATCTATGGAAGACGAAGAGGATGATGAATGAGTGGAAGGACTATAAAAGAAAGGGCGACTTCCATCAAAAATCACATCATGAGAAATTCGCATGCGACGAACAGAAGAATCATAACAGTGATAACCTTTATGCTCAAAACTATAGCCCAGGAAAACACATTCCACAGATTGAGCGGTCAATTTAGTCTTCTTACGAGGGGCAAGCAAAACATAACAAGTGCATCCAAAAACTCAAATAGGATCATAGCTAGGAGGAGTACCAAAAAGAACTTCCTGGGGACATTTTCCATCTAGTTTTGAGGAAGGTTACCGGTTAATTAGATAAGTTGCTGCGGAGACTGCTTCTCCCCAAAAATGAGAAGGAACAAATGAAGAAATAAGAAGTGTGCGAGCAGTCTCTATAAGATGACGATGTGTTCGCTCAGCAACACCGTTCTGAGCATGAACACCAGGACAAGATGGCTGAGGAAGGGTACCCTCAGAAATGAGAAACTGACAAAAAGCAGATGACAAATATTCACCACGAGAATTAGAACGAAAGACTTTAATTTTAGTAGAGAATTGGGTATGCCCCATGCGAACAAAAGACTGATAGATTGAACATAACTGAGAACGACGTTTCATAAGATATATCCAAGTATATCGAGAGTGATCATTAATGAAAATAACATAATAGCTATGACTACCCTTTGTAACAAGAGGTGCAGGTCCCCATACATCCGAATGAACTAGATCAAAGGGTTTGACAGAGAAAAAAGTACTGGTGGAATATGGGAGTTGCAGCTGTTTACCAAGCTTGCAAGCCTTACAATGACAGGTAGACTCAATAGAAATAGGATCTAAACAACCAGCCTAAACTAGAGTTGACAGACGAGACCCACATAGATGACCAAGCCAATGATGCCACATGGTGAAAGAAGAAGTGTATGACGATGTGCTGGAAGCCACACGAGGAAAGGATGCAATACCTCACTCTGCTCGCCAAGCGCCTTGGGGCTGGAGGCACGCCCTATCGCCAAGTCCTCGCCCCTCGAAGCAAAGTCCACCCAGAAGTGGCCGGCTCCTATGCCACCCCGCGCGTCAAGCATCTAGGGGCTGGAGGCACGCCCTAGTGCTAAGTCCTCGTCCCTCGAAGCAAAGTCCGCCCCGAAGTAGCCAGCTCCTACGCCGCTCCGCGTGCCAAGTGCCCAAGGGCTGGAGGCACGCCCTAGCGCTATGTCCTCGCCCCTAGAAGCAAAGTCCACCCCGAAGAGGCCGGCTCCTATGCCGCTCCGTGCGCCAAGCGCCTAGGGACTCGAGGCATGCCCTAGCGCTAAGTCCTCACCCCTCGAAGCAAAGTCCGCCCCGAAGCAGCCGGTTCCTGCGCCACTCCGTACTGTAAGCGCTTGAAGGCACACTCTAGCACAAAGTCCCTGCTCCACGAAGCAGGATCTACCCCGAGCAATTTATAATAGACTGAACAATGAAACACAGAGGATACGAGGAGCGAGGCACCAACATCCATGATTGTAGATAATTTACATTTTGGGGCACTTTATAAAAGATGGGGCAAAAAGTGCAAAAGCTAATGGCCCGACCCGCTCGTCTGCCCCGCTCCACTGCTTGGCTATGCTGCCCTCGTACGGAGCTTCGCGCCAGTTCCTCACCATGCGCCCTCCAAAAGTCATTGAAGAAGCGGGCGGCGGATCAGCGTGCAGCTGGAGAGGCAGGTGGGAGACTTGGTGCTTCTCCGAAGGAAGGGGATGAGGTCCCAAGCCATGCAATGTGGGAACAGCCCCCCGCCTCCAGGACACGGAAGATGGCCGTGGCGCTCACCTGGCGGCGTGACTGGCGAAGGAAAATCCTGCCTTCACGACGCTCTTGGCGACAGCCTTAAGGAATCCCGCGGCCTCAAGGCCCAAAGTGGGAGGCATTTCCAAGACCTCTATCCCGAAGCGGGGCAATTCCCACAGGAAGGCGTCCCGTGCCTCGCTCACGGCGCGGTTCAGCCCCTCCATCTCCTGGAGATCCCGAATCTGCTCGTTCCGGGCACGAGCGTCAGCCTTTCGAAGGTCCTCATGGGCCGCAGCAAGGTACTCCCTCACCATGACGTTGGCTCGCTCCTTCACTTCGAGGAGGGTCTTTAGCTCCTTGACTCGGTCCTGAGATTTCTTCATCTTTTGCTCGAACTGGCTCATGTCCGCGGCCTCCTTCTTCAGCTCCGTGACCTTGCCCAAGTATTTTTCGGCGAGGCCACAAGCAATACCGAGCTTCCGGTCCAGCTCCGCCTTCTCACGGAAGAATCACTCCTCCTCCGCATGATCTTTCGTCTCTGTGTGGAAATGGTAGAGCTCTTCCTCCATCCGATCCATCTCGGCGTGCCTTCTTCACGCGCGAGCATAAGCGCCAGAGGCAAGGAGACAAGTCTGCTTTGGTGACATAAACGGTTAGTCAAAAATCCGAAGGGATTAAAGACACCAGAACGAAATCCATAGCGGCGCTTACCCTCGTAAGGCTCTCCACAGTGGCCTATTGGAGGCCCGAGTTGTTCATATCCTCCGTAACGGCTAGGAGGTTAGGCTCCGAAAACACCCCGCTTAGGGCGTGGAGCGCGGGGCGAGCATTGGGACGGATGACCAAGTCCCCTACCATTAAGCCCATAGGCCGCACTGGGGCGCTAACATCCAACCCGGTTCTCCTCTGCCTCACCTGCCCGGACGAAGGAGCCACTCCGGAACACGAGGGAGCGTCCAACATAGCTATCTCCACTATGGTGCCCCGGGGGCTGTCCCCCACGGACCCACCGCTTGTCCTCACCTCGGGGGCAGTAGGCAGGGGAGCGGCGGGTTCTTCTACCGGGGTAGGAGGAGGAACGGCAAGTTCCACCACTGCCGCCTCGCTTGCCGCACCTCCTTCAGTCGCAGAGGGCCCCTTTTCTACCGGAGGCACCACCTCGGCCTCAGCAGTTAGGGGGGACGCTAGCGATAGCTCTGGGGCTGCTGGTGGCCCCGTGGGCTCGGCTTCATCTTCCCCCGAGCTCACATCCACAGGGGAGTTCACCTTAAGGAAGGACAAACATGGTAAGGAGAAGGGAAGGGGTTGGGGTTCGCAAATAGGAGCGCAAACCGAAGCGTCAACCTCCTCCACGATAATTATCTCCTCCGAGGGGCCCGGAGCTAAGGGCCCCTCCTCCGGCAAAGAACTTAGAGTATAGCCCCGCTGGAAACCTGGAGGGGAGGGACGACTCTTGGGGGCTTTAGGGACCGGCGGGGTATCGTGAAGAATAGTAGGTTGGCTTTCCCCGCTGGCATCAACGCTGCCCTTGGCGGCTCCATCGCTGGCACCCTCTTCGTCGTCTGCTTCGCTGGTGCTACTTCTGATGCTACTGTCGCCGTTGGCACTGGTTGAAGGGGCCACCGCATGAATGGGGGATGCAGCAGTAACATGAGCTCGCTTGGACTTTGGTACGGCAGAAGGCCCGGCCGCCCTCTTCGCGCCGCCGAGGGTGCGATCGACCTAGTCCGCGATGCGCATGCAGCGGGGCCCTTTCACTTCTTGGACCCTCCGCTCATGCTCTTCGCGTTGTAGTTGCCAAGGAGGCGGCGGATGACCTGCTCCGCACCCTAGGGCCTCCAGGCCATCTTCGCGATGGATGGCCAACTCCGGTGTCCCATCTGCCCCGCAGCATACTGGATAAGCACCCCCCAGTGGCGGGCCAAGGGGGATACTCTGAGCAAGCAGAACTCCTTCGCTAGGTCTCGGAAGCTCAGCTTTGCTCGCACCCGGTGCATGAGCAAAATCTGCGCCTCGTCCGAGCCATTGAGGGTGACCTCTGGCTGGTCTATGGCGTAGACTGGCCCCATGGTGCTGCGAACTGCAGCTTTGTCTTCGGGGAGGCGCTGGTAGTACCAGCGCCTAGTCCATCCATCGTCGATCTTACTGTTGGTGGCAAGCGCCGAGAGAACTTGCGGCCGCTCCGCTTCGCCTCGAAGTTGAGGGAGTCGTAGCGAGAGACTTCGTCCTCTCCGACGTGCTTCTTCTGCCAGAACGTCTGGTTGAGTGCGGCGAAACCCTAGGGCGAAGCTGTGACTCCTTAATTCGCATGGCTCACTCGAGGATCCTGATGCGGGTGATAGCGTTGGGAGTCAACTGGGAGAGCTCCGCGCGGCACAGGCCGAGGATCTCCCCCAGAATCGGAGCGCAGAGAAAGTGGAGGCCCGCAGATAGGAAGGCCTCAAAAACAATCACCTCGTCAGCCTCTGGCTCCGGGATTTCCTCTTCTTCGGCAGCGTGCATGGAGCCCCGCTCGATGCAGTACTCCTCCACCAAGTCGTCTAGCTCCTCATCACCAAGGGTTCTCTCCCCGAGGTATCTTATGAGGGCGGCGATGGAAGCTTCATCTAGCAAGTACATGGGGACAGCGCGACCGCGAGCCATGTCTCCGGAAGAAGCCATGGCGGATGAAGAGGAAGGATGAGCTATTAAGTCGCAAGATGAGGAAGCAGGAGCGGAAGGAAGCGAAAGCGTAGGATAAGGCGTAAAAAAACCAGAAAGGGGGGAGGGCCCCCTCTTATAGGAAATCCCATCCCCTCCTAGCCGTTGGATCGGACACGTGGCGGCAGGTGCGAACCGTCGCCTCAATTCGGCTTTAGGCCTTAGACCTGTTAATTCTAGGGGAGGCAACCGTCGCGTCAGTAGGACACATGTCCGCCCCTGATTGTCGGAGGCGTCAGAAACGCAATGATGGGTGCCAGAATCGCCTTAGAGAATGGGATGGCTGGCAGCGTGCATGCCGACCAGCGTACAAAAAGACATCTGTGCTAGAAGGCGCCCATTGGAGGCAGAACGTTGCGACATTTCAGATTACCCAAGTGCGGGACGGTGATTGCTGCGGTACGTCGCTAACATAATATTTTGCTCCATGTGACAGAAATGCGCATGAGTGATGATGGGTGGACGATCGCCCACTCCCCCATTTCGAAGGGAAAAGGTGCCCCCCGGAAAGTTGGTTTGCCTGGCCAAAGGCATGGCGGAGTAGGCCTGTGACCACAAGGGGCCACTGTTGTAGTAGGGAGCACCTACCCCCCTACGAACCTGCGAGAGGAGTGAATCAATATGCGAAGGTGAAGGAAGCACATGACCAAAGGGAGCTTCGCCTCCCCCAGGCGAAGCAACAGTGAACCGGGGGGAGTGTACCCCAAGAAGGGAGCTTGGCTTCCCCCGGGCGAATCAATAGCGGATCAGGGGAGGAGAATCCCCTGAGAGCTTCATGGGCCTTCTTGGAGGCGGAGCGGAGCACTTCAAGGAGTGTAATACCTAAGGCCAGGAGAGCCTAAGTATTGAATCACGAAGCGAAGGCAGTAGCGGGGGAGGCGAGGAGATCGAGGGACAACAAGTACATTCAGTTACTGTGGCTAGGAATCATATCATGTGTTAGGGAGATACGACAGCTGGCTGTAACAACCGGCTTCAGATGGTAGAAGGGTCAGGGTTTGTTGTAACGGCCCAGTCCCTTTGTAATCTTAGTTTTACCCCTGTTTTAGGCAAAAAAGGTGATGGCAGTTGAGTCTAGCCCGGAGGTGCGAAGGTGTTTTTCTTTCGGTACCCCCGGGATTAGAGGTAGGTTAGGGTCAAGGAGGTCTTTTCCTAGACTTCCCCCTTTACCCCCACATGATTCCCTCGGAGAAGGACTGTAATGGCGCAATGTAATTTGGCTCCCTATTATAAATAAGGGGTTCTCCCAATAATAAAGGTCTGGCTGAATTTTCTCACAGGATAGCTACTTTGAGACTGCTCAGCTCCCCTGAGCTGCTTCGCGAAGCATGGTACAATGCTTCACGGGGTAACCTTCATAAATCTGTTGTCTGGCTCGGGCCACCGACACCAAACATCAACCTCATTACAATTAACATTGTCGCAATATGATTCACAAACTTATTGCAGTGATCAAAAGGGGAAAAGCGGAACAAACCTCCGCACTCATAGCATGTACCAATGAATAGTCCATGTTTAGACACGACTACTTTATTATATGCAAACACCACTTTGTAGTCATCTCTACAGAGAAGGGACCACCTAATGAGGTTCTTGTTAATAGAAGGGACATGTTGCATGTTCTTCAGTTGCACGATCTTTTCCGAAGTAAACTTTAGATCTACCATTCTAGCACCATGAACAGAAGCATTGAATCCGTTCCCCATCAATACGGTGTTAACCTCTTGCGACCTGATAAGAAGAGAACAATGATATATCAGCACAAACATGAACATTAACACCAGTATCAATCCACCAACTGGTAGGCTGACCAATAGAAAGAGCGGTAGGTAAATTACCATACCCGTTGACTCCTTGCTCATTATTACCAATGGTCATGATGACAAACTTTCAGTTCTCCCCCTAATTACCCTTTTTATCTTTGTGTTTAGGACATTGTTTATTATACTGCCCAACCTCCTCGCAAATCCAATAAGGCATTTCATTCTTGTTCGGCTTCTTATTCTTGAAATTAGTGGTTTGTTTGGATTTATTTTTTCCTTTGATCTTACCCCTTTTGCTCCTATGGTTCCTTGTACATATGGGGGCAAAGTGAGCAAGAGCGCCTTGTTGTATATGTGTCACTTAGGTCTTGATGCTTGTTGTAACTCAAGTTCAATCAGAATCTCAATATTTTCTAAGTTCTTGCTGTGTTCTAAGTTAAGCTTCCTCATTAGGTCATCTACCCGAGGCTGCCAGATCTTGGCCTTGGGAGCCCCAACAACAGTTGGCGCCGCCTGTGGGAAAGGTAGACTAGAGTTTTGTTATTTTCAGCATAAAGTTGAGTTGAGTTTTACAATAGCAAAATTTTTATTTTTATATAGCCTATATGTTGTAATAATCTATGACGATTTTTCAAAACTTTTAGTGTTCATATCAAAGATTTAAAACTATTTTTAAATTATTTTTCAGCCTTTTTAAAACCCTTTTCATGGTCTCTCAAGTTTTGCTACAGTAAAACTTAATTTTACTTAACTCTTAAAAAAAAGGCTCTAGAAGTCTAGCTACGCCGCCGAAGAAGAAGACGGCTAGCTCGGTCGGCGGCGGTGGAAGTGCCGATCCTACCACCACCTCCACCAGCTGGACCTTGAAATGATCCAAGTTTCACAGAGTTGCAAGAGGTATGGAAATTGAGTGGACAACTGCGGTTGCGAACACCACCACCTCAATCGTCTCCGCTCATCTACCGCCATGACTTTACAAACTTTAGGGGGTCTTCTTCAGGAGCCCCATGGAGTTACAAACTTTACACGTCCAAACCCCATCCCCACCTGACAGACATGCCCTCTTTCTGGCAGAATTTTTTTTTTTTGAACTACTCTTTCTGGGAGAGTTGGAGGCCATGCGCGCCAAGCTAACGGAATATAGGCGAGGCGCGGCCCACCAAACTCTAGCCACCGACCCACCACAGATCCCTGTTAACACCCAAATTCGGCAGTATGGCTAATAATGGATTGTGACATCAACAATTAAGAGTATGACTAACTGAATGGGAAATCGATATAATTATTCATGCATTGCAAGGTGAATGAGCGGCTTGATTGAAGTCATGGGTGTGATACAGTCGGTTAATTAAGGCGGTTCAGGAAATATAGATCCATTATTTTTATATATTAAGTTGGATATGATTGGTTAGAGCATCTCCAAGTGAGTTGCCAAATAGGGTGCTCTCTATATTTTAGGATTCTTCGAAAAATTTGCAACTCCATAGTTGGTATCTCAAAAAAATATTGCAACCCCGCTGGAGTAGCTATACGTAGCAATGTGTCTTACAGCAAAATCCATTTTTACATGACTAAAGTTTCAGCCGCATCCCAACACAAATATTGTAGTGGAAACCCTCGCATCGCCATTGCTCCCGGGGTGTCGCCTCATCCATCGCCCACTATCTTCTTCCACGGCCGCTTCTGTTCAGCATCTCTTTGCCTTTCAATCGCTGACTACCGAGTCCCATCACTCAATCCCTGAAGCATCCGCCAATTTTAAATAGTTCGAGGTCAACCCAGGTTTGTGACGTAAGTCTCATTCTTGGTTGCGCTTTGATTTAGATAGCAACCGGTATATTTTCTCTGAAATCATGGCTCAGATGTGATTAGTATTGGACACATGTGAGTGAGATTTGATGTGTTAACTAAGTTACAAACTAATGGCAATTAATTTGTACCTTGTATGTTCTCGAACTGTCATACCTACACCAAATGTTTCTGAAATATTTTATTAACGGCAAGAGAATCCCCACCAACCCTTCTATATCTTCCTCTAAAACAGTAGAAGGGTTATTGGGGATGCTCTAAGCATATATGGTTGAACTGAGGGCAAATCTAAACCAAGTTAAGATGGCAGAACAATGTAGTGGTAACACTTGCGATTGCTAGTTGGACTACCATGTTCGAGCATAGCCAAAATTAGTGCCATATCAAAAAGTTAGTCCTGATTTAGTGCCATTAATTATTAGCTTGTGGCATGAACAATGGGTATTGAGTCCACATGTCAACTTTTATTAAGTACGTACAGGATGTTACAATAATGATATATCTATTTGAAAGGTTCACCTTTACAAAATTAATATTAAAAGTTTTTTCTACAAGAAAAACATTTGTACAATCATATTTTCTTGTAGAAGTATGGAGTACCCAACAAATGGCTTCTATAGCAATTTAATGACTTGAGTGTGGATGACGACATTGCAAGTCATAATCAATTTGACCAAGGAAATGAAACATTCGACATGTTCTCTCATGTGTCTATCATGAACTCCAATTCAAAGGTACGGGGAGATAGAAGATTTTTCCGAGGAAGAAAACATGTTGGTATCTGCATGGCTAAATGTTACTCCCTCCATCATGAAATAGTTATCGTTTTAGACATGTCCTAAGTCAATGTTTTACAATTTTATCTATGAAATACATCTAAACCATTTAGATTTGAAGCATAAAATTCATATAGATGAATTCGTTTCGAATAGAACTTTCATAAAAGTATAATTTTAATGCATGTTAAAATTAAATTACAATAGTTTTTAGTGGTCAAAGTTGCATTTTGGAGACCGTGTCAATGTCCAAAACGACAACTATTTCATAACGGAGGGAGTAGTAAACATGATGTTCAGGGAAATCAGCAAAAAGGTGACACCTTTTGGATCATGGATGAGAAGTATTTCCATGAAAAATAGCAATTTCAGTCAGATCGTAATTGATCATTTTATAAGCAATGTGCAAAAGGAAGTGAATCAATTCCAAGTTTTTCTTGACAGTCTGGAAAGAAAGGAAGGAAGTGGCAAAACGATTAACGATAAGGTACTAATTGTTTTTTGTATCTACATTTTGATTAAATATTTCTTATTACTAAGAGATTTTATTGTAGATTGCAGATGCCAAAGTAATGTTCCATCAACCAAAGTGGACAGATAGTAGACCATCAAAAAAGCAGAAAGTTGTATCAACATCTGTCCCAAGCTTATTAAACCCTGATAACACTGTGTGGTGGATACAGAAATCATGTAAAATCAAATTGGAGAGACTAACCGGTAGAAAAGCTGAGAAGGAATGCATCTGGCGAGGAAGAAAGCAGAGCAATGAAGCCACATACCCTTTCATTGATGAGGTGAAGAAATTTAGAGAAGTAAGAGATATCATCACATTAAAGAATATTTGCCTAATGGAAATGTTCTGCAAGCTTTAAGTAAACTATATAAGAGTGGCAACAAGAATAATTAAGTGAAAATACTAAGGTGGTAAGGCATGGTCATAGTGAGTTTAATATCACTATCAACCTAAAGCTATTACCATTTTATGTTTAACACAGAATGCAATTTATAAATCTAACAAAACATTGTAAACAAAGGATTTGCAACATGCGTCAACATGAACATGCCTTGATCAACCTTGCCCAAGGATCGATGGCAACGTCCGTCGAAGCGTTGACAACGAACGAATCTAACATAGAAAATAAAAATAATCATAACGTGGGAAAAGAAAATACATAAATATGAATGCATTTGCTTAACTAAATATACAAAAATTAAAAAATATAAATTTTATACGTTTATTTTCATAATAATTAAGTGCACCAAAAGCTCAGGAGTAATTTAGAAGCATTTTCCTAAAGCTAAACAATAACAAAAAATCAAATTAGTTTTAGAAAATCTACAAATTTGTAGAGAGGTAGATCTCGATTTTATAAACATTATGGAATTTATTTCACAATTTTGGAATTTAATAATAAAAAATATTAAATAAATATTTTTTTACTATTTTATAAATAAGCAAAAACTAATTGTGCTAGAATACACAGATTGACCTACGTTGTGAAGCCGGCTAGGGCGGCTAGGTTGGACTAGGCGCAGGCTGTGCGGGTGCGCATGTGGCACTACCAAGTGGTCCAATGGGGTGGGGGAAGGGATATGCAAGCCGACTGGTGCCAAGACGCAATGGAGAGGGGGAAAGGATGCACGACCCACTGGCGCAATGTTCCAGCCATGAGAAGCAGAGATGCACGCGGTCCGGTTGACGAGAAAGGCGGTTTGACAGGTGGGCCCCACATGGCAGTGAGACGGATGAGGGAGGCGGTGGATTGGGCTCCAGGTAGAATAAGGTTTTTAGGAAGCGCAGCTACGCGACTGCTCGCCCTCACCGCGCACTTCTCCGACTTGATCCGCGATGATGACTTCACCGGAGCGTGTCGCCGATGAAAACACCACCAAACCAAACATCGTTGACAACACCGGCAGCAGCAACGTCATCTCCAACGTGAACACCAGTGCCACTTGTGTCCAGTTCAGCAGCCAGGATAAACCGTATATGTTCCTCATCGCTGTGCTTGTGTGTCTATCAGAGGGATATATGTGCGCTCCTAGTGCATGTGTATCTATGATATGGTCCTGTTTAAACTTTGTTTATCAGATATGTTTCATGTTTTATCTTGGGATTAATATATATTTGAAAGTGTTAATTTTTCCATCAATCCAAAACCATATAGTAGGCACTATGGTCTATCTATGGTTAGTTTTGCCAGTGCACTGAAACTGGAGAAATTCACCGGTGCGCACTTCAAGAGATGGCAGGTGAAAGTCACCCTGTGGCGGACAGCTATGAACGTCTACTATATTGCGGTTGGCAGACCTATGAGGAAAACCCTAACCTCTGACGAGAAAAGGGCTTTTAAGGAGACCACCACAATATTTGTAGGGGTTATTCTTAGCATTCTTGCCGATCATGCTTCTAATGTGTATATGCACATAAAAGACACGAAAGAGTTGTGCGATGCACTAAATGCTAAATTCAGTTCAACCGACGCTGGAGCTGAACTGTATGTCATGGAGCAGTACCAAGACTACAAGATGGTTGTTAACCAATCTTTGGTTGACCAGGCTCATGAAATACTGTGCATCGTGAAGGACCTCAAACTTCACAAGTGTGCATTCCCTAATTGGTTTGTGGTTGGGAGCATCATTGCCAAATTACCTCCTTCGTGCAGAAATTTTGTCACATCTCTGAAACATTAGAGGCAGCAGATCAGTGTTGAGAATCTAATCGCTTCTCTTGATGTTGAGGAGAAAGCTCGGGTTAAGGATGCACCTGAGAAAGGAAGCGAGGGAACTTCCTTTTCCAGGCTTCACAGTTGGGGACAAAACAATGTTTCACTCAGCCTGTCCCTACTTTGCCTCCGACTATCTGTTGCACCCTCCTTAATCTCGTAGCAACAATAGTCATCGGCTTTTCGTAGGCGCAAAGTATCTTTTAATATTAAGCTTTCTTTTTACTGCGGCCCTTGGGCAGTAATACATAATCTCCCACCACAGCAATGATTGTGGTCTAGAGGCCCTGTTCGAAGCATTTTCTAGAGGCCTTCGGTTCACGTGGCACTCCGAGAACAACTCTGTGCGAGTGAAGGGAAACGGGTAGGCTATGCAAGCAACAATTTCAAAATTTCTATCACGATTCACCCAAGATCACATGCAAGTAGGCGATCATAGATCGTTACCCTCAACGCGCAGGTGCAGCAGAAGCAGACTCGCACGCGTAGAGGAAGTAGACGTACACATCCCAATCACCACTGTGTAGTGTAGACTGGTCGAAGAGGTTGCCGATTGCTCGCCGAGTGGTTGCCGGTACGCACCGAGTGCTTGCCGGTAGATTGCCGAGTGGTCGCCGACTTGTCGGTATGGTCGCCGAGCTATCCGTGTGATCACTGAGCAAATCGTCGAGGTTGCTGAAGATCCAACCGAGTTAGCATGTCTGCGTACAGCAGCGTAGTCATGACATTTATTCAAGAAACCGATAAAAAATGTTATCATAAGTACATCAACAAAGACGTGGTACAACCATCACTACGATTGATATGGGGGCATATCCCTTTCAACGAGGTCTAGCCTCGGAGTGCTCTGTGGGACATGTGAAGCTTTTGAAGGAACCCCACATAGAGCCTCTACTAGGAGTGGTTTCCGGGACAAATGGCGCTCCTAGAGGGACCTGCTTGGGGCTTCGGCCCAAAGTAGTATCCGAGACAGATGGTGCTCCCAGAGTGACCTCCATGGGGTTTCGACATGGATTAGTGTCCGAGACATGTGGGGCTCCCGACCGAAAGGACCTGGCAGAAGGCTTTGTCCTAGAGTGATCACTGAAACAAGCAGGCACCTAGAGCGATCTTGATATATTTGGATTACTGTCGCTAGGGGGCAATGGGCCTCTCCTACAATGCTAGTGGGCCTAAGCTAAAGCGTGGTCACAGCGGCTAGGAGCCTTGCGCCTGGCCTAGTTAGTGTCCCATGGTGGGTCACATGTGGATTGGTGTCCGGGACACATGGTGCTCCTGACCGGAAGGACCCGGTGCAAGGCTTCAGCCAAAAGTGATTTCCCTGGTTATCGTCCCATGGTGGGTCATAGGTGGATTGGTGTCCGGGACACGTGGGGCTCCTGGCCGGAAGGACCCGGCGCAAGGCTTTGGCCAAAAGTGATCTCCCACTACCAAGGAAACGGCCTTTACTCCCAGTTGGCAATTGGCTTTAGTCCTAGTTGCCAAACCGGGATAGCTCGTAGGGATTGAAAGTCACTGGCCTTTAGTCCCGGTTTCCTCAACTAGACACAAACCTTACCACGGTGTAGAAAATATCTAAAAAAATATGGCTAACTCATGACTCGAACCTGTAACCTCCTGCCACCATGAGACTTCCCAATCCTCCTTCTAACCAACCCACCTAGCCACGTGCAAATACCAGACTAGGATATGCATTTCTTTTGAAGTATGTTGTAACAAGGCTTTAGTCCCAGTTTGAAACTTACCTCAATCTCGGTTCGTGTTACGAAACAGGACTAATGTGTGCCCGAACCAGTTGGCATGTATCTGTCTCCCAAAGCGCTCTTCTATCTTGGTTCGTGACACGAACCTGGACTAATATGGACAAAAAATCATGCTTTTAGCCTAGTAGCCATGAACCGGGACTGATGCCACTATCAGTCTAGGTTCATGGCTAACCGGGACTGATGTGTCGCGATAGAAGGCCCGTTCCCTAGTAGTGTCCAGGACACGCAGGCGCCTGAGGCGGTCTTGATATATATGGAGTCTTGTCGCTAGGGGGCAGGGGGCATCTCCTACAACACTAGTGGGCCTGAGCTAAGGAGAAAAATGAGTTTTTCCCACTTGAAACATAGCCGCTCACAAATTTGTCACTCTCAAATTGACGCTCGCAAAAAGCCACCGCAAACAATTTCCGCTCGCATATTTTCCATTTTAGAACACTTTCGCCTAATACACGAGCCAAATATGCAACAAATACGGGGCAATACACGGGGCCCACATGCCATCCTACCCCACTTCTTCCTCCGCCTTCCTCCCAACCGCCAACTCCGACGAGCCCGCACCGCCGCCGTTCGTCGCCGAGCTCGCGCCGCCCGTCACCGAGCCCGCACCGCCGCTCGCCGTCGCTGACTCCGCGCCGCCCGTCACCGAGCCCGCACCGCCGCAGTCCGTCGTAGAGGCCGCGCCGCCCTCCGCGCCGCCGCAACCGCCCTGCGCACACCGCCCTCCGCATGCCGACGTTGCCTCTCTCAGAGCCCGGCGTCGCACGGGCGGCGCGGGCTCGCCAGACTTGGAGGTTGGGAGGAAGGAGGAAGTGGGGCGAGGATGACATGTGGGCCCCACTATTTTGTCCTAATTTGTTACTTATTTGGCTCGTGTATTAGGCAAAAATGTCCCAAAATGGCAAATGTGCGAGCGAAAATTGTTTGCGGTGGCTTTTTTACGAGCGTTAATTTGAGAGTAGCAAATTTGTGAGCGGCTATGTTTCGAGTGGCAAAAACTCAATTTTCTCCTGAGCTAAGGCGTGGCTGGGATCCGTGCGTCTGGCCTAGTTCGCGTCCCATGATGGGTCACACGTGGATTTTAGCCGAAACCCTAATCAACGAAATAAATAAAGTTAGAGGCCCGTGCATGAGAATCATTGTAATAAATCAGAATCCCCTCTTACCACTACCAGGGAAAAAGGCTTCCCAAGCGGTTGGTAAGCCCCCTATAAGCGGTAACCGCTTATAAGCAACCGCGACTGATGCTCACCCCCTACAAGCGGTAACCGCTTATAAGCAACCGCGACTGATGCCTCGCGGAGCATCAGAACCGCTTGTAATAGAGTGTAAAAAACTGATGCTCACCCCCTACAAGCGGTAACTGCTTATAAGCAACCGCGACTGATGCCTCGCGGAGCATCAGAACCGCTTGTAATAGAGTGTAAAAAACTGATGCTCACCCCCTACAAGCGGTAACCGCTTATAAGCAACCGCGACTGATGCCTCGCGGAGCATCAGAACCGCTTGTAATAGAGTGTAAAAAACTGATGCTCACCCCCTACAAGCGGTAACTGCTTATAAGCAACCGCGACTGATGCCTCGCGGAGCATCAGAACCGCTTGTAATAGAGTGTAAAAAACTGATGCTCACCCCCTACAAGCGGTAACCGCTTATAAGCAACCGCGACTGATGCCTCGCGGAGCATCAGAACCGCTTGTAATAGAGTGTAAAAAACTGATGCTCACCCCCTACAAGCGGTAACTGCTTATAAGCAACCGCGACTGATGCCTCGCGGAGCATCAGAACCGCTTGTAATAGAGTGTAAAAAACTGATGCTCACCCCCTACAAGCGGTAACCGCTTATAAGCAACCGCGACTGATGCCTCGCGGAGCATCAGAACCGCTTGTAATAGAGTGTAAAAAACTGATGCTCACCCCCTACAAGCGGTAACCGCTTATAAGCAACCGCGACTGATGCCTCGCGGAGCATCAGAACCGCTTGTAATAGAGTGTAAAAAACTGATGCTCACCCCCTACAAGCGGTAAC
>SPJY01015775.1:1485329-1505810 GCA_005191435.1 Raddia distichophylla
AAAAAAGGAAGCATCTATGTATACTTTATTTATGTATACTTTAAAGCCACTAAGCAAAGACAAAATTTCATTGGACCACGTTCATCTCCTCTCCATCGAGCACGTTTCTTACTTCTTCAGCGGGCACGTCGCATTCGTTCGCACCATCCGATCAGCCGCCGTGTTGATCCGGCCACCAAGAGAAAGCCCAACAGCGTTTGCAGAAAAACCCATACATTTTCCTGTTTTGCTTCGCAGTCCCTACAGGTTCGCATAACACTCCCTTTGCTTTGTAATGGTTCCTACGGAGTTTTGCGTCCACGTCCCTTGAGCTTTTTTGTGCTCAACCCGTGGTCCTTGCGCCCTCGAAACCCCAGACACCCAGCCCTGCGGGATGTGGGGGCCGTCCGACGGGCGTCGGACGCGCCTCCCGTCCGATGCCAGCGTTGGCCGTTGGATCTCCATCCAACGGCTAGCGTTAGATCTTGAGGCAAACTTTGTTATTTTTGTTTCCTCATGTAAAAACATTCAAAAAAATCAATAAAAATAAAAAATATTCTCTAATGCATGTATATTCCCACATATATTTTTTAGTTTGATATACAACATTTATACATCTAGGTTATTGTTTAAAAAACGTTTATAAAAATTAATATTGGTCATATCGATTCAAATAAAATACATGTGGGACCTGCCATTGATTAGAGAATATTTTTGATTTTTATAACATTGATTAGAGAATATTTCTGATTTTTATACCATTGATTAGAGAATATTTCTGATTTTTATTGATTTTTTTGAATTTTTTTACATGGCGAAACAAAAATAACAAAGTTTGTCTCAATATGTAACGCTAGCCGTTGGATGGAGATCCAACGGCCAGCGCTAGCGTCGGATGGGAGGCGCGTCCGACGCCCGTCGGACGGCCCCCGCGTCCCAGCCCTGCGAGTCTGCGACCCCGCCTCCTCTCTCTCTCTCTCCACGCCACGCCCCCACGCCGCCTCGCCTCCTCCACCGGATGGCGGACGCATCTGCCTTCCCTTGCGTCCGCCGCCGTCGGCCCGGTGCTCGGCGTCGTTCGCCTCTCCAGTGGACAGATCTGGCGCTGGTGCCACCGTCATTGCCGGATCCGTCGCCATTGGCCACGCCGTTGCGCCGCCGCTTCCGCCACCGATGGATGAGCCTGCTCCCACCACCGTCTTCCCCGTCTCAGATTGCCACCGCCGCCGCCTCCCGAGCCGAGTCCGTGCACGACCGACGCGAGCCCCCCGCCGACCGTCTGTACCTGTTCCCTTCCTCGCACAGCCGCAGCCGTTCGCTCCCCCATGGTGGCATGTCCGCTCCCCACCGGCTGCCCAGGTAGAAACTACATATTCCTCTTCTTCACATGCTCTACTAGCTTTAGGTTTGGACCGATCCGTAGTCGTCCCGCGCCCAGCGCCGTCATCGTCGCCGGTCCATGGTGCTTGGACGGCCCGTGTGCCTGGAAGCCAGCACGACAGCGTACGTCCCAAATTCGAATCCCCAATATTCGGCATCAATACAACAATAGTGAGGTGCATGAATCCACTTCCGTTTTGATTTTGTATGATCCTTAGTGATCGTGAGATGGTGTGTTAATGTTTTGTGAATCAATTTTCCATTTTTTTTTGTCATCGAGATGGTTAGTAGTTGCTCTGTTACGCATAGTCGATTGATTCATTTTCTGTTCAGATCCAATATTTCGGCTAAAACCCGGAAAACTGAACCAAATTTTTTTTTTGTTTATTCTATCTAGAACATATCTTCATTTAGTTTCAGTTTTAATTTGGTTGGTTATTTCGAGCACAAATTGTTATGGCGGATTATCCTTGATAGTTTTTTAGATTCCTCTTTTAATGCGGGCAATGTTTTTCTTTAGTAGAATTTGTCCATACACTTAGGGAAACAGTCACCCTACCTGGAGATGGCTTGCTATTTGCTTCATGGTCACATCTTTGACATTCATATCATCATATGTTGAAGTATCCTTTCGGGTGTGGCATCTGTTAACACAAAAGACCATGTTTTTAGCTATATTAAACATAAGGAGCTACTGATTTTATACCGAGCGCAGATAGCCTTATGCTTCAGTCCAAGCACTTCCACAGCCTCCAAGAACTTCTTCTATTACTTTTCTTTAGAATGCTTGACTCAGGTACTACCCTTCTAGATATGTGTTCATGTGCTTTCTGTTTCAGAACTTTCGAGGTTTCGATGTCCAATGGCTTCACCACATGAAAGCTAGCTATGCACACAGCACATGGTGTTTTCAAATTGATAGGAAAACTTTGCCAATACTGATGGACCCATGGACTATTGATATTGTCCAACGATTTCATATTGTAAAAGATAGATTCTATGTCTTTTTAGCCTTGCTTCATATATATGCCTTCTAGGTTGGTTACAAAAAGGGTTATACTAAGTAGTGTCAGATTAAATCATAGATATATGGTTAATTCATTGATGGGGAGGTATATAGCTGATGGCTCATTGTTGTAGTGTACAAATTGTTATAGGAGATGATCACTTTCTAGATTACGTTTTTATAGTTCCAAAACGTGTACCATTATCTATTTTAATAGTAGTCGTGTTGTCCTTATAACTCAGAAAAGCCATATTGGCATTTATGACAAAACCATAATTGACTTTATTAAAGGGTGTATTATTTAAAAATCTTTTGTTCAGATACATCAAGTATGTGGAGCTGATTTATAGTATGGGCTATTGCTAAATATATTGATGGACATAAATCACTATCCTATGATTTATCGGGGTGTATTTTATTTATTGATGCACGGAAGGTTTTATTTGCAAACTCTGATGGGAAGGATCTGAATGATCTGGGGCAAATCATTTCTTCTAAGGAGATGTTCCATCTATACAATAGATGTTATTTTTGAGGACCGTTCAATTTAGTGTCTCCTCTGTATTATGTGATCTAATTGTTTGACACCTTTGTCAAATAAAAGATGTTGAGCAACTTCAGAGTTAAGCTTTCTTAGTTTATATGAGGTAGGTTAGTAATTTTGTTCGAGAAACGATTGGTATGCATTATTTACAGATTTTGGTGTCCTGCACGCTCCTTTCGATTTATGAAGGATGTGTTCATGTATGCTATTCTTTCTTAGCTCTGTATGTCTTTTGTCCTGCTCTGTGTCATCGTCTGTAGGATTCGTTGACATTTGTGGTTGCCGGTATGTTACTTGCTCATTCCCTGTCTGCCTTCTTTCTGTGTCATGTGCAGCAACCTGTCGTCCTAGCCTTCCTACTCTTCTACATCGGTTTTGAGCAAGTTATTCCAGCAATACTTAGTACCTAATATTCACATGCCTTGCTTCAGGTTCCCTCACGAATAAGCAATCGCTTATGTGGGCCATAGTTTCTCTAGGAGATTTGCTCAAGTCCTGATGGCATGAAGGGTTATATAAATCTTGCTCAATGCTGGCAGTTTGCAAATCCTCTGTCGATCTTGGTAAGCAACGGCATGCCCCTTCTTTTTGAGCTTTTGTTCCCAGTAATGTTTCGCTTCACACTGCAATTGTCGCGCTTAAGCTTTAGTTTTTACCATGTTCGTCTTTGCTTTCCTGTTTTGCAGCTCAACTTCATATGCCTTTTAGTAGACACCAGTTATTTAGTGGTAGTGCTTCAGCGCCATTCACGGTACAGCCAGCTCAGATGTTCACGAATGCAGTTTTATAAACACAGTATTGATCAATACCATCTTATTGTTTCCTATTTGTGAACCTTGTGCAAAGTGTTGAAACACATCCATTATAGATGGGTGCAGCGCACACTTAACCTTTCAAGTGCTATAACCGTGATCGATGAGATATATCATGTAGTAGCCAATGATTACTCATTGCCGGATTGCAGTTTGAAATGTTTGCCTCTAGAGTTTTTCATGTATAATGTGTGTTCTCTTGAGATTGTTGGTTCCACTGAGATGTAAACCAAAATTGTTTAGCACTTTATAGTGTGTGTTCTTTTCGGCTTAACAGTTTACCACCTTAACGTCATAATTACGCTAGAAAATACAAATGGATTAGTATTTTGAATCCATTTTTTTTCATCAAAGGTGGATCATAATGTTTGTCTTTTCTGCAAATTTAAGTCGTTTTTACATTTCGTGGGCACAGGCTGGTGCTCGTGATCTTCAAACTGGCGGGCCATAGGCCCGCTTACCTTGCTAGTTGTTAATAAAGGCAACAGCCAAGGTGACGGCTGGGCGTTGGGTCATTGGCAGCGTGGGTTGTCGCATCGACCTTCGAGAAGGGTGGTGGTTGGCGGCACGGTGGGCCATGGCGTGCCTCGTCCGTGGGGTGGGAGAGGCTAGGTATAGGAGGTGGAGTGAAGAGATTAGAGAGGCTAGGGTTTAGGGATATTTTCCTTAATTATAAGGCCCATGTCATGTGTAAATGGCCTGTTTTGGTGGGCGCAATCAGAAGTAGAGAATAAGGCCAAATTTCTAGAGAAAATAGACCTTTGTTAAAATTTTGGACATGATATGCATAATTAAGATTATTGTTTCAGAAATTTGAGGTGGTGTCTGCGTATACCGGACACCCCTTGGATCCACCACTGATCGTTGTCTTAAAATGAGGTGAACGAAATCTACGGTAAGAGAAAATGGTAGGAATTGGGTCTAAGAACTATGGCATGGAATTCGACTGCCCCGTGAATCTTGGTCAGTAACCATGGTTCGTCACCATGTTCACATGTGAGGCATGGAGCGTCGCTACTTCTCGATCGGCTCTTGGCTCTTGCCTTGGCAGTTTACTGGCGGTTGCGGCAAGAGACCGAGAGAGATATATGTACAGTAGGTCGTAGCTCGTCAAAGTTTCGCTGCACTAGACCCAAAGAACCACCGTGAGTTTTGTTGGGGGCGGCGGGAAAAAAATCTGGAGCAACCATGGCCATTGGATATGGATAAGGCAATCCAGGTCTATGGATTATCCGTTACCATTTTCCACCCTCACTGATACCAGTCCATTTTAGATGGCAATTGAAATGTAATTGTGGCCAGATCCTCATATAGTGCACCAAGCGTGAATGCACCGTGCGCGCACGAGTCTGCCATGAGCCATGAAGCTAGGGTTATCAACGGATCGGATAGTGGTGAAACCAGATCTATATCCATTTCTCTAAAACGGATATGGATCGGATTCATATACTTATAATTTCGAATACGGATCGGATTCGGATACTTATAATTTCGGATACGGAATCGGATATTCTTGGATCGGATACGGATATTACTAAGGTATATAGTTTCTAATATATTATTTCAACCAAACAAATATGAATTTGTGCTATATTATAACTTTTCACACTACTAAGTTGGATATTGTCGTATCCACCCCTCGGAAACACATTCCAAGGTGGGACACCATCATTACACACATGTCCAAGAGGAGCAAATAGTGCAAGATACATAGCTGGATATCATCTCATACATCGAGGTACTGAAAATTATTACAAAAGATGACACATAGGTCATCATATTGTTCAAAAGGCCATAGGCCAAGATACAATGAAGTCTTAGTCTAACATCAGAGTAACTGAAAATGCGGAATATCAAAAACCAAAATCACAACTATCGCAGTCTAAACCTACATACGACCGGTGAATAGTCGGAACCCCCATGGCGGTCTACTTTTATTCCTGCAATTCGGATCTCCATCCTTCTAACCAGCGTAGTCGTCATTGTTCTCCATTGAATGCTCCACATCTAAAGGGATTATTAATGCGAGAGTCAGTGCTTTGTCCTCACATGCACTGGCGAGCCAACAGCCATCTAGTAATGCATAAAAGGCTATATGTGGGGGCATTTGGTTTATTTAATTGCGTAAAGCCAGTTTTATAAGACAAAGCCTAAGACGTAGCAAGTTATAAAGAGCTAAATCCTTTATGTTGCATTTATGAGCATAAGCAAGTCAACAACAGTCGAGTCACAAGTCCAAACCATTCTTCAACCAGGTGTTGGTAGCTCGCTACCAAACTTCTCCACATGAACCAATCCATCTCTGAACAGTTTCATACCATAACCAAACTGACTTCTTACCCCGCCATCATATACCCAGGGGGATAAGCCCTTCGTTGTGGATCACATGTGCCCACGGCTAACCTGTATTGTCTTCCTCCAGGGTTTATCAAGCCCTAGATTTAGACTCAAGGACCGTAAGCAATGGACCTAGATCTCCGTAGAGACGACATGAGACTGTCTTTACCTCGTGTCTGAGAACCACGTACTAAGAACTAGTACGCACATAGAGCTGCCATACGGACCCGCCACAACTAGTGGGATCACGTACCCGCACAAACGATGGGCACGTGCCTACGCATAGGCGTATGCAAACTCCAGTCACACGGACCCGCCACAACTAGTGGGATCATGTACCTGCCATAAAATGGGGGCACGTGCCTACGCATAGGCGTGTGGATTCTGCAGCACTCACACTACCTCGCGATGGCCACGAGTTGAACCAGAGATCCAGACCTCGATCTGGACAGGGCAAACCACTACACAGAGATTCACGCTAGAACCCTCCATGCCTCTAAACGGTCGGACAAGCAATCCACCGTATCATGTTTTTGGGGGCGTCTTACGCCCACCTACTTCTCATACCAACCACTACACCAGAGACCACGCTAGGTCAATTTGGACAGAACAAACCATGATATCTCCATATCCAATTCCAAGGCCTCGGTCATCCATCTCAAACATCCATGATCCACAATCACACACAAGGGTAAACCAGGTCCCAAGATTCCAACATCAGTACATTCCAGTCAAGTATATGAGGTGTGTCAGTGAATATCGGTTCACTGTTCCGGGGTACAAGACCCATTGTAAAAGTGGGGACCTAAGCATGAATAAGCTAGTTTTACCGGACCTAAGGGGTCTAAACATTTTTATTTGTTCTCTAACCCAAGTTGTTGATGGAAGTGATGTCAAGGGAATCACCAGGTAAAGCAATAATTCAACAATGAACATGGCATGATATATCATGATTAGCAATCAGGTATATAATTTAAAACAGCATGCAATTTGATACTTTTAAAAGTAAATACTTGTAAAACTAGGTAATCAAGTATGCAGAATAAGGTTTAACTCGCACTAAGGAAAGTAAGGTACTCTCCCTAGTAAAAGCAACCCTTCGATGTTATCCCGCACTAGGGAAGGTCCCAATCTACCCTAATATGGGCAAACATTCTTAAGATAGAAGTTGACTCGCCTTTGTTCTCTTGAAGTGGAGTCTTGTCAGTTAGCGAAGTCCTCGTAATCCTCGTCGTCCCCTTCTACGTCTATTGTGGATAATACCGAGAACATATAAACACACATGCAATCGAAAAAACGAAATGATGCATGATATGCACGTTAGGACGTCGAAGGCTCTTATGGGTAACAGGTGATCGCAAACTACTGGTTTTGTAAGTATTACCTACTTATCTAGAAAATTCCATGAGCTAGTTGGCTAGTATTGTTTACACTAGGGTTGGTGATGCCTAAATGGAAAGAATGCATGAAGAAAATGAGGCTATCCCAAATAGGAAAACAAGAATTATCATACTAATATAATATCCCATTACATAAGTGGTTTTATGTGGTTAGCCTACTTAAGTTGCATGATCGAATTGTTAATAACTACAATCATTTTTACAAATGAGTGATTAATATTGTTAACACAAGGTTCCTTGTTTACAGTTCTACTTTTCTGATGAAAAAACAATATTATAAGTATCTTCTTCTTGTATTACTTTGCATGATTGAATCGTTGCATATTACTTTCTACCATTACCATTATGTGTAAGACAACTTATTTGGTTTAGGAGATAACCCTATATCTACTTCCGAGTGTTTGGAACTAAATCTCACTTGTTTCTCTTAACCTAAGTAGTTTAACCTAAACCAAATAAACTAGAGAGGTCAAGGTAGTATAATAGATATCCTTTGCATGTCTGCACTTAAGTAAGTTGCTAGGTCATTATCTAGGGTAATAACAAATTTTGGGGAGCACCCTCTAATTTCTTCCTAATAGAAAATAGGATAAACCTTAATTGCAAAGCTTGGTGTAATGGGAAGATATGGATTATCCTAAGCAATGTATGTGCTTAGATTTCACTAGTGGTCCTCATGTGCTTCTAATTAATTTCCCTAATTAGTCTAGGGTCATCGGATTCTCTTTAATATTATTTGGTCATAACTATTTACCCTAAGCAAGGCCCTATAGGAATAGAATAATTTATTCTAGAGAAATTTCTATGGTACCGTAGGTGTGTACTATTTTTATAAATTAAAATATAACATGTAGAGGTCAACCTAATTTTTGTAGCCTCACTAAAGGTGACCATATTTCTTTTTAGACTCTAGAAAAATAGGTAATGTGGCACTTTATTGGCTTCTACTATTTTTATTATGTAACATTATTTCAGAGACACCAAAGGTTATATTTTTATAAATTCGAAAATGTATACAAAATTTCATGGTCATTGGAATTGATTTACTATTTTATATATTTTCCAAAGTGACACATGACAATAATCAAGGGAAATTACATAATATGCTAAAGCTATTTTTCGATGCAGAAAACTCTATAGTACTATACAATAGATGTATTTTTCCTGGATTCCCAAGTATGTTTATTATTTGTGTTCCAGGTTTAAAAATCATTAGGCACTGTTTCGTATTTTTACTAAAAATAAAAGTGCAGCTAGGTCATGCTTAAAAGTAAAATACACATATTGGTAGAATTAAAGTTTCTCCAAAAATACCTATAGCACTGTATGTAATGAATATTTTTATTAGCTTTATAACTACTTAAATTATCTATCTGAAGTTTTACAGAATTTTATTGGCTATTTTGCTATTTTTACTAAATGCTTTTGCATTTTCTGGAAGCTCTTGGAAAATAGGGAAAACGAGAAAAAGGAAAAACGGTAACTGGGCTCGGCCCACTTGGCTTCACAGCCCACGGAGATGGGAGGCAGCGCTGCGCGCGCTCTGCTTTGGCCACGGGCCCACCTGTCATCGACTCGGCGCCAGATTGAACTTCAGCCGCGGGATCAAAAACGGAGGTCTCAGATTTCGTCTTCAACCTCCAGCTGAACACGAACTCGAGGGGGAGCCGTGAGCTTGCGGGATGGATTTCTCGGGCTATTGTCCATCATTTCGATCGATTCAAAGCTATATGCGTTGAGTTCTCAATTGCGCACCTAAAGAACCTAGTTTCACCGCAAGTGGTGGCCGGAGGTGGCGGCGCGACGAGATGAGGCGGCGCCGGGCACGGGCATGTGCAGGAGGAGAGGCTAGAGACTTGCTACCGCGGTTATAAGGCATGAATGAGGTACTAGGGGTATATCGGGAGCTCACCGCGCAAGTGGACTGGCTTGGCTTGCTTTGTGGCGTCGTATCGCCGTTCAAGCCGAGCAGGGGAGGCGGCTGCGAAGTACAGGTTCTCCGTGGCCTGTGATTCATAAGGTACAAGAGTGGTAATGTAGTTATAATAGCTATATAGGAGACTCATGGCGCGAGGGTTGCTCGGGTAGCTTACCCACGACGACGAATTTGGGATTACCCCCAAATCTTGCGCTCTGGGGCGGCGGAGGCGTTCCGACGAGCTCAGGGCATCTCTATCCGATTCCTTTGGGTGGGAGAAACTAGAGATATCAAGAGACTAGGTGGCGCAAGGTTGAGAGCTTTAGTTGGCTGGAATATCTTGGCGACGAGAGAGTGGTGTGCGGGGTGTAAATGGCTGTGCACGGCACTGACCTTGGATGCTCACGGGTGAGGCTCTGGCCTTGGGGCTTTGAGAGGTTGTCCAGGGATTTTCCAGGAAGCTAGAGCATCCATTGGCGGGCTTGGGCGGTGGCAGTCGCATGCGAGATCAAAGGGAATCCGATTCTATGTCTCTCGGTCGAAAGGGCATTCATGGGCGTCTTGGGTGGCTTCACGGGCTATGGGCACGCGCGGGGGTCAACTGGGGATGCCATGCTTGCTTAGCAAGCGAGGGGGAGCAAGGCGGCAAGAGAGAAGACTGGGCTGCGCCACTGCGGCCATGGCAGCAAGGCGGCAAGGGGATTGGGCAAGGGCCGCGGCGCGGGCTCCACAAGCTGGCTCTCGGCTTGGGGACGAAGGGAACACGACAAGAGGTCACTGGACACGCCATTCATGGCTTTCTCCACGCCCAGATCGATTAGAGATCACATGAGAAAGATGAAAGGTGAATTGCAGTACAAGTGTTTGAGGAAATGCCTCAAAGAAGATTTTCAGCTGCTATCTCTGAAATGTGGGGTCCACAAGGGGTGTTTCAGTCCAATATTAGCTCTAATAAGTCAAGCATAGGTCAATCATGTTTCTAGAATTTTTGTAGAATTTATCTCCTATTTTTCCTGTTTATCTATATGAGATATGTATTTATGTCTCACTATTTTTTGATTATGACAAATAAATATGTTTACATGTTTCTAGCTAGATTTCACTTACTAATTTATTTATTTGATTATTTTAACATGTCTAGTTCACCTTTGCTCAAGTTACCATTTTAAATTCTTTAATACAAGTGCTTGTCTTTTGTGTAATATTTCATATTGTAAGTAATCACATTTTACTATTTGCATGTTTCTGACTAATTATTATCTTGTCATATGAAACTAATTAATTTAACTCATACTTGGAATAAAAATATTTGTTTTATTGGTCATGCTGTATTATTCATGTCAAATACCTATTTTGATGTTGGTCAATTTAGGGTTTAGCCACAAATGACAGCATTTTCAAATGTGTTTTCTAAAGCTAAAGTGATCATGGTATATAAAACTACCACACTAGTTCACATTGTAATCTCATAAAATTCGCTAGGTAAATTTTGGGCTATTACAGATATGTTTAGGAATAATGTGGATAAAATAACAATTTGGATGACAAAAACACATATTATATTTGTATATCGGACAATTCAGATAACTATTACGGATCCAGATCCGGATACGGATAATTGAATAATTGTACGGATACAGATACAGATATGGATACAAATCCAGATAATTAAATTCAGATACGAATACGGATCCGGATAATTATGTTCGGATACGGACTCGGGCATCGGATAATTCGGATAACTCGGATCTTTTTGACACCCCCTACATGAAGCTGATTAGATAGAGCCCATGGTCTGACGTGGATGTTTTCTAAAAATCGGAAACTGATTCTAACTAACTGTATTAAATCTATAAAATTGGGATAAACATTTTCAAATTCATATCTTTTGATCTAGGATATAAAAAATATCCATCCATATCTCTAAAAAAATAAAAATGAGATATGCATATTTGCAAATTTATTTAATTTTTTAAAATATATTGGCCCTATTTTTAAATTTTATTGTATATATTTGTAGTAGCCCAGAAATTGTGCACTCAATTCTAAAATAATATACAATTAATGTGATATCTTGATATTTTATAATTTTAGTGCACTTTAGCTTGATATCAAATTTTCTTTTTTTTTAAATATCTGTATCGAGGAATGGAAGTTGTCTGTGCCCTATCACCACCTCCTCAGCCACGTTAGCACTTAGCACCGAGCCACCGATGGGCAAGACGATGTAAAAGCCAAATAAGTGTTGCCCGGCAAGTGCCTGCCTGAATAGTTTGATGCCCGGGCACATGGGATGCTCCGGTAGCCTTGGATCCTAAGCACAATTAAGTAACCTCACGATCGGCTTAATCACCATCAAACAGATGTTGAACGGTTACTACTTGCGTTAATTATTACCCTTTAATCATACTCCTAACCTTTGTACTAAGCCCCTATGAATCTCGCCCTGCACGGCTAAGATGGAGACACGATCACATACATAATCACACACATTCTACACTGTATTTCGCAGGACAAGTCTTGAGAGACCTTCCTGGGCCTCCCGCATTGTGTTTCTTCCATCTCGAGCAACTAAATACACTGGAGGAGGGTTGTTTCTCACTCAATGGAAGCCCAAACCATCATAAAGTCTTTGTGCCCCTTGTTTCAACACCAATAACGCTTCGGCGTCTTCAAAGCATAGGTGCAGGCAAGAAAAGGACCCCTGATCCTCGTTTAAAAAGTAAGTTTGAAGGGATCTACGGCCTAAAGGGGGGTGAATAGTCTAATTTTTTTGTTTTTCGGGTTTTTCTTGATTAATTAGCAAGATTAAAACCTAACTACCCAAACGAGCAAAGCCTATCTACCGAGTGCGACTAAAGCGGAAATAAACGCTAACTACCAAATAGATAGCCGAAGTAACTAGAATTGAAATGCGAGAATCTAAATGCCAAAAGTAAAGAGAGAAGGGGCTCACGATTTTTTACTAGGTTCGGTGCGAAGCACCTTAGATGCCGAAGCTATCCGAAGATAGCCGGGACTCTCTTGTCCCTAGCCGCCAACTTACTCGGAAGCTTTAGGGCTCGCTTCTGACCCGTACACCGAGGCCGAGCTCCCTCACACGTCGAGGGCTATCCCGACACCCCAGCACCCCCGCAAGGCGCCGACCACCGCGAAGGTGGTATTTGGTACAAGCATGTTCGTCGGAGGTCTTCGGCTCGACGCGGAACCGGAGGAGACCCCAAGCTTGTTATTGACGTCGGCAACTTGTGGCTCACTCACCCGGAGTTGACGTCCTTCACGGCTACCCTCTGACTCCGGCTCCGGCGAAGTGGTAGCACCCGGTTCCCGCACCGGGTGACCCCGCCCGAGGCGAGGAATTTCATCGGTGAAGACTTGGTGATGAAGTGGTACGGTTGGTGATGAAGCTTGACGCAGTACTGGGCCATGGATGATGAAGCTTGGGGTGGCTAGGAGGTGACTCAAACACCGGCAAGATGTCCCATGGAGCACACAAGAAAGAACCCCGGAATAGCCCAAACCCTAGCCAAAAACCCCGCAAGAACCAAGCCCACACATGAAAGAACCAAGGGGAACACGCCCTTCTTACCTTGCACACCTTCCCTCTCCTCTCTCTCACAAACCTAGGTGGAAGCCATGGGAGGAGTGGGTGGAAGGTGGGAGACTCTCAAGAACACAACACAAGGGGGCAAAAAGAAATAATGAGCTCTCTCAAATCTAAACCCCCAGCCCGAGCTCTATTTATAGGCCACCAATCCCCCAGGGACACGTGTCAAACATCCAATGCTCGGAATTCGAAATGGGCGGCTGAGACAGACTCGACTGGCGGTCGGACTGCTTCATCGGACGCCGTCCGATGCCGTTGCCTGTAGCGGCCCGGGACGAGCACGCTAGGTGTTTGACAGAGATCCTCAACGTCATCGGACGCCGTCCAACAGGAAGGTGCGCGCGCGGGGAAAGGCTGACAGGACGACGTCCGACTCCTACCGGACGCCGTCCGATAAGCCACAGAGGCTTCTCCATGGAACTTCCATCACTTCCCTTCTCTTCTCTCACCCTCTCTCTCTCTCTATTGGCTTAGAGTGGCTTGAGGAAGAGTGTAGATGATTTGTTGGCTTCTGGTGAAGGTTTGGCTCAGAGTAGTAGACAACTCGGACATAATCGACTTGGTGGGACCCGCGGAGGCTTTCGGATGAGATCGAATCAGTTTGGGTAAGCTCTAGGTTAAAAGGGCGGGAGTTTTCGCGCCTAATGCTCGACTCGACTTGGCGCCTACGAAACTACCCCGGGTTTGACCTAACCAGCCTCGGATTCTTTCGGGCCTACCTAATGGCTTCAACTCAAAGCTACCAACCCCGTGGACACCTGGCACACTCTAGTTTTCTCTCGAACCTTCTCGAAACATCTAGAGACTTCTAGCCCAAACCCGGAGAAACACAAGACAAGTGCTCAATGGGACCAACCTGCCAGAGACCGAGTCTCGCACAACCGTGCTTGAAACTCGGACACGCTAGCAATCACAAAGACATAAAGAGAAATTGCTATTCAAAACAAAGTCCTTATGACTACGTGGCACCAAATGCCAAAACAACTAGTCTAGACCTAATAGGCTTTCAAAGCTCGATGTGGAAGCCCATCTCTGATTGTCAATAATTTCTTTTATAGATATTTGAACTATATTATCTCACTAAAGGAAATGACAAAAAACATTAAAAATCCCCTAAAAATTCTATTAATTTGCTTGAGCTCTATTTGTCTACATGACCAGATCATTAACCAAATTAATACTTTGTGGGGCCCATAGGACAGTCTCACCATTTTTGCTGTCTTTGGGGTATTCGGTCGAATACCTCGGTGGTCTCTCATCCTCTATCTCCATCTCTTGCACCTGATTTCCTCTCTCCCCCATTCATTTGCCTCTGCTTTCCTCGAGCTCATCACGATACATCCACTGCGAGATCATGCACATCGTCTACTTTGGGTTTGATTTTCCACGTGGGTCAATTGCGCAGTCAACTACCAGTTGCCATCGTTGCCTGCCCTAGCCGTGTGTGCATTCAAGCCGCAAACGATCGGATTGACCACGCTAGCTGGTGGTCGCACTCTGGCTGCGTGTTGCATGCCTGTGAAGCTCTGGCTTGGCGTGATCGTGCTCGCCCATCTTATCTACTCCACACTCACCCATGATCACTCCACCCACGGTAAACCTCATCCACACCAAAGAGCCTAGCCCATCCATACATAAACCACTCCGATTACTGATACCACAACACCTCATTTCAGTCTCTCGTTGCCAAACCCATCAAGAGCTCCACCTCTCGTTCTCTCATGCATTCGCTTTCTCGTCAACCCGCATAGCTCTCGCCCAAAACTATCGACCAGAGATGCCCTAGATTTGCCTGATTGTCGGGCATTTTCCAAGTTTGGAGGCTTATATGGAGGCTAGAGAACAAGGATTGGTGGCCAAGGGGTGGATAGCCAACCCTAGGTCGTACTACGACCATGTGCCTATGATGTGGCAAATTATGTCTATCGTCTTGTTTTTGTGATTTCCATTTACTGGAATTTGTGCCTAAGACTCAATCCATTTGAAATACACCTCATTGTTGCCTTGTCCGTGGATAACAAGAACACCGGAAACAAACTTTGTATGACTTAGTTATGATCATTTGAAGTTGGACTGCTCCAGGCCTAAACTGGACTTATGGACAACGAAGTGGGCTTCATCTCAAGCTAGGCCTTGAATGACATGAATAATTAGGCTTGAGGATGTTGAGATGATGAAAAGGCATCTTTATTGAGGATGTCTTCATGTAGCCACTGCTAGAAATCTAACCTTTGTCGAGTGTGAAAGGTAATTACCTACGAACCTTTGATAAAAGTTAAGGTAATCAAAGATGCATACTTTTGCCGAGCATTAGAAAAAAAAGTCATATATTACACGCTTTACCAAGAGGACACAACAATAATCGATGGTTCTCAGGAAATCCTCAACCATTCAAGGGAATGGTCGACGGTTGTACTAAAACCCTCAACCATCCAAAAAATTGACCAATGGTTAAAAGAAAATCCTCAACCATTCAAGGAAATGACTAATGGTTCAAGGGAATGACCAATGAACGACAATTGAAAGAAAACCCTTGTCCATTTTATATATACAAAATGACAGGGATTACAATGAATGTATATACAATTTTAAACAACAAGGTGCATGGGACGAGTTGGTTAGGTGGGAGAGTTTTTATTCAATTGGTCACGAGTTGGAATCCTAGGCAACACACAATTATAATTTGACTTAAATGGGAAAATGACTTCAAGGATCAAGTATGTAGTGTATATAGTGAGGTTGATCATGACATGAAAAATATTTTTTTCTATTTCTTCTGATACATTTCCTCATATTTCTTTCAGTACATTTCCGGAGTGTTTACCATTTCTAACAGTGTGTCAAAGTTGCTCACTCATACATTTCTTGAGTGTTCTCAAAATTTCAATGGTAAGTCAAAGTCACTTACTCATGTATTTCCTGAGTGCTCAAAAAACTACTACTTTCTGACAGTGAGTTAGAGTTGGTCAGTCATACATTTCTCGAGTGTCCTCAATTTTTAAGTCAAAGTCACTCCCTGATGTATTTCCCGAGTGCTCAAAAAATTGCCACTAAATTTATTCCTGGGGGTCTATCAATAATTTCATGAATTACCGAACATGGGTGGTTGAGGGAGGTTACCGATGTTTATGCTCGTCCATACAAATGGCCTACAATATTTTTCTAATAGCCAATAGTATTTGCACACTCGATAAATGTTAGAATTCTAGTAGTGAGCAGAGGCGGCTAAGGTGGAGCAGAACTGGTGGTTACGATTGGGCTATATCCGAATATCAAGCATGTCGCCTATGTGGATATCCTGGCCAAAGTGGTTGTTGATGAATGGACATAAATATAGCTATTGTAGAGCACATAGATGATGGAGATAATGTCATGAAATCTTGCCAACATGTCATAATCATAGTAGAAGAGGTAATCAATAAAAAGCTCGTTAACAACCATGCTATGGAATAGCTCAACAAGGACCAGGCTAAAGATGTATTCGATGAAAAGCTTAATGATGGCCATATTTTTGTATTGCTGGTGGTCATATCCATGATGGGCATGGCCACTTCATACTTCCTTTCTTGAATGTTAGTCATTCTCCACTTATGCTCTTTCTTCTGCAAAAGGTTAGCTACAAAAGGAGGGAAAATAATAAACATATCTTTTCTAGTCACAATTTTGGAACTAGATTTATTAAGATTCATATATTCCCCTTCTTTATAATTTCCACATAACTTCCACACAAACATGATAAATTGAGATGACATGATTATTGACAATGTACCTCTCTGGTGGTCACATGATTGAAAATCATAAGGAGATTTCATATTTGAGCAAATGTAAACATGAGTCACCATGTACTTTCCTTTATATATCATTATATTTCCCATAACAAGAAAAATGTTTCAAGATAACATTGGCAAATCAATGTCTCTCCTCCATATTATTTAGATCACACAAAACAATAAATTAATTGTAACATAAAATATTTAAAGAAGATATCAATTTATCTTCATCATTATTATTAGCAATATGGGTAACATGTTTATTTTTGGTACAAGTATTCTGTTCTAAAGCAAAAGTGGCATGTTCATTCAATAGTTTATTAGCTAATGTGATAAACAACATCTCTACCGTGATGAAGAATATCTCTATCATGTAAGCACAAACTACATAATGAAATGAGAATAATTTTATACGTTCGACATCACATGATCGTGGTATGAACCAAGACAAACACACAGACAATTTTGTTGTTGAGAGAAGTGATGCTCATGACCGGCCTTTCACTGGCTAGCGAGATCTCCAGAGAGGTTTCTCTTGTCTATTTCAACATTTCTCTTGACAGCTTTGGTCATTGAGCAACATACGTTTTCTTGTAATGGTAGTATATAAAATTTATTGTCAATGTACACATTTTATTTCTTAATGGCATTGTAAATGGCTGCAAATTATTTTATTCTAGCAACATAGCAGCTTCTACTCTCATTGATTCAGATGTTGAACATGGCATAATCCTTGGTTTTCTTTCCGTCAAGTTTGCTTGAGAAAACAACCTTGGCAACTTCATCCACTCTTAGGCTCTTGTATTTGACCTCATCTTCCCTAACAATGTCAGATAGTGGTCCCACACTCGTATTGAACTTTGGGAGGTGAAAGGTAGAAACAGAAATCCTCTCCTTGTGAGCATCGACAGTGACTCTATGCTCAATGCTTTGGTATTTTCCATTTGTCAGAATCTACAAATAAGAATTACTCTTGTTAGGTCTAGATTGGAATAGGAAAGGTTTTTGTGCTTTTAAATTGTTTGTAGCTATATATAAAGTTAAGATCTAAAGAACTGCTTGCTAGCTGGAGACCGGCATACGAAGTTTGAACTTACAATTAAACCTCTTGTTATAATATTTATTTGTAATATGTAAATTGTGGTGCAAAATGTATGTTTTACAATATGGTTTCAATAATCAATACCAAACTATTTATTCTAAAAATAAGAGGCATTAATGTGAAATTATTATTTTTATCAATTTCACATGAGTGATCAAACATTTTTAGATTCCTAATTGTCACAATAAAAGAAGTTTGACCACAATAATATGGTAAAATTATTAGTTTAAATAGTGTTTCTAATATGATGTTAATACCAATACTACAACATTTTTTTCACTTCAAATCTATAAAAGATCAACATATCATATAGTTTTACCAAAATTGCAAAATCTAATTAGACCTTTAATGATTCGTGAGACTATGATGTGTAATGCTAATTTCAACTCACATAGCTAGGATGCATGTTTTTTTGAGGAAATTACCATAGGAAGGCCCTATGGTGCAAATAATATTAATGAATGGTATTTACATAGCTAGGATGTATGTTGGGAGAAACAAAATTAAGCGAGTATTAATCTTGAGCTAACTAAATAATATAAATAATTAGGTAAAAAATAGGGATGCTCACCTTTGAGTGACATGTAAGGAGGCAAGAAGTTATCTTAGCCCACACAAAACTTTACATTTTTAATTTTGTTTTACTATTTATTTCATAATTTTTAAAATCAGAATAATTAGAGTCTCTACAAAACTTTAGATTGATAATTTTAGAAATACAAAATAAATAGGAAAAACTTGTGAAAAAAATATAAAATTCCATGGGCTGGAAGGTTTTAACGAGGAGACCAAGATGAAAAGGTTGGATTGGTGATTTTGACCTTGGATTTTCTATTTTCATGGTTCTTCACAAAGCATCGTAGCCGAACTCTATCTGTGTGTGTGTTTTGTACTTAGTTAATTAAGTATATATTAGTCATTACATACCTCAAGAAAGTCACCAATATTTACCACTAACACCTTTGGTTGTGGTTTTACTGCAACCCATGCACCATTTCTCTTTATTTGTAGGCCTCCTACCAAATTTAGCTCCCATACAAGAGTTAGCGTAGAGACGTCTAAATGAGGTGTGAACCCCAACACCTGATCATGTGCAATGGGGCATGGAGGGTAGTTGGTCATCCTTACTGCCTGGCACGCATATGTATCTTTAATTTTGTCAAGGTCAATGCCCAGGTTTCTAGCAATAATTTCCATGAGAGAATGAGCCACCCTTTTCATCTCCATGGAATACGATTCAATCGATGCTCTGTTATGAGTAAGCAATTTAGAATATCAATAGTACTTTAATTTTGTGTCTTGTCGTTTCTCACCATGATGATAACAATGAACGAAAATGTATTACATAAAAAAATTCAAATGGGTAAAGTAATGATTGATCATTTCTCGCCAGATGAAGGATCATGATTTTATACTATACATTTTGATGGAATAGTTTGTGCTAGGGTGAGATAACTGTTGACGGTGACAGAAATAAAGCATAATTACAAAATAAAAATAAAAATTGAGGTTTTCTATAAATTGCGATGGCATATTTTAAAGGAGGAACCAGGTAAGAACGAATAATACATGGGGAAGTTGCCAAATTCTTAGAATGAAGCTTTGTTCTGTTGGAATATTTGTATAGTACATGTTGTAATCCTTGTAATACTTGTATAACTAAAATTGAATGTACATAATATGATCCCTTGACTGGCTGGGCTTCTTTTAACCATGGTACCACACTGTACTACATAAGCCACAATGCTTCATAAATTAAATCATTATCGAGTGATTGTGAATTCTCTCTCCCACGGTTTCACTATATCAGATTCTTTCCTATACTTAAGATGTATGTGCTATTTATAGCTAATGCTTGTTGGCTTATGGCATATCGCCATTTCTAAAAGTCAATTAAATAGTGTTATGGTTCTTAGTCAACTGGTCGCTCAGAATTTTGTATACCCATCCAGTGGCAAATATTTGTTATTCAAGGTACAAATAACTATATATATTTTGCTTTTGACAAAACTATACATACTGTAATTATGTGAACCTGTAGTAAACTCTTACTTACCACCATAAATTTAAAATTTAATTTTTCGATCCCCTAAATGTATCCATTTGCATCACAACCTAAAAACCGTTATGGATATGATAAATGCTGAGTTCACCATTAATTCTCCGTTAATTGCGTACGTGATTGCATTGCCACACATGGTCTTGTGCATTTTTCATGAAACTGTGTCCACACATGGTGGGGCCCACTTGTTGGACCAAGCCGAAACCCTAGCCGTCAAGCATAAATAGGAGAGGATCCCATCTATTATGTACACAAGAGAAAAGCAATAAAGAATACTTCCTCTCGTACATCCTTGTGTTCATCTGTGATTGTTCTTCGTTGTCTACGATCTACGCACTGCTAGGCAACCTCGGACTACACCCGGTAGCGTGGTTGTCTAACACGTTATCAGCACGAAGCTCTGACGAACGACGCCGGAGATCGGTCGCCGACGAACTGCATCGAATCTTCGTCCCCTCCGTTGGCCTAGTTGGGACCCGTCGATCTGTCCTACGCGACAGTTCACGCATCCCGTCTTTGCCACAAGAAACGAAGGTACAGATCGGTTTTTACCGCGGGTTCCCG